>OY282641.1:84228012-84828012 GCA_958299015.1 Tetanocera ferruginea | reverse complement strand
TTATCACTGTTAGAGCACGTTGTCTTAGTTTTGCTACTAAGCTTTCTGGGTGTAATTCACCCAAAAAAAAGTATTTTATAACTAACCTGGGTGTAAAGCACCCAAACAATTCTTATTTTAATCGCGCTGTCACGCTTTTATCTTGAAGACCACTAGAAACTGAAAATTATTGAATTGAAAATATTGAATAGAGATTAGATTTTGACTGTTAGTTCGTCACGCAAGTATTGCATTAGAAATCTTAAATAGAAAGTGTGACTGGGTGGATTCCACCCCAAGGTTAGTGATGGATGGTTAAAGTCTGTACGGCCACAAATGTCTTGCAAGCGCTAATTATACGCCGTTTCACGGATTTTTTATTGTTCGGCAGTTATACGAAGATTGTTAGGTCCCAAAAATGAAATTTTTTCTCCCCACAGTGAAAATTTTTCATCCATACTTCACTTCGTTGTAAAAATAGCCAATTGGCTGGCACAAGCCTTAAAAATCGTCTATTGGTGAGTACTAATTATGCTCAATTCCGACAGTAAAAAACGCTAAATTGCTGACACCTTGGAATAAAAAACAAAAAGCCTGAATTTGAAAAAATCGCTTGAGTCCCTCGCCACCAAAATAATAACCCCTTATATCGACTTTTATAGTCTTATTCATAATCTTCCATTGGATTTCCAAAATCAGTTTCATAAAAATCCCTAAAAATTGCGCAAATATTATCAGATTTTAATGAATGAGGGCTCTTTAGTGTAGTGCAGACCTATCGTTAAAAGGTGTAGTAAAGATCGATTAAAGTCAGCATTTACTCATTGGAATAAGTAATACCGTATAACTATAATATGTCACTGACATAAACGGGTGAAAAATCAAACCAACATCTTTTTACCTAATAAGCCATTATTCCTTAAAATCGGATATTCTTTGACAATTTTAAGAAATTTTTTATGAAACAGATTCGGGAAAAAACGATGAAAAATTAGGAATTATGAATTTTTTTCTCCAGTTTCGGAAGTCAATCGGAATAATTTTTGTAATGAATCACATGACTTCACTATAAACTTAATTCTTCAGAGCTTAAATTATAGATGTTAAAAAAAAATATATAAAAAAGACGAAAAATAACAATTTAATAACAAATAACAATTTAATTTCTTTGATTAATTCGGTGGCGAGTGACTCAACCAATTTTCCTCAAATTCATGCTTTCTTATTTTGTTTTACTTTTGAATTAATATTTTCCACATAATTCCAGTTGCCTAGTGGGTTCCATGCTAGAAGTTGAAAAGATAACTCAAATCAAAGTATTGCCAACAACCCCTCAGTGGTCAGAATCAGAACACAACAAAAATTAAATAGACTCCGACCCAAAAGTTAGAGTGACTCTTAAAAACAATTCCTGTATAATTTTTTTTGGATCGGAGGAATCCCCATGGAGCGGTTTCTGTTCTTCTGAACCCCTTCTCTGCATAAACATTTTTTTTTCTTCAGAATGCAAAAAACTAAAGATTTACGTACGTAGGCTAAAAATTTTTTAAAATTTTTGGTCTTTACACTGATATATCGCTCTTCTTTCCACTGATATATCTTATAGTGTGGTTTAACCCACGATAGAATAATAAAGGTAGGCTCATATTAATATTGCTGCTCAAATGTCTAATTTTACACAAACAATGTTGTGAGTGCTATAAATGTCAAACAAAAAGGCAACAACAACAATTAGAACAACTTAAATTGTTCTAATATCAAACAGCTGATTTTGACATCTAGCTCACTTCCTCTCCAATATGCGCCTACCTTGTTATTCTATCATGGGTTTAATCAAAACTAAGTGCCACAGTTATATAAAATGTGAGAAATCGATATTCAAAAGCTCAATTATTATTTAATTGTCATACTTACTGCTCGATTTGGCAAATCTTGGTGGGTATATATATATTGGTGGGAATATATGAATTTTAAGTTACGCCAAATCGTATTCTGGTAACCAGTTATTAGTAAAATGTACGCCACATAACGCTAGAGTACCACAATTCATGATTTTCGAATATATATTTTTTTGAAACACCTATAAAAAACGCATTTTTCATAGTACATACTCAGTTTTGATTAAACCACACCATACGATACACCAAAAGAAAGAAGAGCTCAATACATTTACAATAACCTTAAATGCATGTGAATACCATGAAAAGTATCTATATATTTTATAGGTGTTTAAAAAAAGATTAAATAGTTTTTAAGAGTACCTCTTAGTTTTGTGTCGGTTTCCGGCTCACTTATTTTTCTCCGAATTTTATTAGAACAAAATATGACTAATTTAGTAGATTATGCATCAAACAGAATCGATTTGAAATATGCATTTGGGGTTTTAACTCATTTCATAAGACGTGTGATTGGTTTTCATGTGACTCACTTTGATTGAATGCTGTTTTGCTTGGTACTACAATAATTTTTGGGGGGGTTTAAGCCCCGAAACCCCCCCTTTGGTTGCGCTTATGTACTCAGCAAAGATGTATGATCATTTCTTCTTAAATTGAAAATGTTCCTCGTTGCATCATTAAAAGCGACCAGAATTTTGTGTTCAGAATGTTAATCCAGATTGCTACACACAAGCTCGGAATTTGTTATCAACGGAAAACTTATAGTAATATTATTGTATTTATGGAACTTAATTTTTTTACACATATAACGATTTATAAGTATTTAAGTATTTTTACAAAATTGTTACTGTCTGTGGTAATAAATGTGGTAATTTTCAATGCATGTGGGATTTTTTAAATGCGTGGTATTTTTGTGGTAATTTTAAATGCTTGTGGGATTTTTAATGGTATTTTTAAATTATGTTGGGTTTTTTTTATATCAATTTTTACCATGGGAATTTTTAGGTAATTTTCGTGGGAATTTGAGGTGGCAACCGTAGTCCGACCGAATATTCGGTTTCGGTTAAACATATTTATAATGCTTTCTCTTTCCGCGGCTCTGTCTTCATTACGAACAGTGTTGCCAACTCTCCTCTATTAAAAAGGCCAAATTAGTTCATAAAAACAGCTGGAAAACCGCCAAAAAAACCGCTTAAAAAATTTTCTAATTTACTTTAATTTAGGTCAATCCATTCATCAACATTCTTTCAGTGTAGTTATTATCGTTTTTATCGTTATTGCCTTCATAATATTCTTTAGGCAGTTCATATTCGTGACAACATTTTTTATATCTACGTAATCCGTATCTTAAAAGAATAAAGTTTCATCGTTTTTTAGTAAAACTAATACTGTGATGCTTATAATATTTACTTTACGGTTAGGATGGCGTTGACTGTATCAATTTGCAATCTGTTTCTAATTTTCGATTTAACAATATTAAGCTTGATAAATGCCCGTTCCACCACAGCATTTGACCATGGCAATGAAAGTCATAATCCGAAAATGGATTATTCCCACCCGAGTCCTTATACTCCACGACTTCGAACCAAAACAATGTTGTTTGGAATATGTTGCTCCAATTAATTAAATGTATGCTATTATACTGCGTCAGAAGTTAATCAACGTTATCGCCGCTACATCCAAACTTTTACAAAATTGGTCTGTTTTTGGTCTTTTACAAATATCTGTTTTTTGTATTTAAAACTTTGTTTACGGAAAATTAATCCACTTTCCTCGAAAAGTTATAATTTTCTGGTAATCTTAAAAATTTTACAATAAAAAACTATTTTAGAAAAGGTTTAAATCAATATGTCGATACCTTAGTTCACGCTGTGCCTGTCTATTTCTTTATATTTGGAAAATGCGAAAACGAAACTAACTAGTAAGGTATATCTTAGACTCAGCCGAAGTAAAAATACCCCCACGGCCAATTCGTAATGGTACAAAATCTTAAATTGTAGCTCTTTTTGCGTGAGATTTAAAAAAATTTTACTATTTTTATGACGTCTAAAATACATTCATATCAAATTGTTTTGATATAAAGTTTTCAATTAGGGGTTGCATGGGAGATGGGCGTGTTCTTGAGTGGTTTATATCAATTTTTCTAACACGCCTCAGTTTTGATATAAAATGCACAAGTACCCAATTTTAGATCTGTAGCTTATATATTATCGTATTTATAGAGTTTTCACTTTAATAGGTTGTATGGGAGGTGGGTGTGTTCGTATGCGGATGACGTCCGCTTTTCTTCCACAATTTAGTTTTGTACAGATTTGTATATATTTTTAAAATTTTACATAAGCGAAGAAAATATTTACCTTTGTTTTAGTTGCTTCAGAAGACAAATAACAAAATCTGTGTAAGGTAACTTCACACGTGCTAACATGTATGGTCAACAGTGGAAAACAAGAACAGTTTTATTTTAATAATTTTATATTTTAAGGCTAAATACAGACATCTCTTTCAGTTTAAAAATTATGATAAAAAACCGATAGAAAATAGCTAAAAAAAACTTAAAACCGCTAAAAAACCGGCTAGTGGGTTTTTTCAAAATCTTCCCGCTAGACCAGATCAAAAACCAGTAGATCTAGCGGGAAAACCGCCAAGTTGACAACACTGATTACTTACTTACTTACTTAGGTGGCCATGACAACCCGTTGACGGGTTACGGCCGACTTCATCAGCTCTCGCCAGACGTCTCTGCTTCGCGCGCGCCGTCTCCAATCTCTTTCACCAAGCGCGGTGAGGGCTTCCTCGGCCTGGTCAATCCATCGGAGGCATGGCCTTCCTCTTCGTCGTCGACCCTCGGCTTTCGCCTCAAACACCTTTTTCGCTGGAGCTTCTTCATCCATACGAAAGACATGACCCAGCCAACGTAGTGTTGTGTGGCGTTCTCCGTTGAACCCACACAACTCTGTTGTGTAACGTTAAAAATTAACTGTTACATCGTTTTATTTATACTCACCAAATAATCCTTTCCTTTATCGGTGGAACCTGAAAGTTAAAATTAAACTGCACTTCTTTATTGGTTAATTAACACTCTTCTTTCTTTATTAATTTTACTCTTATTTATAGTACAGTTTTTAGTTAGTTAGCTAGTTAGTTAGTTAGTTAGTTAGTTTTACAGTTAGATTCGCCGAAAATTGCGCCTTTGGCATTTTGTTTTCATCATTTGTTTGTGAGCAGTGGTTGCGATCGGAACGCATTTGTGCAGAATATATAAAAAAAGTGCATATATTTGAAAGCAATTGTGCTTTATTCGAACTATAAATAGAGCAGTAAAAGCGGTAAGTAAATAAATCAATTTATATAAGTGTTATGTAATAGATATTTTTAGAAAAGACATTCTGGGACGTATGTGTCCCATTAGGATTTTATAGCGGGATATATATGTCCCAGCAGTACGTTGTGCGTGGCATCCAGTTACAGTTATATTTTCCTTTTGCGTTGTAGGCTGGCAAATATGACGAAAATGAATGCTGAGCAAATAAGTGCAGTGCTCCAAGAAGACGACGATGACAGTAGTGAATCGGGAACTGATTTCAGTGCTGGCAGTGATGATGACTATAGTCCTCCGCCAGCCAAAACCACTGCCAGTGATTATTCCTTGAGTTATGCAGGGGACAGTCAATTGAGTGGAAATACTTCTGGGTCGAATGATGGCATGGACGATCAACCTATGCGGGATGAAGCTGAGCGTCAAACTGCAAATACATTTGTTTGGGGCACACCAGATGAATCATTCTGTCCAAGATAATCGGTGACTAGTCTTCGCCAATGCAGAATTGCAGGAAACATCCCGCGTCACTCTTCACCATACGAAATTTTCCGCAAATTATTCCCCAGAAGCATGTCCTTATACATAGCTCAGTGCACCAACGAGAGGGTGCAGAAAGTTTCTTTATCGGGCAGCAGCAAAAAACATCTGCAAACAGACTCTGGCGAAATCGACATAATACTTGGGTGCATGTTCATTATGTCTTACAACCATGTGCCATCGCTGAAGGATTATTGGTCAAGTCATTCTTCGTTGAGCAACGAAGCAATAAAATCAGACATATCGCGTGATCGTTTCGAGCAGATAATGTCGAAGCTTTATTTTGCTTCTTTATTATATTATATTGTTATTATTATTTGTGCTTTATTTTGTATATATTTTATTCGTGTGGTTTGAACCCTGTTGGGACAAATATATCCCAACCCAACATACTGTTGGGACAAATATGTCCCACCCTAAAATACCGTTATCCGTATAAGTTATATGCTTCATTTGAATTTTACGCACCTAAAGTCTTATTGGATCTCCAAAAAGTCGAAAATAAAGTTTGTGCCAACGCCCTGCAAAAGTCGTAGCGAAAGGGTTAAGATTTATAAACGATTAAATATACAAACTTACTTAAATATACAAACATACATATTAGTTTATTTACATATATACATTCTTCGTTTGGTCACCTCGATATTTGACATCGTTGGCACCACGAATTGGCTTATTTCCGCGTTTTATATTTCAACACACATATTTTCAACAACAGCGGTTTATTAACCTAGAAACAAACATACTACATTGCAATTCAACCCACAAGAGTTCATTTACTTCCGCGATCATTTTCGAGCTATGTTAACAGAAGCGCAGCTCAAGTAGCTGGCCCGTGCTTAATTGCTATTTTAAGCTGACCGTTGCACTTTTTAATTGTTGGGTGCTTGACCGTCAACTTAAACTGGCAAGCATTACAAAAACGCTGATCGCTTCATTATTATTGAGGTAGGTCAGTATTTGTAGTTTATAATATAAAAACAACTCAACTTCGCTTGTGACGAATGAGTCACAACATTCCTCCCCCCTCTGACAAAGAAAAATTATTCTATTCATTTAGCAATAATTTTTCGTCACATGAATTTATCAGAATTTTGCATAATGTAAGGTTCATTTTTATCATTAATACATTAATATTTAATAACTTTTTCGAATAAAGATTTCTTTGAATTTTATATGCAGTTTTTATATGCAGTGTTTTTTTTTCTTTTGAATTTTTTGTCTTATAATAATAATTCTCTTAATTTTGTTTTTAATAAAAATATTTCTTAATAGCAATTTGTATCTTATATTTTCCTTTTATATATTTATTTTTCTTATTTTTTACACTCTTTTCTATTTATTTTTTTGTGTATTTTCTCTTAAATTTAGGATTTTTGATTATTACGTGACAAAGTTATTGTAGGTTTCCTTCCCCCATCTGAAAGAAAATTTTTACCTTGAAGAGGTTTAATTTTCTTCAATCTTAAAGTACTTATATGTGAGAAGAGACAGGCATCACTTTACAGTTCATTTTTTAAAATTCCTTGCATGCTTACTTTATTAATATTTATTTATTGTCAATTCAAAATAGTTGTGTGCTTAATAAGTTTAATGTTAGCTATCTAATATTCTCTACTTTATTTATGTGTATCTGTTCGTGGGTCCTAGTAATTTTGATGATTATTTATTTGATTGTCGATAAAGTTGTTCCTCTTCTTGGCATTATTATGATGACTCTGCACATGTTCTGTCTTTGATGATCATTTGATAACCGTTACTGATAAGTATATGTCACTCCTTTTCTTCTCTATTGAAGTATTTAAACTACTTGATTCTTGAAGTTTATTCTTGAAGTTGGTGAAGTCTTGATTTACGAAAAAGATGCCAAATTTCGTTTTTATTTCGTGTTTTGTGTTGCTCATATTTTCGTTAGTTTATATTAAAGTTTGCTTTTAGTTTTGACAAGCTATGTTTGCTAGTGTTGTTAATTGGGAAGCGACTCTTTACATTTATCAACCACTTTGGTTTCGTTCTGGTTAAGCGTTTTCCTAGAAAGGAATGAACTAAATGCAGGTATTTCACGTTATAGACATACTTTCGTGGTTTTCTTAAACCAGAATGCATTTTGTAATAACAAATTATGCACATCCGAATTAATTTTTAATCGTTGTACTTGTAAGCCTTTCAATCATAAAGAAATCTTACGACTTAATTGATTTTCTCGTTTAAATGGAAAATTGTTTGATTCGTTGTGTATACAATCTGTCGCTGTAATTTCAAATTTTTAATAACACTTTGTAACCTTCCACAAACATTTAAAAGCCTGTATATTTTCTTGTTGTATTTTTTCTTTTTTTTTTAAATGCTTTCTTATATGTTTTACTTGAAACATGTTTTGCTTCATTACTTCGCCTTTGATACTTTTAACTCATTAACGTCTGAGGCCTCGAACTTCGTCAGAATAGCTCCTTTCTCTTGTATAGCGTTGTCCACCTGATCGACTCACTTTTATTGCTGCTACGGCCAACTCGAATCAGAACTAGGACCACGATTATTGATACGGAAAAGTTTCGTGTAATAAATGTTTAGTTTTGATTTTTATAAAAATCTTATCGTAAATATTAATTTTTATCTTGTAGTATGGTAAATTAAATTTGTGAGTTTTCTCTTGTATAATTTTAATTTAATTTCTTAAATATCTCTTACAACTTTTTAATCTTTTGTATTTTAACCCTCTATTAACATATAATTAATTTGAAATTGTTTATTGATTAAAACCAATTTTCTTTTTATTTAATGTTTGAAAACTTATTTTCAAAAATTAAAAATTTAATTTTCAAATGCCTTTGTTATATTAAAAAAAATTAATGAATACCTTTATCTCAACGAATTTAAAAAAAATTTTTTTTTTCATCTAAAAAAAAAATTCAATATCTCTGTTTAATGAAACTTATTTAGTTTCGTTTGATTTTATTTTCATACTTTTGGTTTAATTTAATGTTTGATTGAATTTTTCAATGTAATTCTAATTTTAATTTAATTTAATTTTTATTTTTATAACATAATTTAATTACTGTGAAACAACTTCAGTAAATTATTATGTATTTTCTTAGCTTTTCCTTTTATTAAAATCTCAGTGGTAACCGGACTTTTTATTGCTATGACCTCATATGGGCCTATCCATATTGGTGAAAATTTATTTTTTCTAGCCTGATTTTTCATCAGTACTTTATCACCAATTTTAAATTCTACAGGATTTAAAGAGTTATCATACTGTATTTTTGATAATTCTTTTGCTCGCTCCTGGTTCTGTCTCACTAGTTCGTGAGTTCTTTGGATTTGATATTTAAGGATTTTTGAAGGATCTTCGGTGTTATACACCGGACTACATTTACGTTTGAGATTAGTTGGCATTTCCGAATTGAACCCATACAAAGTTTTGAACGGAGTTTGTTTGGTGCTTATGTGCGGTGTGTTATTGTGCACATGCATTGCAGATGTTAACCACTGATCCCAATTTGACCCATCTTCTTTTGCAAAACTTCGTAAGTATTCTGCTAATGGACGATGGCTTCTTTCCAATGAGCCATTAGCTTGTGGGTGGTATGGAGTTATGTGTAATTTCTTAATTCCTAACATTTTACACACATCCGAAAACAATTTCGACACAAAATTTGAACCGTTATCGGTAATCAGAACTTTTGGAGTATTGTGACGAGTTATAATTTCGTCTAAGAATGCTTTTGATACTGTACTAGCTTCAGCATCTGGTATTGCAACACATGCCATGTATTTTGAAAAATCATCTTGAAAAGTAAGTATGTATTTATTTCCTGACACAGTCTCTGGCAGGATACCCACTATGTCCATGTAAACTTTATCAAATGGACGCGTCGGTGTATCTGTTAACACCATTGGCATTTTTGTTAATTTAGAACATTTATTAACCTGGCATTTGTGACATTTCTTAACATATTCCTTGATTTGCTTTTGCATCCCTTTCCATTTATATTCTTGCCTTATTCTGAAATAGGTTTTTAGAGGTCCTTGGTGCCCACCTAGTGGTAGATCATGAAAATCTCTCAAAATTCTTTCAATGTCTTTTGGATCGGTCTAACACCTCATCAAATTGTTCACTAGATTTCTCTGCAGTTTCTTCCGTTTCAATTTTCTTTTCTTGTTCTTTAGCCTTTGACCTTGTTTGAACTATTACTATATCCTGCTCGTGTTGGGGTATCCTACTAAGCGCATCTGCATTTAAATTTCGTTTACCTGGTTTATATATAATTTCATACTCGTATTCTGAAAGTTTGTGCCGGAATCGTGCTAAACGCGATGTTTGGTCTTTCAGATTTGCTATTCCCCTCAATGGTTGATGATCTGTATATATCTTAAAAGGCCTTCCTAACAGATAAGCCCTAAAATTTTTTGTTGCCCAAACAATTGCTAAAAATTCTTTTTCTATTGTCGAATAGCGTTTTTCTGCGCTATTTAATGCCCTACTCGCGAATGCAATTGGCCTATCCTCGCCAACTTTGTCTTGTGATAAAACCGCACCTAGTGCCTCTCCACTGGCGTCTGTAGTTAATAAGAAAGGTTTTTCAAAATCTGGATAAGCTAAAACTGGAGACGAGGTAACTGCTTCCTTCAACGTCTGGAAAGCTTGTTGACAGTTATCTGTCCATTGAAACTTTACGTCCTTTTTAAGCAAATTATTTATTGGTAACACGATTTGTGACATATTTTTTATAAATTTTCTATAGTAATTTACTAAACCTAAAAATGCCTGAACTTCCTTTCTATTTCTCGGAACTGGTATACTTTTCACACATTCCAGTTTTTGTGGATCTGGCAAAGCTCCCATTTCCGAACATTTATGCCCTAAATATGCTATCTCACGATGTAAAAATTGGCATTTCTCTGTATTTAACTTTAAACAATTCTCCCTCAATTTCTGAAAAACTCTTCCAAGTCTTTCCTCATGTTGCTGTAAATTTTTACCATAGATTACAATATCGTCTAAATATACAAAACAATCTATCCCTTGTAGTCCTGTAAGTATGTGATTCATAAGCCTTTGGAATGTAGCTGGGGCTCCAGTTAGTCCAAACGGCATTCTATTAAACTCATAATGACCTAACGACGTACTAAAAGCTGTCTTTTCCTTATCCTTGCTATTCACTAAAACTTGATGATAGCCACTAGCTAGATCTAGTGTTGAAAAAAATCTACAATGACCTAACTGATCCAGAATTTCGTCAATTCGAGGAATAGGGAAAACTTGTTTGATTGTGGCATCGTTTACTTTTCTAAAATCAATAACTAATCTCCACTTTTTCTGTCCGTCTTCCCCGGCTCTCTTTGGAACAAGCAACATTGGTGAATTCCACGGGGACTTGCTTGGCCTGATTATGTCAT
This sequence comes from Tetanocera ferruginea, assembly GCA_958299015.1. Taxonomy (NCBI): domain Eukaryota; kingdom Metazoa; phylum Arthropoda; class Insecta; order Diptera; family Sciomyzidae; genus Tetanocera; species Tetanocera ferruginea. The sequence goes on along the minus strand of OY282641.1, from coordinate 84,816,882 downwards.
CATCTAAAAGTTTTTCTACTTGTCTTTGTATCTCCTCTCTATGCATTTGTGGTAACCTGTACTGTCTTTGATTAATTGGTGCTTGATCTCTTTGCATTTGAATTTCATGTTTTAAAACAGAGGTGCATGACAATTTATCTCCTTCAAGCAAGAAAATATCATGAAAAGACGTTACTAAATTTTCTATTGATGCTCTTTCTTCAGTGTTTAAACTTTTGTCGAATTTAACTGTTTCTATCAATCTATTAACCCTTTCTCTTACGTCTACTTCCCTTGCACTATACGACGAGCTCATATCGACTATGAACTCTTTAAAATTTGAAAAATTTGGTCTAAAATCTTTAGGTATGACACAGTCATCCTTATTCGCATTTAGCACTGTTGCATATGCCATTTTATTCTTCACATTTGCTAACGTTTCACCTAAATAAACCCCCGGCATAATCTCTTGTTTATGGATTACAACAACTGAAATATTTGTTTTTATCGGAATTTCAACCGTTTGTATTGTTCTTGCTTTAACACTTATCTCCTTATTGTAGCTTAAAGAACTAATCTCGTTTATTTGTTTTAGAGGTAATTCCACCCTAGTCTCCATATGTTTACCATAGACTGTTAACGTCTTATTAATCGCATCTATAACTGAATTATTCCACAAACTATCCCGACCTAAAATACCATCTGCAGGCAACCCTTGTTCTAGTGCCACTACGTGTAACTTAAAACTTAAGTTCTTTATCTTATCGTGTTAGATCTCTACAGACCCCAAAGTATCTACAAAACCTCCAAATGCTCCACTCAAATGTTTAATTTCCCTTGTATCTTTATTCAAATTTTTCTTTAATGTATTCAGTTTAACTAAACTGGCTTCAGCCCCGGTATCCACAAGTAAAATGAGTCGTCCTTCTATAGAATCCTTACAGGGAATTTCTATGAACACATCATTGACTTTGCGAAAACCAAAACTCCTACCTTGTTCGTTCCTATTTTGAAACGTAAAATTCTTATTGTGTAACGAGTTTGCTAAATCTTTATCTCTTTCCTGAGAACTACTTAATATAGCTTCTTTTCCTACTGTATCTTTATCTGTTGATACTTCCGTTTTTGACCCAGTGGTGAGGATGTTTACTATCTTTTGCGATGTCAAATCTTCCTCCACTATTTTTTCTTGCTCTGTTACCATCAATTCGTCAATGTTTGAATAAAAATTGTTGAATAAAAAATTAGCTGTATCCTCTGACGTATTATTTACTGTCGAAGTGCTTTCCGTTATTTCATTAGTTACCAAAACTTTAGTCTTATCTACCGATGTACGATTTTCTGGTATTTTGTTCCCTATTTTTCTTGGTGTACAGATGTTTACAATCTTTTTTGACGTGAAATCATCTGTGACTACCCTACTTGGCCTAGTTTTCCTTAATTTTTTGTGTTCCCAGCTCATTGGCCTTGGCTGGGCCCTCGATAGTTTCCCTGTTTTGAATCGTATTCTCTCTTTGCAAAACAATCCTGCATTTTGTGTCCTAATCTTGCACACCATTTACATTTAACCTCATATTTGTTTGATTCTTGAATCATGTTGCCATTGCTCTTTTGATTTATGTTATAATTATTCTGACTTCTGTCATAACTGTTTTGATTTCCCTTTATTTCATTATTATTCATATTTCTGCTAGCCGAACAGTTTAAATTATATTCGTGACCATAATGTCTACACTTCTAACAATAAACTTGATTTTTTTACTTCGTAGCACTCATCTCTTGTGTGCCCTATTCTACTACAAAATGAACATGTTAAGTTAATATTTCTAGACCTAATATTCTCATAATTTCTTGTTATTTGAATTCCTGGCAGGTTCTCTGATGATGAGTAAGGCCTATGACCTGCTTCAACCTCATGATCAGCCAACCTACATGCCACATCATTTTTACTGAAATTTAAACCAAATGCCCTTTGATTTGGTCTCGTATTTTTCCCTCTTTCGATAAGCCCAAATGCACTTATCGCTTCTTCCACTACACTCTCAAATGTTCCTGTTTTAACGCTTAGCATATATATTCTCAGAGTTGAATCCTGCAGACCTACTCTGAAAGTTGTAATCACAGTTTTATTTAATTCACTTAAAAGTGCGGACACACCGTCTTTGTATTCGTTATTTATTATATCTTCTGCTGTTGTTTTTAGAGCACTTAACCGTCTTGCATATTTTCGTATTTCTTCACCAGGTTGTTGTAATGTCTTCTGTATTTCCTGCCATAATACATCTAATTCTTTTCTTTCCGAATACGTTTTCTTTATAAGTATAAATAATTCATTAAGATTATTAAATTGTCTTGGTCTTACTAATTTGAAAGCATCTCCATAAAGTCTTAGTTTCACACATTGAATAAATTTTTCTAAATTCGATTGTCCTACCACTTGGAAAGCTAATTCTATCCCAAGTATAAACTTATACACTTCCTCATGTAGCTCACTGGAGTCTGCTCCTGAAAATAGGGGCACAAGCTCCGATAATATTTTCGCTATCTCGCATATGTTCATTCTGAATTTTTTTTTTATTATGATTTCATTATCTTTTCGTTGCCTTTAAAATTTTCTGTGTTCAACAACAACTCTCACCCTATACTATATTTTCTCTGTGAATTTAATTAATAGTAATAGTAATCTAATCTACAAATTTTTATTTTACTGGTTTTAAACCTTTTTAATTATATTCTGGAGGGTCCGGTCAACTACAAGGAATTGGCTACGGAATCGCAGAATCTTTGGGAAGTTATTATTATTTATTTATTTATTTGAACACGGGTAACCGAGTTTGAATCACTATCCTTTTTTAAAAGGGACTACCCTTTTTTAAAAAGGACTACCGGCTGCGCCATAATGTTGTGTGGCGTTCTCCGTTGAACCCACACAACTCTGTTGTGTAACGTTAAAAATTAACTGTTACATCGTTTTATTTATACTCACCAAATAATCCTTTCCTTTATCGGTGGAACCTGAAAGTTTAAAATTAAACTGCACTTCTTTATTGGTTAATTAACACTCTTCTTTCTTTATTAATTTTACTCTTATTTATAGTACAGTTTTTAGTTTAAGATTTATAAACGATTAAATATACAAACTTACTTAAATATACAAACATACATATTAGTTTATTTACATATATACATTCTTCGTTTGGTCACCTCGATATTTGACATCGTTGGCACCACGAATTGGCTTATTTCCGCGTTTTATATTTCAACACACATATTTTCAACAACAGCGGTTTATTAACCTAGAAACAAACATACTACATTGCAATTCAACCCACAAGAGTTCATTTACTTCCGCGATCATTTTCGAGCTATGTTAACAGAAGCGCAGCTTAAGTAGCTGGCCCGTGCTTAATTGCTATTTTAAGCTGACCGTTGCACTTTTTAATGGTTGGGTGCTTGACCGTCAACTTAAACTGGCAAGCATTACAAAAACGCTGATCGCTTCATTATTATTGAGGTAGGTCAGTATTTGTAGTTTATAATATAAAAACAACTCAACTTCGCTTGTGACGAATGAGTCACAACAGTAGTCGCTGAATTGTTATACGCTGGACTATGTCAATGTCGTCGTAGAGCTCGTTCAGTTCGTGGTTCATTCGAATGCGATAGTCGTCGCCAACTCAAACAGGACTAAAGATTTTGCGAAGAACTTTCCTCTCGAACACCCCAAGAGCGGCTGCATCTGCTTGCGATACCACCCATGCCTCAGCGCCATAGAGTAGCACAGGTATGATGAGCGTCTTGTAGAGTGTTAGTTTTGTCGATCGAGAGAGGGCTCTGGAACCTAATTGCTTACTTAGCCCGTAGAAGCACCTATTAGCAATTGTTGTTCTTCGCTTTATCTCCAGGCTGACATTGTTGTTGCTGTTTACGGCGGTGACAAGGTATGTAAGCTCCTTGACAACTTCAAAGATATATTTTCCTGCTGTAACATGGGAGCCTAGACGCCGCACTTCCCTATTTGCAGACAGCATATACTTTGTTTTGCCCTCGTTCACCGTCAAACCCACTTTGGCTGATTCCTTTTCGATAGCGGCGAAAGCAGCGGTTACATCTCTCTTGGTTCTGCCGATAATATCGATATCATTAGCATACGCAAGGAGCTGGACACCTTTGTAGAAAATGGTACCATTTCGATGTACACCTGCCTTTCGTATGATCCCCTCCATGATGAAATTGAAGAGATCGCATGATAGCGGTTCGCCTTGTCTGAAACCTCGTTCGGTATTCAAGGTTTCGGAGAGGTCATTTCCCACCTTGACGGAGCTGCATGTATTGCTCAACGTCATCTTGCAGAGCCTTATCAACTTTGCAGGTATACCGAACTCAGACATTGTTGCGTACAGGCAATCCCGAATCGGGCTATCGAACGCAGCTTTGTAATCAACAAAGAGATGATGGGTGTCGATTTGGTTTTCGTGGGTTTTCTCCAGGATTTGGCGTAGTGTAAAAATCTGGTCTATGGTGGACTTGCCAGGACGAAAGCCACACTGATAAGGTCCAATCAGTGTTTTGGTATACGGCTTCAATATTTCACACAATACGCTCGAAAAAACCTTATATGCGATGGAAATAAGACTGATACCTCGGTAGTTGGCGCAGATTGTCGGGTCTCCTTTCTTGAGTATAGGACAAAGCACACTTAGATTCTAATCGTCGGGCATGCTTTCCGCTAGCCATATTTTGCTGATGAGTTGATGCATGCACCTTATCAATTCACCGCCGCCGGTTTTAAACAATTTAGCAGCCAGGCCGTCAGCACCTGCGGCTTTGTGTCAGACTGCATTCTCCAAGGGCGGAATTGTTGGTATCGTCACCTGCAAGTAGATTGGAAAAATGCTGTCTCCATTATTTCAATGCGCACAGCGTATCTGTAACCAGATCACCATTCTCATCTCTACAAGTGGATGCTTCGGGCTTGAAACATTGGGTTAGACGCTTAACCTGCTGGTAGAGTTTTCGAGCATCCTTCTTGCCCTGGTACACCTCAATTTTTTTCTCGCTCACGCTTTTTCTGCGCTCTTTTTTTACGTCTGAAAAGGCATTTCTCTTCCTTCCTCTTATTGCGATAGTTTTCGTGCATGGCTCGCGTTGCAGCTGACTGCAGCGTCTTTTTATATGCGGCGTATTTTGCTGCTGTCGCGTCGCGACACTCCTGGTCATACCATTGGTTGCGAGGTTGCGGGCGCCGAAAACCAATGACTTCTTCAGCAGCAGTGCGCATGGAGTGGGACATATGCGCCCAAAGTCCGCCAGCGTCGTCGAAGCTAAGTAAAGTTGGTTGAGCTTAACCGAGAGTTGAGTGGAGTAGGCCTCGGCGGTCCGTTGTGATAGCAGCTTATCAACATCAAGCTTTCGTTGCACACCTGTGCGTACATTCTTCGCATTGCACAATCGCATGTGGATCTTGGCTGCAACAAGATAATGGTCGGCGTCAATATTGACCCCCCGAAATGTGCGCACATCCAGTACACTTGAAGCGTGCCTTCCGTCGATCACAACATGATCAATTTGGTTTCGCGTTTTTTGATCCGGGGACAGCCAGGTTGCCTTTTGGATATCTAGGTGTTGGAATCTGGTGCTACTAACTACCATGTTTCGCGCCTTGGCGAAGTGCTGGATAATGCTGGCCTCGCCAAGTTGAGGCAGTCAGACACGTTGCCATGTGAAGATCGCCCCCTTTTGTCTCCCACAACACTGATTACGAAAGAGAAAAATGCAGATCGTGTTTGTATCGGCAATATGGAGGAGCTCAAAAATGCGATACATGATGCTAGCACGGATAATGCGATGGATATATAAGCTGCAAATAGTTATATCTATGAAGTTTATAACCATTGTCATTGTTAATGTTATTATTATCATATTATCATTGTATCTATTTCTTTACTTACAATTAGTCTTCTTATACTTTTTACATCTTTTTTTTTTTTGTCAAATGCCTAAAATTAACTCTCCGGTAGCTTTTTTGATTTTTTCTACGTTAGGTTCTACATTCTCGTCTACTGGTTCTGATGATAATCATAAAGCAATGTTTCAAGTTCTGTGTAAACAACGCACTGGTTTCAATGTTTTACATTTTAATGCACGCAGTTTGAATAAAGTCTAAATTGGACTATATTAAGTACATTTTTGAAGATGCAATAGTGGATATCATATGCATCTCTGAGACTTGGTTTTCCAGTGACATAAGTGAATCAACTTGTTGTATGAAAAACTTTAATATGTATAAAAAATAAATGAGACTACTGTTGTGACTCAGAAATGGGATAAGAGGTGGAGGTGTTGCAGTTTACTATAAAACTTGTTGGAATGTTACAGTTATTAGTCAATCTAGTGGTTCTGGGATAAAGTTCTGTAATGTGTATCGATAGTTATTCTAAAATACTAGTGTCTTGTGTATACAATCCCAATAAATGTTTTTCCGTTGATCCACTGTTTTCTGAGATAGCTTATTATATTATTGACTTTGACTTGGTGATGGCATGTGGGGATTTCAATATTAATCTTCTCTCGAATGACCTGGACAAACAACTATTATATTAAAAGACATCGTCACTAGGATTATCTGTGATCAATGAAAATATGCCTACATGGTTCTGCAACAATACTTCTCCTAGTGTTCTTGATTATTTCACTATTTCCGATTTATCTGTTGTCTCCTTTTTTGATCAACTTTCTTTTATTTCGTGTCTTGACTTAATTTTTTGTTTGTTAAATTTAACTTTGTCGCGTAATGTTACAAAATAATTGACAAATAATTTTTCGAATCGTGATAGCAAAAATCTGAAGTATTCGTCTCTGTATTATTATATATCTTTGATGTCCTTTAATGAATGTTGGCTCTATAGTGATGTTAATGTGAAACTTAGTTCTCTTGTAACCCCAATTAAATATCTGTTCGAAAAACACGTTCCACTTCGTACCTTAAGGATTAAAAATGTTTCTTGTCCTTGGTTTACTCAGTATGTTCTTAATAGCTTTAAGAAAAGAAATAAACTTTACAAAATATGGAAACAAAGACCCACGTCTGAAAACTGGGAAATATTTAGTGTGGCCAGAAGTGAGGCTGTTCTTAGAACAAGACAGGCTAGAAAACAATATTTTACAAACAAGTTGAAACCTAGAACCCTGTGGAACAACATTAAAAAAACTTGGGATGCGTATTTCGAACTCCAGTGAGTGTGATGTAAGCCCGGATACATTGAATAATTTTTTGCTGACTCTGCTGCTGTGTCCTAATAATTCACTGTTTTGTCCGTCCATACATAGACAGTCTATCCAACACTCTTTCAGGTTTACTCCAGTCAATGAATTAGAAGTTGGAAAATGTTAAGGATTCATAAAATCAAATGAAGTTCTGAAGATGGTATTCCTATGAAGTTTATAAAGCTTTTACTACCCCATATAATCTGCCCACTCACGCACATCATTGTTTTGTGTCATCATCATTCCCCGACTTGTGGAAAATTGCTATTATACAACCAGTTGGAAAAAACAAACCCTTCAGGGCCTAATGACTTTAGGCCGATAAGCATTTTATCGTCATTCGCTAAGGTATGTGAGAAACTTATGGCTCAACAAATCAGTAATTGTTTATCTGAAAAGAAATTGTTATCACCATTTCAGTCAGGTTTTCGAGCTGGACATGGCTGTTCATCTGCAGTAGTAAAGGTTATTGATGATATCAGACCTGATTTTGATGCAGGCTATATGAGTTTGTTATGCCTACTTGATTTCTCTAAAGGGCTTACTATGATAGCCACATGCTGGCAGACTGAATTGTCAAAATGAAAGCGAGCTCATATAAATATATGAACATACTCATAATTGGAATTGCCACAGTTTCGTTTAATTTTCGTTAACTTTCACTGGCTTTTTGTAGAGCGATTCAAATCATTCATAGCAAAGGCAAATGTCAAAAATTGTTTATGAAAAATTATTCAAATGGAATAAAATTTAAATAATTAAAAAAATTAAAAAAAAAAATTCAAATGGAAGCGCAAATTGAATTTCCTGAAACACTAATTTTAATTGTTAGCAGAAAACAAAATGCCTGTGGAACAAAAAGGACGTTTTTTATCATAACAAACTGTGGAAGTAGAAGTCATGGGAGGAAGTGGAGCAGTATTGCGCAAAGAGTGGTAAATATTTCTCCTTTATGTGCTCCTATATTTTGCTCCTTAAATTTTATATTATTTAATTAATACAATATCCCACAGAACTGGAATGCAAGCAGAAATGGAAGCTGCTCCACGAAAAGTTTTGCAAGGAGCTGCGAAAAATGGAGCAGCCGTCTGGAAGCGATGCAAGGTAGCGTGGAGTATGGAAATTCATGGATCAGCTCATGGTTTTAAAGTCATCCATCGAACCACGTCGGTAAGAACATTTTTATACATAATATACTATGGCATTCGCTGTGTCTAGAATATAACGTTGCATGGTGCCTTTGTGTGCAATCCATTAAATATTGAACGCATTGCACGGATTATACATTATCTATCCTTGCATCATGCAACTCCATATACTAGACATAGCAAAACCTCCAAATGCTTAATATTATATGTACGTTGCAAAGAGCTGCGCAAACATAACAAAAATGCTTTCTACCTTCTTTAATGTCATTCCAAGCCAAGCATTGCAGTAAGTGAAGTTTAAATATTTAAACAAGTACTGCACTAACCATCAATATAAAATTCAAGGACTGGAACAAGCATATTAAACAAAACTTTAGTAGAAAGAGTTTGCAGTATAATATGCTGCACAAAATGCATTATGTATGTTTTGATTTTTATTAAAGTAGTTTGATTGAATATGAATTGATGATTTTGATATTGCTTGTTCCAAAACGAAGCTATGGATTGCTTAGTTCGCTTTGCTTTATTCTAAACGTCTTTATCTAATATCAATCCTTCACTGAAATACTACTAGCATGGTGTGCAATAGTGAAATGTTATACAAAGAAGGTTTTGTGTAGCTTTTAAGTGCTTTGTCTGTTATTTGTAGTACTTAATTTTATTTTTAGGACACACTGCAACGAAGAGCCTGAAGAGCAAATTTTGCATATTGAAGATACTGATGAAGGTATTAATGAAATCACCAGCTCCTTAGTACCTTCTGCTTCAAAGTGCATAAAGTCTTGCATCGCTTCCAAAATTGAACAATTTGGCGAAACGCTCCAAAAATGGGAGCAAAGCTTAGTTTCCAGCACTGAAGACGAATTGTTTTCGAGAACAATAATATTAATGATGAAAGACCTCCCAGAGGAGGTGAAAGATGAATACAAAAGTGATATATTTAATAAATTAATAAGGCTAAGGTCTATTACCAGAACACAGCAGTATTAGTAGATTTAGTTAAGTTTAGTTTAAGAAAAAGATCTTGTTGTGTACGCGAATCCAATCGTGACCGAAATGAAAACGGATTTTTTAAAGTTAAATTTTAAAAGTTAAAAGAAATTAACCACCAACAGTTCTGTATTTATACGTGTATGTCTGTGAGAATTTACAACCTGCTTCTTGATTTGATATCGCCATATCTTGAAAAATGCTCAATAAAAACTTCTGTGGAGACAGAATGTCGCCTGTGTAGGGGCGATAAAGTGCTTATTTTTGCAAATTGTGTCAAATTGACAGTTGAGGAGATAAGGGGGGCGATCTTCACATGGCAACGTGTCTGACTGCCTCAACTTGGCGAGGCCAGCATTATCCATGTCGAAATCGTCTGAAGTCGACTCAAACCTCCGCGTGGTGTCTCCTGAAAACGTCAAAAAAATATCACCCCATAGACTTTGGCAGCGAATCTGAGCGGCGGGCTAAATACTAAATACTATAAAGTTTAAGAATAAATGAAAGAATGATCCCCAAATCTGATGACGACTACCGCAAACGAAAAACTGATAATGATTTACGGATATGCACCTGGAATGTCCGAACCCTAAATTGGGATGGTGCCTTTATCCAACTGATTGATATCTTGGAAAGATATAATTCTGATATCACTGCAATCCAAGAAATGCGATGAAAGGGACAGGGTTGCTTAGGACAAGCATCCTGTGATATCTACTACAGCGGCCATGCGGAGAAGCACGAGTTTGGATGCGGATTTGTAGTTGGCAAGAGATACGGCATCATGTCCTGCGATTTACTCCTGTGAACGAACGACTTGCCATAATCCGCTTCAAGGCAAAGTTTTTAAATATAAGCCTAATATGTGCGAACGCTCCGACAGAAGAAAAAGGTGACGATTCATAAGGCCACCTGGTTGTCCCCTGATCAAAAAACATGCAAACAATTTGATCACGTTCTGATTGACGGAAGGCACTCTTCCAGTGTACTAGACGTACGCACGATCCGTGGTGCTCCGAGTCTAACATAGACTCGGATCACTATTTTGTTGCAGCCAAGATCCGCACACGTCTGTGCACAGCTAAGAATGCTCGCAATCCTACACAAACAAAGCTCAAGTCAAAAAGCAAAAGTCAACAAGCTGTAGTCAAAACGGACGGCCGAAGCCTTCGCTACTCGACTCTCACTCCTGCTTCAAGAAAGCACTCCTCCGATCGACGATATATGTGGACAGTGGACGCACATATCCCACTCTATGCGTACGGCTGCCGAAGAGGTGATGGCTACCACCGCCCTCTCCGAAACCAGTGGCACGACCAGGAGTGTCGTGACGACACTGCAGAGAAGGACGCCGCCTACAAAGCCACCCTGCAATCGGTTGTAACGCGTGCTGTTATGGAGCGATACCGAAAGAAGAGGAGGGAAGGGAGACGCATTTTCAGGCGAAAAAAAACGAGACGCGGAAATGCGTGAGTGCGAGAAAATTGAGATGTATGGCGACAGGAATGAGACTCAAAAATTTTTCGAAAAAATAAGACGCCTGGCCGATGGTTTTAAGACCGGAGCCTCTTCCTGTAAAGATGAGAATGGAAATCTTGTAACAGATGTCCAGAGTACACTAGTGTTATGGAGGGAACACTTCTCTAGTCTTCTAAATGGCGACGCTGACAACAATCCCGCCAGTGGAGATGATATCCCGGAAACCTCAATTATGGATGACAGCGTTGAAGTTCCGCTCCCCGACTAAAACGAGGTCTTAACAGCTATAGCTCGGCTTAAAAACAACAAAGCCGCAGGAGCCAATGGCCTACCGGCTGAGCTGTTTAAGAGCGGAGGCGAAGCCCTGTTTAAATGCATTCACAGACTTCTATGCAGAATATGGTCGGAAGAATGCATTCAAGATGATTGGAACCTCAGTGTGCTCTGCCCACTCCACAAGAAAGGCGATCCCACCATCTGCACCAACTACCGTGGGATTAGCCTTCTTATTATCGCATATAAGGGTCCTGTCGAGTGTATTGTGTGAAAGACTGAAGCCCATCGTTAACCAACTGATTGGACCTTATCAGTGTGGCTTCAGACCTGGAAAATCCACCATCGACCAGATTTTCACGCTCCGACAAATCTTGGAAAAGACACTCGAAAAACAAATCGACACACACCATCTTTTTGTCGATTTCAAAGCCGCCTTCGACAGTCCAATAAGGAGTCACCTATACTCCATCATGTCTGAATTTGGTATTCCTGCGAAGCTAATACGTCTTTGCAGGATGACACTGAAGAACACCAGCAGCGCAATGAAAATCGGGAAGGACCTCTCTCTTCCGTTCGATACCAAGCGAGGTTTCAGACAAGGTGATTCCTTATCGTGCGACTTCTTTAATATAGTCATGGGGAAGATCATCCGATGCTACTGACCTGAGACGCAGCGGCACAATTTCCTATAAGAGTGTTATGCTGCTGGCGTATGCACATGATATTGACATCATTGGCCAAAATACGCGCGAAGTCAGTGCAGCATTCTCAAGGCTAAAAACAGAGTCGAGTCGAATGGGTCTTCCAGTGAACGCAGATAGAACGAAGTATCTTGTGTCAACAAACAAACAGTCTCAGCGTCTTGGAAGCCACGTCACTGTTGACAGCACCTCCTTTGAGGTAGCGAAGGACTTTGCTTACCTGGGATCCAGCATTAACTCCTTCAACGATATCAGTATTGAGATTAAACGAAGGATAACTCTTGCCAACAGGTGTTACTTTGGGCTCAGTAGGCAGTTGAGAAGCAGAGCTCTCTCGACGAACAAAACTGACGCTCTATAAGTCAATAATCATGCCCGTCCTACTATACGCATCACAAACCTGGACGTTGAGCAGCTCTGATGAAAGGACTTTGGGAGCGTTCGAGAGAAAAATCCTTCAGAAGATCTATGGTCCAATCTGCGTCAATGGCGAGTACCGAATACGATGGAACCACGAGCTGTATGAGCTATATCCCAACATCAATAAAGTCAAGCGTATTAAAATAGAGCGGCTTCGCTGGCTAGGTCATGTCGAGAGAATGAACGATGAAGCTCCAGCGAAAAAATTATTGGATTCGGTACCCAGCGGTGGCCAATGCAGACGAGGAAGACTGCATCTCCGTTGGAAAGACCAGGCATTGGATAACTTGACAACGCTTGGAGTTTCCAACTGGCGCCAGCAAGCGCACGACAAAAGAGGCTGGCGCAAATTCTTAGACCAGGCCAAAACCGACCAACGGTTGTAAGCTCCATCTAAGTAAGTAAGTAAGTCAAATTGACACTAAAATCGTTTGAAGGTGAATGTCCAACTTGATTCTAATTTTGCAGTTATGGAGGACAATGCACGCAAGAACTATTTTCTTAACATTTTCAGGATGCATATGCAATGTGGTAAGTAACACACGACAACGTGCCACCAGAATACCGAAAGCGTTTTTAATTGTTCGACGAGTACGGGTTAGTCGCTTGTTAAATAGCTCTTTGTCTGCAGATAGGTGCTCACCGGGATAGGGGCGCATCATATTCGGTCCTAGTGGAAATGCAGCATCTCCAACAAAAAACTTTTGCAGCATTACGTCCGAATTGGGTAAATATTGTGCAGGTGGGAGAGGTAATTTGTTTCCAAGCAGTCTTATACCATACTGCTTATTTGGAATATGCCTGTTAAAAAAATGTAAACAGTTTAAATCCTCAAAATAAAATATAACACAACTCCATCACTTTGGCTTCCATAGCCACCAACGTCAACGTACGTAAACCTACATTTTGCATCGCACACAGCAAGCAGCACAACCGAAAAATATTTTTTGTAATTAAAAAATTGGCTTCCACTGTTTAGTGGGCATCGAATTGCAATATGTTTCCCATCGATTGCTCCAATGCAATTTGGAAGTTTCCAAGTACTCCAAAAATCCTCTCGAATCTGAATGAAATCAATTATGTTGGGCTCAGATACATAGATCGGTCCCAAAGTTTTCCATAAAGCTTCTGCTACCTCCAGTCTAATGGAACGCACCGTCCCTTTACCTTACTTAAATGACTAGGCAATAGATTGAATTGATGATCCCTGAGATAAAAAAACTAAAGGAATCATACAGAAATTAGTATGTTATTAATTTTTCTTTTTACGGTACTCACATTAATAACACAGCTAGGCCACAATCTGGCTCCACAGGAATTGTTATTGAGCATTTTTCGAGATATGGCGATATTAAATCAAGCAGCAGGTTTTAATTTCTCACAGAAATAAATAAAGAACTGTTGGTGGTTAATTTCTTTAAACTTTAAAAATTTCACTTTAAAATATCCGTTTCTATTTCGGCTTTATTTCCAGCTTTATCTTTCTAGACGAACTGGATTTTTGAAGACCTGTTTTGTAGACTAAATGAAGATCTTTGTAGTATCCATGGATGGGCCAGAAATAATGGCCTTCAACTTAACGCTTCTAAATCGTATGTTTTGCCTATCTATAAGAACAAAACATGTGTTGATGATGTCCCTGCTCTGTTTATTGGACATAACAAGTTAGTTGTGGTGGATTCAAATTGAGTTAGTCTGAAATTGAGAAATGTTAAATGAAATGCAGAAAAAGATTTGACGTTAAGGTGTGGTTCACATTCAACATCGGCCCTTAGCCACCCTTTATTTTTCTACACAAGCTAATACACAAACAAAAAAACCTTCCTATCTGTATGAAAAACTACAGTTTAGTGTACCAAGGAGAAGTCTTGCTCTTATTGTTCCTAGATATAGCTCATTAATATCATTCAACTTATTCTTCGTCGACGCCATTAGACTGTGGAAACCACTGCCCCGTAGGAAAAGAGGAATCAGTGGGAGAGTTATTTTCAGACAATCTTTCTTATCTTTCTTTTCTTCTCCTTAGTCTATTTGGTCTTCGAATCAATTTTTTCTTTTTATACCCTAAACCTGAAAGGTCAGGGTATATTAACTTTGTGCAAACGTTTGTAACGCATAGAACGAAGCGAGTCCGGTATAGAAAAGTATATATATTCTTGATCGCAATCACCTCGTGAGTCGAGCTATTCATGTCCGTCCGTCAGTCCGTCCGTCTATCCGTCCGTCTGTGTGTTGTCCGTAAGCACAGGATAAGAAGAAGGAGTTGAGATAATTGGATGAAGCTCGGTACATGTAGAAATATGGGCCCAAGGATCTGCACTATTGAATATTTTTGAAATCCGCCCACGGACACGTCTACCTCCCATGCAACGCAAAAATTAAACGGCATAAATGAGCTAATAATTAATATACAACAATAAAATTTAAAACACATGTGTTTATTTCAAAACAAAGATGTCTTCGAAAAATGGGTGTCATCCGCTCACGGACACGCCCACCTCCCAAACAACCCGAAAAATTTAAAACTCAATGTATAAGCTTCTGTTCAATCTACACAGATAAAATTTGGTACGTATGTTTATTTAAACGAAACGAAGATGTTTTTGAAAAATGGACGTCATCCGCCCACGGATACGCCTACCTCCCATATAAACCAAAATATTGAAAACTGCATAAATAAGCTTTTGTTTGTCTTACAGAGATCAAATTTGGTATGTATGTATTTTATACTAAAACTAATGTGTGCTCAAAAATTGGGCTTAGTCCGTCAACTAACACGCCCACCTTCCATACAACCCACAATAGTGAAAGCACTATAAGGGAATTAACATGTGAGCTACAGGAATAAAACTTGGTATGTATAAATTTTTCATCAAAATGTAAATACATATAAAGTATGGGCCCACGGACACACCCATTTTCAATATTATTATTGTATTTTGGAGAAGAAGGTTTAGGGCATTTCATAGTCGTGCTAGACCGACTTTAGACTTGCTTTACTTGTTTTTTATCCTTTTTGTTTTCCTTTCCTCCATATATTATTCATTCCAGATTAAGAACAGAACGAATAGAACAAAATGTTTTTATCCAGAATAGAATGAATAAAGAAACAACATTGGAACAGAAAGAACAGATATTCATGTGTTGTTGTTCAATTGATGAATTGTTTTTAACAAAAAAGCAAAAATGGAGCTTTAGTCTCGCATAATATTGTATTCAAATTATTTTTTGAAAGCGGTAGCTCCTTATTTTAAAGTAAACAAGCCGACCCTAACCTTAAACACACATACGAAAGCAGAATATTCCATTTATTCCACCTCAGTTGACAGAATGAAAACAATGCGTTCGGAATGCTCTGTACGC
This sequence comes from Tetanocera ferruginea, assembly GCA_958299015.1. Classification (NCBI taxonomy): domain Eukaryota; kingdom Metazoa; phylum Arthropoda; class Insecta; order Diptera; family Sciomyzidae; genus Tetanocera; species Tetanocera ferruginea. The sequence goes on along the minus strand of OY282641.1, from coordinate 84,801,260 downwards.
ATATAAAAATATGAAACAGATCATCCAGACCGTACGGAATGAATAAATAAACAGAAAACGTCATTCCGAACATCTAGAATGAATAAATAAAAACAGCCATAATTATACCCTAAACCTGAAAGGTCAGGGTATATTAACTTTGTGCAAACGTTTGTAACGCATAGAACGAAGCAAGTCCGGTATAGAAAAGTGTACTTATTCTTGATCAGGGTCACCTTGTGAGTCGAGCTATCCATGTCCGTCCGTCCATCCGTCCGTCCTTCTTTCCGTCTGTCCGTCTGTGTGTTGTCCGTAAACACAGGATAAGAAGAAGGAGTTGAGATAGCTTGATGAAACTTAATACAGATAGTCACATGGGCCCAAAGATCTGCACTATTCAATATTTTTGTAATCCGCCCACGGATACGCCTACCTTCCATACAACGCAAAAATTGAAAAATGCATAAATAACAATTAAATTTGGTGTGTATGTGTTTTGTATTAGCACAAAGATGTCTTGGAAAAATGGGTGTCATCTGCTTACGGACACGCCCACCTCCCATACAACAAAAAATAAAAATCTCAATAAATAAGCTCATGTTTAACCTACAGAGATACAATTTGAAACTTATGTTCTTTATATCAATATGTACTATATATCAAAGCTGTCTTCGAAAAATAAGTTTCATCACGCCCACCTACCGTACAACCCAAAAATTGAAAACTCACGCCTACCTCCCATACAACGCAAAAATTGAAAACTGCATAAATAAGCTTGTTTGTCCAACAGAGAGACAATTTGGTACGTATGTATTTTATTATAAAACGAACACATTTTTAAGAAATGGGCGTTATCATTGGAGAAAAATGGGCGCAACCCATAAAATTGAAAACTGCATAAATAAGCTTGTGTTTGTCTTACAGAGATAAAATTTGGTGTGTATGTATTTTATATAAGAACTAAGATGTGTTCAAAAATTGGGCGTCCACGAACACGCCCACCTCCCATACAACCCACAATAGCGAAAACACTTTAAGGGCTAAATTGTTCACCTCTGGATATTTCTGGCTATCCAGCCGTTAACTTATCCAAGCCGTTAACTTTAACCACCGGTTAAATTGCCTGGATAAAATTTCGTATTGTTCAGTTTTTTATTCTCCGGATAGCATTTTAACCGGTCTGGATATCTTAACGGCCGGTTTGTTATTTTTCCAGTTTTTTTTCCAATCAACCGTCAAATTAATGAAACAGTTATCCAGAGCTTTGACATTGATGTCAAATTGTTAAAAATATTGAAATACGTCAATTTGTTAAATATATTTAAAAATTGCGTAATAATAATAAAAAAATATAAAAATGTCTCAAAACAAGCAAAGAGCTCCACGCTCATCCAATTTTACAAAGGAGGAAACGGATTTGCTGGTATCCTTAGTTTTAAAAAAAAGAATATAATAGAATGCAAATACACAGACGGAGCCACAGTCCAAAGCAAAAATAATGCTTGGGAGGAAGTGGCTACTGAATACAATGCTATCTGTCCTGGCGTAGGAATTGTAAGTATAAAAATGTCTTTATTGATACTGTTATGAGCGTATTCATACATTCGTAACAATTATTTTATTTAATAAAGGCACGACCAGTTGAAGTCCTGCGAGAGAAGTACGCCACAGTAAAGCGGAGCCTTCGAAAGGAATCGGCTGTTGAGCGTGCTTAACGGCTTGCAACGGGTGGCGGAAGGTATACCGCAAGTGTTGAGTGTAAAAGTGAGCCACTAGCGCAACTAAGCGAAGCCATCGCCGTTTCAATTAATGGGCTTCCACCAGTGCAAGGTGATGGTGACTTTGTGCAAGCAGAGAATGAAGACAACAACATATTGAATGAAATAACTTTCGACGAATTCCTTAGAGATGACGAACGACAGATTTGTTCGGTGGACTTAACCGGAGAAATTAATAAAGGTGAAAGTGAAAAAGAGAATAACAGACCGTTCAATGATGAAATGGATAAAGAAAGGAATGCCAATGAACTGCAAACAGTAGAGCTTGCAATCGACAGGGAACCTGTTGCAAGTATTTCTAGCAAACAACAAAAGCGCAAGGACTGGAGCAAATATACGCCATCTTCATTAAGAACACCGAAAAGTAGAGTTTTAAAATCTAAAGTCTCTCGTGATGAAGATGAGTGTATAAAGCAAATGAATTTGAAAATTTTAAAGACCGATATCGAGAGGGCGGAAGAAAGACACGCCCTTGACATAGAAAACCGCCTGCTTGAGCGCAAAGAAAGAATGCAACGAATAGAGCAGGAGGCAGCTGAGCACAGACTAAAATTGCAAATTTTAGAAGCGCAGCTTGCAAAGGAATTTAAAATTCCAACCGCATAAGCACAAGACAAGCAGTAAATTATCCGTTTCATTCTTCATTGACTCTTTTTCATTTCTATCATTACTCTTCTCTTCGGTTAAGACCGCCGAAATCATGCATATCGCTCGTCATCTTAAATTAAAAACTCGTCGATAAATAGCTCTTTTTATGTTTTTTAAACTTTTTCTTATTAAATATCCTGTACTGTATTATTGAAAAACTTAAGTTTTAATAATTAAAAACTTTTTGAACAAATATTTTGTTAATTAATATAAGGGTGGAACGAATGTTATGGACACAAATCTTCACAGGCTTCATATATTTTTGAAAAATTCTCACCTAACCTAACTAAATTTTTCAAAATTCAAATTAAAAAAAATAATTAAGGTATATCTTCGACTTGACCCAAGTTAAAATATCCCCACGGCCAAATGGTAAGGGTAAACATCTGAAATTGTAGCTCCTTCTGTATGAGATTTTTAAAAATTTTACTATTTTTATTAATTTATAAATAAGGTAACATTTTCAATTGATGTTGCTGTTAAGCAGTGCAAAAAAAACTTACACGCCAAATTGACATTAAACGTCTTTTACGTTAGAAAAAATGAAATGCGTTTAAGGTTAGTTAAAAAATATTTTCAAATTTTATTAATTTATGTTTTCAGGTGAATTACCCAAGCTCGCATCGCTAAGCAGTCTTGGAAAATACTCTGAAACTAGACGTGCACGAATGTTGTTCTGAGAGTTTCTTTGTATATTATCGATGGTTGGTACATTCATGGCGACAAGCATATCGTCAAATCCATCGACAAAATTCGTTGGCACTTTTTCTTTCGCATTAATTGCAATATTGTGTAGTATTGCACATGCTACAATTATTTGTTGAATGGTTTCGATGCTTACTCGCATTCCTAGTGATAGCACAGGAAATCTGCGTTTCATAACGCCATAAGCGCGTTCAACAACGTTACGGGTTCGAATCTGACTTTCGTTATAAAGAGATTCGATCTCTGTGTTACAATGGAGGAATGGCGTAGCCAAGTAAGCTGTATTGCGATAATCCGAGTCACCTACAATGATAAATTGTCCAAAATCACCACGTTCCAAGCATATTTTTATATAAGAATTGTTAAAAATTGTTTGATCGTGAGATGCGCCTGGCCACCGTGAAACGATGTTCAAAACTTTAAGGCTCGCAGAGCATACGGTTTAAACGTTCAGCGAAAACCAACCCTTCCTATTCCGAAAATGTTCGGCATGTTCGCCTCCAGGCGATTGAATTTTCACGTGCGTACAATCAATGGCTCCAATGGTTTTCGGAAAACGTGCAATCGAATAGAACGATTTACTAGCCTCAATTAGGTCTGTGCTTGTTTGAGGCATTTGAATGAAGTTTGGAGCCTGCGCAGCGATCGCCGCAGTGACTCTCTTTAAAATTACGCAAACAGATGTTTGGCATACACCAGCAAAATCAGCAACTGTGATTTGGAAGGAACCAATTGCATAAAATCTCAATGCAATCAAAAGCTGAGCAAATGGTTCAATGTATCGCGATCTGAAAAATATTAATCACAAATTAATCAACATTATTTTGTTGGTTTTAATTTATTATATACCTTCCTTCTTTGTATTGAAGACATGGTCGTATAATATTGAGCACTTGCGCCACCGTCGATTTCGATAAACGGAAACGGCAAAAAAAGTCTTCATCGTCCCATTTGTCCATATTAATCCGATCAGTCATCTTGTATTGTCGTCTCTCCAGGTAAAAAAATTCTTCTTCTTCGTCAGAATCACTCCAGTTGTCCCACAAATGTATTCTGTCCATACGTCAGCAGGAACTCAGGAGCTAGAGTTATTCTAATTGAAATACACCTTACACGAGAGAACAGAAATATGATACTTCCGTGTTTTTACACTTTTCTACTGCTGCAAATATTATTTGCAGAAAAAATACTTATATCTTTTCAGAAATTCTTATTTGATTGCTTATGCGTGCAAAAAAAATTTAATAAGCAAAACACAAAAATTTCAATATTATTTACTGTCAAAGAAATGAACAATGTGAAAACTTTCAAATCACATGATAAAACTCTGGATATCTTTGATATACAATGAAATTTCACTGGTTAGCTTATTCTATGGATAACTTTATTCGCTGGTTAAATAGTTAGAGAAACTCTGGATAAATTCGCTATCCAGAGGTGAACAATACGAAAGTACTGGAATAATTGGAAATACCCACTGGTTAAAGTTATCCAGAGGTGAACAATTTGGCCCTAAAGGTATTAACATGTGATCTACAGGAATAACACTTTGTATGAGTAAATTTTTCAACAAAATTTAAATGCATATAAAATATGGGCTTCATTAGCCGACAGATACGCCCATTTCCAACATTTTTGTTGTATTTTGAAAAAGTGGGTTTAGTGTATTTCATAGTCGGGCTAGACCGACTTTAGACTTTCTTTACTTGTTTTATTTTATATTTTAAATAATATTTCGACTTCAATCGAAAGTCATCTTCAGGGTGTACACATACAATAATATTAACAAAAAATATATAATAGTAAACATTTGATAAAAAATGTTTAACACTTACAAACAATTAGAGCATAGAATAAAAACATGACTAATCCAAACATTTAAACACTGTAGACTAAAACAGATTGTTTCCTTTCTTCGTCGGTTTTCCTTTGATTTGAAGTTTGAAGTTTTGTTTTGAAGTTTAGTTTTTTATGGACAATATGGATAATATAGTATGGATAATATGTAGCATTTCAAGTGTGTACCTTCTATAATAATTGGCGTCTTGTTGCAGGATCTTCACATTGTCAAAGTCGGGTGTATGTTAAAGTTTTTTGCTTAATTGGTCTTGAATGCGCTTTTTGGTTTTATTTTTGAGTAGATATCCTTGTCCGTAGCTCGTTTTTTGTTGTCCCCAGATATGCCTGGGGCCCGTTTCATAAAAATTGACAAGTTGACAATTGTCACCGACAATTACCTGTCGTCAAACCTTGTAAATTGTCATTTAACATGACATAATTGAAAAACATGACAAATTGTCAGTATTTGGTTTCATAAAAAATATGTCATGATCAACGATTTCCCCAACAATTGTCAGAGATTTTTTACAAATATGGCACGACAATTTCTTTATGAAACGAAAAAAATTATAAAGTTTACATGTATGTCAAGATTTCGTTGTAAATGCCGACAGCCAAATTTGTATGTGTCAAACTAAACTGCAAATATAATTAAATAGAAAGCACAAGTGATAGTGACGCTGGAATAAATATTAATATACGCATGAGCCTTCTCAGCTAACTCTTTCCATTGCACTACCTTTTTCTCATGAGAAAACACATCACTTAATTTAGCAACTAAAATGTGCTTACTTTCTAATATAAGTTTAATGCCCCTATCACCGTCCGCGAGTCGAATGTTGCAGTCGAATCGACTCAGCTGGCGAACTATTATTCTTGCGGTATCGTCGTTAGCGAATACACTTATTCGCCGTAAATTCAGTGCTACCAAAGCAAAAACTGTTAAAATATATAAACAAACGTAAAAAAATGTTTATGATTCGCCAGCTGCTTACCAAGTATTTTTCTTCGTCTGTTATTGACTTTTGAGTCGAATCGAATTTTTGAAATTCGCGAACAATGATACCAACTTGGCGAATTTTATGTGTTTTTTATTCGATTCGCGGACGGTGATAGGGGTTTAAGAACACAAATCTGTGTTTGCCATTTTATAATGAAAAAGATTTGTCATAAAAATACAAGCACACCACTGGGTTGCATTTACATCGACATATATTTACTTTGACAATTATGTCGGTTTGACTACGACATTTTTATTATAGTATAAAGTAACAAATATGTCATATGTCAAAGTTTTATAAAACAAACAATTGTCAGACAACTGCGACAAATTTGTAGAATTGTCACCTGTCAATTTTTATGAAATAAGGCCCTGGTAACATACAGCTGCGGTCAAAATAATAGTAGTACCCACAACGATTCTACAAAAATGTAAAGTGAAACAGCACATTATTAGATTAAATAATTTTTGTTAAGAATAAGTATTCTCCACATCTTATCTTTATTTAACAAAAACTCTGAACAAAAACAAGTTATTAGCTCAAAACAACTTAAAATATTTGCGTCATATTACAGCGGCTAAAAAAAAAGGTATTGATTATAAAAATTTCAACATACATAGAAAAATAACAAATAAAACAATTTGGTAATTGACTTCACAGTTCAGATAAATTGTAATTTTTTCTTGTAATTAATACTTAGTTGTATGACCTTTGTTAGCAAATACTTCTTTACAACGACGAAACTTTGAGTTCCTAACATGCCTTGATAGATATGGAGTACAATAAGCTCAACCTCTTTCCAAAGTTGATGTTTATCTGAAGGTTTAGAGCCAGCAATGCCTTTTTAACATCACACCACAAATTTTCAATCGGATTTAGATCAGGCCACTGAGCGGGCCACTCCAAAAGCGCGATGCGATAGTCCAAGAACTACTTCTTCGCAAATTTGCTCGTATGTTTCGATTCGTTATTTTATTGATAAGACCATATTAGTGGCAACTCCTTTTGAGCATACGAAAGTATAGTTTCCTGTAACATTTTGACGTTAAGATGTTAATCTATTAATGCTTCTATACAATAAATTGGACCAACAACATAGAAAGAAAAGCATGTCCAAGCCATTATCTTGTAACCACCGTGCTTAATGTTTTTTGTGGTACACTTCGGGTTGAACTGACTATTTTTTGGGACGTCGAACATATTGACGAAACCCTTTACCACCGCACATAACAATTTTGGACTCGTCCGACCATCAAATGTTCCTTCATTTTTCATTAAGCTACGAAGAAAGATCTCTTGCGAACTGAATCCTTTTTTGAACATGCTTCTTGGTTAAAAGTGACTCTTTACGAGGACCATGCGTGCTCAAATATTGTTCTGTAAGAAGTCTACGTAATGTAAGAATACTTGCGTTATATTAAGCTCTTCTTATATTTGTACTAGAGAGGCTTTAAAGTACCGTACCAGAGTTGGGCATCAATCAATTAAAATTGCAATCAATTAATTAATTGATTAAAAAATTAATTGCAATTGATTTTATTGCAATTAATATCAATTGCAATTAATTGGAATTGATTTAATTGGTAATGATATTAATTGCAATTAATATCAATTGCAATTAATCATTAATTGTACTCTTCAATTAATTTATTTAGACTAACCTGAAGTAATTGCAAAATATAATTAAATCGTTGGCAATTAACTTTTTTAAATTAAAGGTACAAACAATTAAAAATAGCAATTAATTTGTTCACTCGATGAGCTGTGATTGATTGTATTAGTGTGGTAAATTTTGCGAACTGTATGCAGAACTGTAAAAGAATGCATTCAATTTGATTGCTTCTACAAAATTTTGAATCAGTGAATAACGAAATAAGAATACATTCAATGAATGCAAAATTGATCCAAGAATAAAATTTTGACTTCACAATCAATTTTTAAAAATTGATTAATTATTCATTTCTATTATTCATCTGTCGTTATTCTAAATAATGCATTCATTTTGTTATTCAAATGAATGCTATTCATAAAGAATGCTATTCACAAAGAATGCAATTCATAAAGAATCGTTATTCATTTTGCATTCATGCATTCATTTTTTATTCATTATTCATTTTTTATTCATTATTCATTTTTTATTCATTATTCATTTTTTATTCATTATTCATTTTTTATTCATTATTAATTTTTTATTCATTATGCATTTTTTATTCATGCCTGTGGTGTTAATTTTGCAACCAAAGTAGTATATATTTAGTTTGGTGCAACAGCGCAATTACCGGGGCCTTGGGCTAATTACACGGTACAACACTCAAAAAATCCCAAGAGCTTTCTCAACGGTTTCTTAAGGTTTTGGGTTCGCTGAATCCAAATCTGAACTCAGAATTTTCGGGTCACCCTAGGTTTTCGAGCTACAGGGGAGGCAGAACCCTAACCCCCTACTGTTAATAAAATCAATATAACCGACCCACATACTTTTGCTAGAGGAACATTTTTTGCCTTGGAACCCATCCCTCCGACCCCTCCGTATGGGGCTAACATACAAATTTTATGATTTTTGCATAAATTTCATATGAAAATTTTATTAAAAAATAACAAATTTTATTAATATTAATTTATTTGAATACAAAAAAATTGCTCGAAATTAATTTTCTTTTTATTGTTAATGTTTTTATTATTATTTATTTTTGGTATTTCTTTAATTAAATGTTTAGAAATCTACATAATTATAAATAAGCAAACAGAAAATTTGTTGAATTTCGAATATTAATAAAATAAGTTGTTTGTTTAAATAAAAAAGTTCACATAAAAAATATATAAAATCATAAAATTTGTATGGGAGCCCCCATACGGAGGGGTTAGAGGGGATGCGTTCCAAGGCAAAACATGTTCCTCTTGAAAAAGTAATGGGGGTCGGTCATATTCATCTCATTAACAGTAGGAGGTTAGGGTTTTGCCTCCTCTGTAGCTCGTAAACCTAGGGTGACCCGAAAATTCTGACTTCAGATTCGGATTCAGCGAAACCAAAATCTTAGGAAACCGTTGTGAAACTTCTTGGGATTTGCAAAAACTTCAGTTTTGTTGTACAGTGTTATTTTATATTTTTAATTGAAGTAAAATTTCAGTTTTAAATTCGCAACTGGGTAGCTTCGCTTGAATTGAGTGAAAATAGTGTTCTCTCATGAATAAAAAATTAATAAATGAATAAAAACTGAATAATGAATAAAAAATGTATAATGAATAAAAAATGAATATTGAATAAAAAATGAATAATGAATACAAAATTAATAATGATTAAAAAATGAATAATGAATAAAAAATGAATAATGAATAAAAAATTAATGCATGAATGCAAAATGAATAACGATTCTTTGTGAATTGCATTCTTTATGAATAGCATTCATTTGAATAAAAAAATGAATGCATTATTCTGAATAAAGAAAAATGAATTATAGAAATGAATAATAAATCAATTTTCTGAAATTGAATGTGAATTGAAAATTTTATTCATGGATCAATTTTGTTTTCATTGAATAGCATTCTTTTGTCCTTATTCACTTGTACTTAGAATTCTGAATATGAATGTAAATTTTACAGCTCTGGTTACGTTCAACTATGCAACAAGAACGATTAAACGGCCTCGCATTATTGCATATACTTGGGATTTTAAAATAAATATTTACGAAGTTATTGATAATTTTGCGATGATTTTGTCATATAATTTTTTCTCTATCTAATGACTATCTAATAACACAGAGTAACAAAATGAAGCTTTATAAAAAGTGCAGAGATCTCCATAAACAATCCCGAATGCATTTTGGTTGTTGATTTCAAATATGGACTCCTTTTTTCTCCATCAGCTCGAGTTTTTGAGTTATAGGCAAAACATGAAAATCAGTTCTTTTTCTGATAATTTTGCTAAATCGATTATATTGATCTACCTATTTGTATTGCTATGTTTAAATTCAATGAAGAAATACTAGACCTTTCAATTTTTGCACATTCAATAACAATATATTCGACAGTTTCGAAGATTTAAAATTTCACAATTTTACGTAGGCTGCTCTTTTGAAACCCTTGTATCTTTGATATTTTTCAACGAATTTACAAAAACTTTTTTTACTTGGTAAAAAATCTCTGAAATTTTAATAAACATTTAAGTTTTTTTATTATCTTGCATATTTTCAAAGAAATTGAAAAAACGAACAGTTTTTTACATTCCATTTTATTAAAATTCACTTCAAAAAGTACGTAAGTAGAAGAGATTTTTATATAAAAGTAGAGAGAATTTTAATAAATTTGAACGAAGAAAACTGTTTGTTATTTCAATTTCTTTGAAAATATGCAAGATAATGAAAAAAACTAAAAATTAAAATGTTTATTAAAACTCCAAACATATTCTACCAAGTAAAAAAAGGTTTTTGTAAATTCGTTGAAAAATATCAAATATACAAGGGTTTCAAAAGAGCAGCGTACGTAAAATTGTGAAATTTGTTTGACTTTGAACGTCGATATCTTCGAAACTGCCAAAGATATTGTTATTGAATGTGCAAAAATTGAAAGATCTAGTATTTCTTCGTTAATATCAGTCATAGTAATACAAATAGGTAGATCAATATAATCGATTTAGCAAAATTATAAGAAAAAGAACTGATTTTCATGTTTTGCCTATAACTCAAAAACTCGAGCCGATGGAGAAAAACGGAGTAAATGTGAAAAATTTGAATAAATAGACCTTTTTCAGTTTTTATTTACTTTTCGCTAAGATATTATTCCAGAAAAGGGGAAAAATAAATAAATACGGAAATGTGCGTGTATGTGTCTGGGCAAAAGGCTTCTTAAGCAATCCAATAATTTCAATTCAAAAAAGTACAATTTGTCTAATTGTAAAAATACAATATTTTATCAAATCGAAAATGTGTGTCTTTACAATTTACCCCCCCCAAGATTTTTTCCAGATCCGCCCCTGATGGAACCCTCAATATAACGTCCACATTGATGCAATAGAATCGGTTTTACTTTACGTCATCATCGTTGGAAACCAGATATTATTCTTCCTTCGTATGAAACCCGCCTTAAGCAAATTTTACTGCCTTCCTTGAGAAGCAGAAGAATGGTGCTTAATGTCACCTTCCTATATTAATTACTTTGTGGTGATATTGAATCCCAATATATTCTCTCATCTCTTAACTTTAACATCCCAAGAAGAGGAATTAGATATTTTGTGCTTTTTAAGTTGAGTCAGTGCACTTCAAATTTTGCCCTTCATGACCCAGCTTAATTAATTTTTGTGATTCGGTGGATGCCTTAAAACGGAAAATGATTTTACATTTAAATAATTAATACATTTTAAAATTTCGTTTCAAACATTAACGCGGTTAATAATATTTTTATATTCTGTTAAAATGTTGGCTGAAGTAATTCCATATATTCGAGACCGTTTCAGTTGTTTTTCCTTTATAATATTGCGTTTGATGATATCGAATATGATACGTATGCTTAAACTTGTTTGTTTTTAATCAAAAATTTTAAATTTTTCTTATTCACTTGACTTATTAGTTACTTGGCTTGGTGCGCAAGAGTAGATCTCTTTTCCATGCAAGTTTATGCCTGCGTTGGCCCAAATACATATCCAATTAATAACATTAGCACGGTGTTCCAAAATTTCATAGTGATGAGTATATATGTATAATATATACATATACATTGTATATACACATTAGAGTGGGTCGGCCTCCATACAAAAAAAAAAAGTTTGAAAAAACCACCCCCTATTTTAAAGTTGACCTCGAGAAAATTCCGAATACAAAAAATTTTTTTTTTTGGACCACCGGAAAAACAGCCAAAATGGTCTTTTTTGCATAACTTAAGCCTTACATGTCAGATCTTAAAAAATTATATGTCGTTGAAAAGGGCTTTACGAGCACTACAATGTCTTTTTAGAACATTTTTATTTTTAAGGTCATATTCAACTAGTAAGCCCCATTAGCCCGATTTATCCCCCTAAAATTTCTTTTTTTTCCCATTTAATTAAACTCCTTCAAATTTGTTTAATTTGTGTTGAAAAAATTATTTATTAAGTTTAAAAACAAAGAAGTTATAATAGTTCAAATATTTGATAAAATCCTTTTTTTTATAAAAAATTTACTTTTAGTTTAGTCAACGAACAAGCACATAATATAAACAAAATTGTAAAAGAAACTTAATAAATAATTTTTTGAACACAAATTACACAAATTTGAAGGAATTTAATCTTATGAGAAAAAAAAAAAAAAATTTAAGGGGGGTAAATCGGGCTAATGGGGCTTAATAGTTGAATATGACCTCAAAAATAAAAATGTTCTAAAAAGACATTGTAGTGCTCGTAAAGTTCTTTTCAACGACACATAATTTTTTAAAATCTGACATGTAATGCTTAAGTTATGCAAAAAAGACCATTTTGGCTGTTTTTCCGGTGGTCCAAAAAAAATTTTTTTTTTGTTTTCGGAATCCTCTCGAGGTCAACTTTAAAATAGGGGGTGGTTTTTTCAAACTTTTTTTTTCGACCCACTCTAATACACATATATGTTTGTACATATTTACACGTATATATCTGCGTTATATTTGGAATTGGTTTGGTGTTTAAGAGTTTAATCTCTTTTCCATGTAGGTTCTTGGGTTGGATAGTGGCCGCAAACTTACTAATATTCATATTATTTATAGTTACTGTGGTCTCTTTGTTTGGAGTTTTATGTAAAGTTTACTTCCTATTAGATGTTGTTTACTTTTTTAAATTCATAAATACTTAATAAATTCGTGTTTTTGTTATAAAATTTTTAAGTTCCGCTGAAAAGCAAATTAATGTGCTTAGTGGAAATTCATACTTCGCCAACTAGGAGTGTGTTTTAGTACGTAGGTGCATTCTGTCTGTTCTGGTTGATCCGGACTGATTTTAGAATGTAAGTCGTGCATGCGTACAGTACGGGCTATACGTATTCATGAGATTCCACACTCCCTTGGCGAATCCAAAAAAAAACAAAAAAAAAACCTTAACCACTGCTGAAGAACACCCATGACCAGCCCGAAAGCCTGATTGGAATGGAGATAGCAATATCTTTTCAAGAAGATATTTATTTATTTATTGAGCCATGAGTTTCTCACAAACTTTAGCTAGTGGCGATAAAATGCTTATAGCTCTCATTGGCACAGGAAGGATTTTGTTTTTTTTTTGCTACTGGGAGAACAATAGCAACTTTCCATTAGTCAGGGAATGATGAAGATATAAAGCATATGCGTTAAAGGACTTTTTATGTGTGGCAATATTTATTTAATAAATTTTATTGGAATGCCATCTTCACCGATTGCATTTGATTTTATTTGCATTACACAATTACCAACATCAAGCTCGAATACCTGAGAGAGTTCAAAGACTTGTTGCATGGTCTGACTGCAAAGAGGAGCAACGTTATTGTTAGACAGAGAAACAGCATTATCAACAAAGAAATTATTAAGAACATCTGGATCTATTTGGCATTCATTCGTTTAAAGTATTACAAATACCAAGTTTTTGATGTTGTTCCAAAGCGTTTTGGTGGGAAGAGGGAGTTTTAGTTTGGTCAAGAAATATTGAGTTTTAGCTTGCCTTATCAAAAGAATGGCTTTATTTCTGGCCAGTCTATGGACTTCACAGTTAAATGATGAAGGGATCCTCCGCCATTTATTACGAAGTCTATTTCAGTTTTTAATGCATTTAGCACTTGCTGAGAGAACCAAGGACAAGACATGTTTTTAATACTACAGGTATGGAGAGGGACATACTTTTCAAAAAGAAATTTTACAGGATCTATGAGTGACCTTAGCTTGTAATTGATATTATGGTAAAGCCAACAATCATTAAAGTACGTTATAGTAATATCAAAAAATAGAGACGGATAATAAATGCGCATTAAATCACGATATGAAAATGTATTAGACGTAACTAAATGAGACAATTTAACATTTAACGTACAAAAAATTAAATCCTGGTCATATATAAAGTATAATTGGTCAATTAAATCAATTGCTAAGGGATCCGACACAATAAAGTAATCCAGAAGACTGTGGGTGCTGTTGTTAGAAAAGCTAGTGGGAATAGTGTCATTGACCACTGACAAACCTTACAACGATATCTTTTCATACAATATTTGTTTGGTTAAATCAGAAGCAAGAAGATAAATAATAAAGTCACCACAAAGAAGCATTAAATCAAATTCAAGAATACAGAGAACAAAGGCTCAACAGGATGACATTTATTTGGATTATACACGCACGACACAAGTATTTTATTAGATTTGTCAGATATACACATATTTAGGAATTCAATTCCAGATCCACTAGAACGACTAACAATACGAGCACAAAGATAATTTTTGCAATAAATTGCTACACCTTCACCTTTTTTCCCAGAGCGGTCAATTCTAAAAAGCTTATAACTATTTATATCACAGATCGTATCACTAATTTCATGATAAAGCCATGTCTGCGAAACGCATATAATATCAACTTAATAGCATTCAAAGGTAAATTTAATGTTGTCTAATTTAGCCATGTTAAGGCTACGGGCATTAAAATGAAACACATTGAGGTCACTTTGTTGTTTGAATAGTACGTGAATTAATGTTTTTAGATTTTCATCAACGCCAATAGGTGGATTACTAGAGCCAGGCACATGAGATATAAAAAAGAAAGTACATTTTAGGCAAAAAAAGAAAAGGAAAAAACAGTAACAAAATTGATAGAATGCGATTAGAAGAAAATAATAAATACTATAAAAAAAACATATCTAAGAACACTAACATAAAAAATACAAGAATACATACAAAAATACAATATTAGAAATATGTATATTTCAAAAACATTATACGCCATGCAACAATGAAAACGCATACTTTCAAATACAAAAGTAAAACTAAACGTTTTAAAAACAAAAACGAACGTTTTACTATGATATAGAAAGCTTCTTTGAAACTTTTATTATCATACAAAAAATATTATATATATGATAAAAATAAAACATGAGTAAAAATTAAGATAACAAGATTTCCAATATAATATTGTAAATAAATAATTTATCAGATTTTACCACGATTAATAGGACAAGTAATTTAAAACTATTTTTTACTTTGTAGTGATTTTGAAGTATGTTTTTTTTGTTAAAAAGTTTTTATTTCTTCCTTTTTAGAGAATATGATAAATTTTAGAAAAAGTTTGTAAACTACGTAAACACAATTATTTAAGCTCATAATTTTAGTTTTACTATTTCATGGTTTGTTGGTATTTTCAATTTCTGCCTTTTTACAATTTTTTATTCAAGTGTCACGCCCTTTTTTAAATCCCGCCTATGTATTTAATTGATCATACTTTGTAAAAATTCAATCTTGCCCTGCACCAAATTTCAGTTCCCTAGCATTAGTATTAACCGATATACAGCAGTTTCCTTAAAGTGCCTCACGATATTTATAATCTCTCTCGCCTTTTTAATTATTCAACCTACCCACCTACCAAATATTAGTACCCAAGTGTAGTGTACAAACTAACATGCAATTTTTGATGAAAGACTTTAATTTTGTTTTACTTTGTTTTTAAAAAATATTTTATGTATTCAAATTTTAAGATTTAAAAAAAGAATAAACTTCAAATTTTTTCTTCAGAATAAAAAAACTTCACAAAGCAAATATACTTACTACATATGGGCATTTCCATGATGTCGCACGTGACATTCGTACGCATTCAAAGTGAAAAAAACATATGCGAAAACATTTTTTTATTTTGACAAAAGGCGAAAGTTATAGCTCTTGATAAGCACTGTAATTGGTGCTAAGGTTGATTTTTGACAATTGTTCGTTTTCAAGAAAATTACAAAAAACTAACGGATTCGCACGCTACAAAAACAGAAGTCGATTTTGAGGCAAACAGTTCAAACATTGATTTCAGCGAAACATGAGTCATTATTTTAATGTGACTAATTATGGAATGTTGTACATTGATGCCTTTTAAAAATGTTTTTTATTTGATTCAAAAATATTAAGCAGCTTAGTTTTTTTTAATTTTAATCACTGTCGCACGCTACATGTCGAATGCTACATTTTGTTGCATCATATATTTTACGTTTATTTTTAACTTTTTATGTAATTGGACACGCAGAAGACGATTGTAAATGATTATTAATGTATTCAATATATTTATTTTCATGAAAACAAAATAAGTATATTCATCTTATATATGAAAAAACAAAGAACAGAAACTTAATAAACTGAGAATAGTATTAATAATGTTATACTTTATTTTTGTCCTTGTAATATTTTTCGACCAGGACATCAGGAACTTTAACCCTTTGTGCATGTCCTTTAGCATCGCTTGCTCCGCTCTTTTAACCGCTTTCGCCAAGGTTTGTCTACATTTTTTCTACGAATATTTTATTTTCTAAGAGTTTTCGGCGCCTCTCTCACTGCCGAATGCGATTATATTTCCGTTTCTCTGGAATTATATCTTCTTTACCTTCAGTCAGCGCTCTCCACTTCTGTCTAGCAATCCGCATTCTTTCTTTTTTTTAATTTGTAGTTCCAGTGTTGCCAACAATCTCAAACCAAAAGGCACCAAGTCACAAAAAAAAACGTTATTTTGACAAAAAAGCACTAAAAACAAAATCTTTAAAGCTTACTCCGAATTTTGCGATAATTTTTACACAGAAATCAAAAATTATTTTTGTCCTTAGAACAAATTAGTAATCTAAAGAAATATTTAACCTTGCTAAATTTCTACTTTTTATATCAAATATTTCTTATCTCATTTCTATCTCTATATTTCATATGATATTGTTTTGTTTAAGAATGCAGAATTTGTATGTTCTTTAAAAGAAACAAATAGTTCTTAGATAACTCAAGTTAATGGTTTATCAATGATTCGTTTTAACCTTTTATCTCATTAAACTTAACTAAGATTAAGAAGGGACTTAATTAATTTATTTAATGGAGAGAATAACATATCAAAAAACATGTTCTGGTTATATAACCTTGAATTTATTTTGTAATCAATTCTGAATTTGTAATTTTTCTCAACAAATTGTTTGAATTTTGTGAGGTTTAAATACGAAAAACCAACTTATAAATGAAATATTTAAGTGAAACATTTGGAATGATTTTAAGATTTTTGTATTTTCGTCTAGTACTTTTTTTAAAATTAAGCTTTTTCCAACATTGAAAAGCACTAGATCTAGTGCTTAAAGCACTGACTTGGCAACACTGTGTAGTTTTGTTTCATCATCCTTCAATTTTTCTCTCCACCGTTTTCAGTTGGATTTATTCTGCTCGCCGCCGTCTTTACTCATCTACATTAAAAAGATTTATATTTTGTATTTAGATAAAAAAATTATATCAAATTTATAAATTTCACAATTACGATATCACACGCTACAAACTTTAAATAAGTAGCAAGATCCAAGCGTTGATTATTTTGCAACAAATTTTTTTTTATTTTATTTGCAATAAAAATATCTGTTTGCTACGAATATTTGATGCGCATTGCACAAACACCTTTGACTCACTGATAATAAATGTTATTTTTCAATGTCGCACGCTACAGTGAAATATACGATAAAGCAATGAAAAAAATGTACCATTATTGGCAATCGCATCGTCCTTTTTACATTTTTCTTAAATTCTTAAATATAAACCGTGTTTCTAAAGAGCAAATGTCAATGCATAATGGCATAACTCATTACGAACATTAATCAAAACAAAAGGGCAATAGAAATATTCAAAACAGAACTTTTGTATTGTTCGAATTTACATTTGAATATTTCAAAATTAGTTATGAATAAATGTAAAATTTGTTAACATCAGTTAAATTTGATGGATTCCCTATATATATTTGCTAAAACAACATACTTTTAAAGGCATTGAATTTTTTGCCTGCGGTTGACATATCTGTGGAAATGCCCATATGAATCTGTATAATTAATTATAATTAAATAAAAAGTTAATTAATAAAAATTTATAAGAAACAATAAATTCAATTGTGATAAATATATAGAAGTACACATACTATTATGGTGCACTAAACCAAGTTTCAATATTAACTGAAATGCAGTGTTTTTCTAATTGCGACACGCCTCTTTGTTGAATCTAATCTACTTTCTTGATTGTGTTTTGTTATAACTCTACCTTTTTTTGAATTGATTTCAATATAATTCAATATTGTCAATATTGCCTAGTATCAATATTGTCAATATTGCCTAGTGTCAATATTGACTGAGATATACTGTTTTTTCTTATAGTGACACGCCTCGTTGTCGAATTTCGCCCACTTTGTCATAGTGTTTTCAATAATTCTACCCATTCTTACAATGAATTTTATCACCCTTGTGTCAATATTATATAATTTTTTCAAACACTGCCACAGCCCTTAGTCGAATAATACCCACTTCCTCGGTATTAATTTGTAATAATTGTGCCTACCTCTGTACTTCATTTCAGTACCCTAGTGTCAATAGTATTTGATATAGTGTTTTCTAATATTGCCACACCCCTAAATTACGCCCACTTTATTGACAGTAATTTGAAATAAGTGTGTCTACTTCTGCACTAAATATCACTATTATTCGAGATACAGAGTTTTCCTAATATTCCCACACCTCTTTGTCGAATAACGCCCATTTTTTTACAAAAATTTGTAGTAATCTGTAGTTTAAGTAATTTGTAGTTTTTTTCTTATAGTAACACGCCCCTTCATCGCATACTGCCCACATTATTGGCAGTAATTTGTTATACTTGTACCTACCTCTGTACTAAATTTTAGTATCCTAGTGTCAATAGTATTCGAGATACAGTGTTTTTTCAATATTGCCACACCCCTTATCAATAACACCCATTTTTTTAATGAAAATTTGTTGTAATCGTGCCTACCGCTGTAAAAACTTTCTGTACCCTAGTGTCAATATTATTCATGAAACAGTAATTATCTTAAATTGCCACACCTCTTTGTTGAAGAACGCCCACTTTCTTGATAGTAATTTAAAATAATTGTTCCTACCTCTGAACTAAATTCCAGTACTCTAGTGACAATGTTATTCGAGACACAGAGTTTTTCCAATATTTCCACACCCTTTTTTTAAAAAATAAAATTAATAAAATAAAAAAAATTAATTTTTGAGAGCAAAACATACAAAGATGTTGAAATCTCTTCAAATCTTCACCAACCACGATTTGCAGTGTCATAAAATATAATAAAAAACCAGAGACACGTGGACGCAAGACAGTTATGACGGTGAAATTGGTTAAACGAATGGTACGGTACTATAAGGCAAATCCATTTGCCTCTACAGTACAAATGTAAGAAGAGCTTAATGTAGCGCAAGTATTCGTACTTTACGTAGACTTCTTAAGGAACAATATTTGAGAGCGCATGGTTCTGGTAAAGTGCCACTTTTAACCAAGAAGCATGTTCTAAAAAGGATTCAGTTCGCCAGAGATTATTCTTTGTAGCCAAATGAAAAATGAAGGAACATTTGATGGTCGGACGAGTTCAAAATTGTAAATCACGGTGGTATAGGGTCTCGTCAATATGTTCGACGTCCTAAAAAAAAGTCAGTTAACCCGAAGTATACCACAAAAACCATAAAGCACAGTGGTTGCAAAATCGTGCCTTGGAAATGCTTTTCTTTCTATGGTGTTGGTCCAATTTATTGTATAGAAGCATTAAAAGATTTACATCTTCACGTCAAAATGTTACAGGAAACTATCCTTCCGTACGCCCAAGAGGAGTTGCCGCTAATATGAGTTTATCAATAAGATAACGAAACGAAACATATGAGCAACCTTGCAAAGAAGTAGTTCTTTGACAATCGGATGGCGCTCTTGAAGTAGCCCGCTCAGTCGCCGGATCTAAATTCGATTGAAAATTTGTAGTGTGATGTTTGAAAAGGCATTGCTTACTCTAAACGTTCAGACTAACATCAGCTTTGGGAAGAGGTTGAGCGAATTAGTACTCCATACCTATTAAGACATGTCAGGATCTTGTGAACTCAATGCTTCGTCGTTGTAAAGCAGTATCTGCTTACAAAGGTCATACAACTGAGTTTAATTACAAGAAAAAAATACAATTTATCTGAACAGTGAAGTAATTTACCAAATTTTTTTTTATTTTTCTATTTTTGTTGAACTTTTTATAAGCACTACTATTTTTTTGGCCGCTGTAATATGACGCAAGTGGCAAATATTTTAAATTGTTTCGAGCTAATAGCTTGTTTTGTTCAGAGTTTCTGTTAAATAAAAGATAAGATGTGGAGAATACTAATTCTTAAGAAAAATTATTAAATCCAAGAACGTGCGAGTTTTATGTTAAATTTTTGTAGAAACGTTGTGGGCACTACTATTATTTTGACCGCAGCTGTACATTTACAAAAAAAAAAAAAAGAACAGAGAAACCAACCAACTTGAGAACCTCCTCCTTTTTGAAGTCGGTTAAAAATGAATGTCAAGATTAACTATCACTTTTTAAGATGAGCAGTTTCAAATATGTTTTGCTACAGTTGACTTATCGTAACCAATAGCTTAGTGGAAGTGTGCTAGTCTGGTATGCAGAGGACGTATGTAGTAAGCCGGATCGCAATTTAGATATTGCCGGACACCAACTCAAAAGTTAGAGGGACTCTTAAAAACTATTTCTGTATAATTTTTTTTTGGATCGGAGAAATCCCCATGGAGCGCTTTTGGTTCTCCTAAACCCTTTTTTTGCCCAAAAAATCAAGTTTTTTGCCTATAACTTTTTTTTTCCTTCAGAATGCATACCCAAGATAAGCAAAAAAGTTAAGATTGTGATAGTACACAAATATTGTTTAAAAAAAATTTTGAAATTTGTTGTCCTTACAAACTCTTTTGAGACGCCAAAAAGTCGATTTTTCATCATTTTCGAAAAGATGTTTATTTTAAACACCTATAAAATATTTATTTTTGAAGCAATTCATATGCATTTATGATTGTGAAAAGACATTCAGCTCTTCTTTCCATTGATATATCTTATGGTGTAGTTTAACCAAAACTTAGTGCCACAATTATATAAAACATGAGAAATTGATATTCAGAAGGATTCTTCAGCTTAATTATTATTTAATTGCCTTAATTACCGTTAGATTTTGACAAATCTTGGTATGTTTGAGTTTTTAGGTACGCTAAATCGAATTCTGACAACCATTTTCCAGAATTGGTTTTCCAGACAACCATGGCTCCAGTAGAAAATGCTTGAATTTCGAAAATATTTTTTTTTAACGCCTACAATATACGTATTTTTCTTGGTACTGACTTTTGATAAAACCACTCCATACGTTATACCAATGGAAAGAATAGCTCAATACTTTACCAATAAGCTTAAATGCATATGAATACCACGAAAAATGTATATTTTATAGGTGTTTAAAAAAAACACCTTTTCGAAAATGATGAAATATCGAAGTGCCAAGTCTAGTAATTTCATAATAAAAACCTTATTCCGATCAAAATATAACAATATCATATAGACCTATATCATTAAATCCATGTATTTCAAAGTTGCTCGACAAAATAATTGCTAAACGATTATGGTAGTTTGTCACAACAGACAAACTTATTGATAGTCGCCATACAGTTAGTCAAATAAATAAGTATACAGGGGTTTTGCAGAAAGATTTCGTTAAAATAAACCAAATTGTTCCACAAAATTTTGCAAGAAAACAGTTGTTACTCTTTTCTTTATGTACTTACTTGAAAAAATCACAAAAACAAAATTGCTTCAAAGTCCCGTTATGCATTAGTAAGCTAAAAACGAAAACATCATGCTTATTCACATCAAATATGTTAGTATACAAGAAGAACAATCATTACCAGTAAGCTTATTAGTCGTTGAGTTTCACTCGTCGTTGGTTAGTTCGATTTAAGCGGTGTTAGACGAAGCAATTTCTAATTGCTATTCTAATTTAATTTGAGAAAATAATAAACATATCTTAATATGGCGGCTCGTGGCAAAGAAATTTCGCAAGATTTAAAAAACTTAATAATAAAATATTCAAAGAGGGAAAGTCAGTCCGAAATATTGCTCAGATAGTTAATAAAAGTCCCGCGACTGTGCAAAAAATTATCGAAAAATTTAAAAAATACAATACCACTGAAAATAAGCATCGTCCCGGAGACCCTCAAAAGTTCAGTGAAAGAGAGTGTCGTGGAATCATTAATAAAATAAAATCAAAACCAATGCTTTCTGCGCCAAAAATATTAGCTGAAGTCACCAATGAAACTGGTAAGCACTGTTCCACTCAAACAATCCGAAATGTTCTTTATAAGGCTGGGTACCATGGTCGTAGTGTGCGAAAGAAGCCATTTGTTAGTTTGGTTAATCGTAAAAAACGCATGGACTTCGCCAAAGAACATGAAAAGCTTGACTATGACTTTTGGAAAACCGTTATTTTTTCGGATGAAAGCAAATTTAATTTGTTCAAATCAGACGGTAGTGGCAAAGTGTGGCGAAAGCCTAATTGTGAATTGAATCCTAAAAATATGGCTGGAACAGTAAAGCATGGAGGTGGATCATTGATGGTTTGGGGGTGTATGGCAGCAAGTGGAGTGGGAAATCTTCATGTTATCGATGGAGTAATGGATAAATGGAAGTATTTAACCATTCTGAAAGACAACTTAAAATATAGCATTGAAAAATTAGGCTTGAGTTCATCTTATGTGTTTCAACAAGACAAAGATCCCAAGCACACGGCAATGGTTGTTCGCGAAAGGCTGCTTTATAACACCAGAAAGCAACTTAAAACACCCCCCCAATCACCGGATGTAAACCCCATAGAGCATTTGTGGGACCATCTGGATAGGCAAATCCGAAAGCACGAAATTCGTAACAAACAGGACCTTGATCGAGTTTTAAAAGAAGAATGGAGTTAAATTAGCAGTAATGTTACTGAAAAGCTAGTTAGATCTATGCCGTCTCGAATGAAAGCAGTTATTCGCGCTAAAGGCTATCCTACAAAATACTAAAATTATAATTGAAAAGAGTTAACCATTAAAATTTTTCTTTAAAATTTAATTAAAGAAAAGTGTATACTTATTTATTTGACGTGAATAAGCATGATGTTTTCGTTTTTAGCTCACTAATGCATAACGGGACTTTGAAGCAATTTTGTTTTTGTGTTTTTTTCAAGTAAGTACATAGAGAAAAGAGTAACAACTGTTTTCTTGCAAAATTTTGTGGAACAATTTGGTTTATTTTAACTAAATCTTTCTACAAAACCCCTGTATACTTATTAATTTGACTAACTGTATAAAGTTCAGAATAGGTAAATCTGTCTTCTCCTTTTATACCACCAAATTGCAAAATGCCTTTCATCCCGGAACACCTATCTATTTCATCCCTAGATTTTGAAAAAGCATTCGATAAGATAGGCATTCGTGTATCTTACACAATAATTTGAAAAATGTAACTTTAGCTATACTAAAAAATTTGGAACAACGATTGGAAAAGACGACCAGATGATAACAAATTCTGTATCCCGGGAATCAATCTCTAGTCCAACATCTTTGCTCTAAATCTGTGTTTGTTCAAGTTATGTAACGCAGCACATGTTAAAAAATTATAACGTGTTATAAAGAAGTTTTATCTTATAAGGTAAATGTACGGAATTCCGTAAGTGAACCTTATCCCGTAAATTTTTTTATTTATTTTTTAATGCCGGAAAATTAGATGCCATGGTAAAAATCAAACAATTTCTTTAAGCCACTGTCTTGAGAAACGTGTCTTTCCCACGTTTGCATCACACTAATTTTCGAGATATCGTTAGATCATTCATAGTTTCCGAGTTAGTCGACATACTTCGCCGCATGCGCTCTTTGTTCTGTTTCTCTAATCAAAATGGTTAAGCCTTAGAGTATGTTTTCTTATGCTTATAATTTGAAAATTAACAAAAGTTTTATAAAATTTATTTTGAACGAAAAGTAAGCAGTGTTTTTAAAGTGTTTTAATAGTGTTTGTTGATTAAATAAGGTAGGTATTAAAAAATAGCAGTTATTTTAGTGATTTACGTACTTGAGGACAAACAACTTTTTAAATGAACCTAATGACGTGATAGTAACGGATTTAAGGAAAGTTATTGCATTTTATTTTACTAAATTACATATTCATTGTTAATACTTCTTATTGTTATTAAGTTTTGTTAACTTTATATATTCTTCAAAAACATTTTGAGCCAATTACGTGATATAAAATTACTTTCCAAATACTTAATATGTGCATTTGTAATTCATTGATTTCCTTTAAATTTATTAAAAACGATGTTATGGAAGTATAGAAATTTGTTGTCTATTTGAAAACGTGCAAACAAAATCAAGTCAGCTTGCAAGTTTTTATTGTACAAAACATTTTATTTCTTATATTAAACTTTAAATTTCTGTTTTGAAACAATAATGAATGCCGAAAAATCGTTTACGGAATACAGTTCAAAATGTCTTCAACGTTACCTAATTCCGTTATATATCACGGCATTAGGAGCATAAGGTTGCATTTCTTAACGAAAAAGCCTTTTTTGAAAAAGAATTAATAAGGGGAATCAATATGAAAATTCAGAAAAAATAAAAATTTATTGCAGACGAATATTGAGTGCCCCGGGTGCACGCCAAAATGGGGTGTAAAATTTGGCCAGATAACTTTTTACCACATAATTTTTGATTTTTTTAATTAAAAGAACTCACCTCAATGACTTCGGTCTTATATTTGAATATCAAGAGGGTGCAAAAGTGAATAAAAATATTTTTTATCATCACCAGGACTTTGTTTTTATTGAAACAAACTTTAACTTTACATTAAATTTTGTTCAATATTAACGCTTACAGTAAAACCCAAGTCAATTCCATATGTAATTTTTCATTGGTTAGGGGTGCAATTTCCAAACAAATTATTAAAATTTTCATGATATTAAGATGGAGTACAAGAGTAAAAATGTAAAAACATTTTTTTATATTCCATTAAGTTTTATAAAAAAAGCACTTTTTTACATCTTATATTCAGGTTAAGAAGTGTTCAAACTTGGCAGCATAGTAGAGTAATATGTTTTGGGTATACTGTTTCATAAAACTACTAGTTTAAAAATCATTAATAAACTTTTTACTTGCTTTAAAAATTTAAAAAAAATTAAATTGATTTAAATTCATTACATTTTTTATTTAAATTAAAAAAATAGGGTTCTATGAAAATTTATGGCGGTCTGACTTCTTTTTTTTTTTATTTTGAAGATGTCTATTAAAAACTTTAAGATGGTTTTCTGAATCCTTTATTTTACTAAAATTATTATTATTATGTTCAAATCAACCAACAAAAACTATCAAAAATACAGTTTTTAAGAGAAGATAAGATGCACAGTTCCTAAAAAATTATTCTTATTATTAAAATTAAATTTTGTTCTCAATCACCGGATGTGAAGAATCAACAGATTTCTTGAAATTGCCAGCTCTTTTTGAGCTATTCATGACTCTTGAGCTTGTCCAACCTAGGCAAGTTTTCTTTGGGAATTATGTAGATCATGAGAATGAAAAAATTTCTGATATCAATTTGGTATCACTGTAATAATGTGATACTGAGATATTTATGGTGGTATTTATGGTGATATTTATAAAGCAGTCAAATGTTACAGACCTGAATCTTGTCTACATTAATTATTTTTATACTTATTAAGTTTTTTTAAAAACCATCAGAGCGAACTCTGATGTTTTAACTTTATTTATTTAATTTTGAACTAAGACTAAATTATAAAATATTCTTATGCTAACTTATTGCCCAGAGCTGCACTGCTGTTCCTCTGCTGCTATCATTGTTGTTGTTGTTGATTGATTCGGCTGCATAAAAGTGCCAAGCCATATGTCAGCATAAAAAGTTGATTGCGAAATATTAAAGTGCTGCGAACGAAAGTCAGCATATAATGTAGAGCGGTTGTTAGCTCACGATGATTGCAAAAGTTAACATAATTAATTAGATCGGTTATTGACCAATAGTCAGCGCGTGTGTCGTTAACTTCTATAAAAGTAAATATAGATACACTGAGCAAAAGACATACTTTAAAATTAAAGAAAAAATATTAAAATAGAAATTTAACGCATTTGCGTTTCTACATGACAATATTTAAAACAAGTGTGTTTAATTTTCAACTACCTATAAAATCCTTTCTTTTTTATTTTCTCTTATTATTTCTTTGAAAAACCAAATAAAAATTTGAATTCAATGACAATTTTTGAATTTTTTGAATTGGTTTGACAAATATCGAACATATGATAAAATAAAAACTAATTAATTAAATATTAAAATATTTCAAATGCAAACTTCATCGAATGGAGTTAACATTTGGTATTCGGAAGGTCCCGGGGGTAGCTGGTTGTGAATCTGGTGCTAAAACTCAGAAAAGTTAAAAAAATGGCATCGCAAAAAATATGCTTTAAAACATGTGTATTGAATTTTAAAATTTTTGTTTTAAATTTGGTTTTCATAGCAAACGCATTGTTTTAAAAACAAAAACTTTTGTTTAGAATTTAACTTTAAAAACAGCTCTGCTTAATTTTAATGAATTTGTTTCAAGCTCTATTTCAAAAACAAATTCGTAACATATGAACACAATTTTATTTAATTTTTATACATTTTTTCCTCAGTGTTCTATAAAGAAATTGATGAAAATTATGAAAAATGTTTATAAATGAATTTTAATATTTTATATTAATTTTTCATGATTTCGAAAAAATATTTATATTAATAGTTATTCAGGGTCACTAGGGAAAATTTGTCAAGGTTTTGCTTCCAGGTCCTATTTTTTTTTCAATTATGCACAATTTTTGGTGAATTTTTCAATGTTTTCTATATTAAACTAACTTAAGTTTTTAACCGACTTCAAAAGGAGGAGGTTCTCAAGTTGGTTGGTTTCTCTGTTTTTTTTTTTTTTTTGTGAATGTATGTACATCGATTACTCCTAAAGTACTTGCCCGATTGCCGTAATTTTTTGCGAACATATAGAGACTATCAACGCGGAGGTGCCCGTCTATAAAAGTGGGCGGTATTCGGCAAAGGGGCGTGTCTCTATAAGAAAAACAATGTATCTCAGTAAATATTGACACTAGGGTAATAAAATTCACAGTACAATTACAAGGGCAAGCACAAATATTAAAAATGACGATCACATAAGTGGGCGTAATTCTAAAACAGGGTGTGGCAATATTGTAAATACTCTGTATCTCGAAGAAAATTGACACTAGAGTACTGAAATTAAGTACAGAGGTAGGCACAATTATTAAAAATTACTATCAAAAAAGTGGGCGCTATTCGATAAAGGGGTGTGGCAATATAAGAGAATTACTGTGTCTCGAAAAGTATTGATACTAGGGTACAGAAATTTATAACAACGGTTGGAAAAATTACTGCAAATTTTTGTAAAAGAAAAAGGGGCATTACTTGAGAAGGGGAGTGGCAATATTAAAAAAAACACTGTATCTCGATTACTATTAACACTACGATACTAAAATTTAGTACAAAAGTAGGTACAAATATAACAAATAACTGCCAGTAATGTGGGCGGTATTCGATAAAGGGGCGTGTCACTTTAAGAAAAATACTGTATCTCAGTAAATATTGACACTAGAGTACTAGAGTCAATAAAATTCACAGCAAAAATGCAAGGGTAGGTATAATTATAAAAAATAACGGTCAATTAAATGGGCGTTATTCGACAAAGAGGTGTGGCAATATTAGAAAAACTCTGTATCTCGAATAATATTGACACTAGAGTACTAAAGTTAACTACAGGGGTAGGCACAGTTATAAAACAATTAATTTCAATAAAGTGGGCGTTGTTTGATAAAGGGGTTTGGCAATATATGAAACACACAGTATCTCGAATAATATTGACACTAGAGTTCTAAAGTTTACTACAGAGGTAGGCACAATTATAAAGAATGAATTTCAATAAAGTGGGCGTTGTTTGATAAAGGGGTGTGGCAATAGTTAAAACACACTGTATCTCGAATAATATTGACACTAGAGTACTGCTATTAAGTACAGGGGCAGGCACACTTATAACAAGTTATTGTCAATAAAGTGGGCGTCATTCGACAAAGGGGTGTGGCAGTGTGTAAAAAAACTGTATAATATTGACTTAAAGGTGATAAAATTCATTGTTAGAATGGGTAGAACTATTGAAAACACTATGACAAAGAGTGTGATATTCTCGACAAAGAGGCATGTCACTATTATATACACACTATTCAGTCAATATTGACATTGGGGTACTGATAAAAATACAATAGTAGGTACTGATAAAGATACTGACAAAGAACAGAATAAGAAACGACAGAAAAGCATTTTCCATATTATGAGCATAAATAATTGGTGTTTAATTAATTTATACATTTTTTAACATATATCATTTTCTCTAAAAAGAAAGAAATAAAAACTTTTTAACAAAAAAAAAAAACCTACTTCAAAATCACTACAAAGTAAAAAATAATATTAAATTACTTTTACTATTTATTTGTTGGTCAAATTTGATAATTTATTTATATTCATTATTATATTGCAAATCTTATGATATCAATTATTCTGAATATGTTTTATTTTTATCATAAATATATTAATTTTTTTTTGATAATAAAAGCTTCGAAGTCGGCGCTAATATAATCAGATTTTTTGTGCAGCTGCAACGCACATATAGCATTTTAATTAAGATTTAAGAAAAATTTAGATTACAAATTAATACAGCGTCACCTAAGCAGGATATTCACAAATAAAAAAGTCTTAAATAGAGTAAGGATGGCAAAAATATCATGATTTTATGTCAATGATTAGCGCTGACTAGAAGCTTTTATTATCATAAAAAATTAATATATTTATGATAAAAATAAAAAAAAATTCAGAATAATTGATATCATAAGATTTGCAATATAATAATGAATATAAATAAATTATCAAATTTGACCAACAAATAAATAGTAAAAGTAATTTAATATTATTTTTTACTTTGTAGTGATTTAGAAGTAGGTTTTTTTTTTTTTGTTAAAAAGTTTTTTATATTAAAGCTGATATTGTGTGCTTTAATGATAGAAAATTTTTCTCTCACAACTTATAAGCCCGGTAGACAAAAATATTGGAACAATTCAGAGAAAATTCTTTAAGTTTCTGAAAATTTTAGATTCTTACTTCTTTTATCAAATATTCATGGACAGCATAGTTTTGTTAATTTATTGAATCTCTTCTAAAATATGTCATTTTTGTAGAGGTTGATTCGAAAATATGTAGTAAGATTCATCGACTTATTTTATAAAAAAACTCGCGTGTAGCAACGTACACGTGGCAGAAGCGAAACTTCTTTAACAGTAAGAAATAAGAGAGATTTTAGTGTGAAATAGAGAGAGAAAGTATCTGAAAAGAAATTCAATCAATACGAAATGGAATAATAATCTGTCGATTCAATATTTACATCCAGGGACCGTATGGCTATGGTTTTTGTCGAAAGTGTCACATATTAACTTTTATCTCTTAATTTTTTTATTTTTTCCGCCATAAATAATAGTTATTTTGTGCCTTATAGTTTTTTTTTTTGCAAAAATAACAGTTACTTTTGACTTTTATTGTATTGTTCAAAAATAACAGTTATTTTCCGCCGTTTATTTTTCGTTCAAAAATAGCAGGTAAATTATATTTGTTCAAGTCATTTTACTGACTAAAAAAATTTTGATACCATTATTTTCATCTCATCGGTGAGACATTTTACACAAGGTGACAGCAGTTCAATCAACAGGCCTTTAAAAAAACACAAATTGCTTGATATTTTTGACGGAAAAAATTAAAGTCACAAAATAACTGCTATTTTTGAACGATAAAATAAAAGTCAAAAGTAACCTTTATTTTTCTTCGAAAAAATACAAGGCAAAAAACAACACTTAAATTTTAACTTTTAAAGAATCAGTCTAAAATTTAAAAGGAACTTAATATTCGTGAGACAGGACATTTGTAACATAATGGTATATTTGAAAAAGTCTTTTTTTCACAATTTTTTTTCATTTGAAAATTGTAAAATAACAGTTATTTTCGGTCCTTGTTTTAGTTCAGTTGTTGTTTTCAGTTGGTGTTTTAGTTGCTTTCGAATGTATTCTCAACTTTGTCACTTTTTGAATGCTAGATTGCATTTGCATAGTACTCGTTGAAGGAGGCTCCGAAAGCAGAGGCAAATCTTGTTGATTATTACCTCCTGCTTCTTGATCATAATAGTTGCTATGTTGAGTGAGGGCCTCGTCAAGCAGCGAACATTGATTGTTGAGTGTATCACCTGGGTTGGCTATAAAATGTTGTTGAGATGATGGCTGAGTTCCAAAATACATTTTTATAAAGCATCAGTGTGTTTCTGGGGATTGGTTCTTTGTGGATTCACCAAAATACACTGATACTTCGTAAAAATGCTTTTTGGAACTCAGCCGATGTTGCAATCACCTAACCTTCATCATTAGTTGCAGACCCAGCTGCGGCTGCATTCTTATGAGCTCTAATTCGCTCTTTATATTCACGAACGCGTTCTGCTCCTGTTTTAGCTATTTTTCTTAGCTTTGAGACGTTTTTTCTGGCAAAAACTATTCTCTGCAGTCTTAAATAGTGCAGTTTTAACACTTTTTGCTTTTTTATTATATTGAATTAACTGTTTTTTGCATGTTGTCATGTTACAACCAACGAACCAAATTAAGCTTTAAGCCCATGCGTTGAACAGGCAGTAGAATTTTTTCCCGCTGGATGTATCTCTATGCCTAAATATTTTCGTTTGAAGCTTAAAGAAATAAATTTTCCGTGCATACTTTTCAGATTAAAATTAATGTTACGGACAGAAGGTTACGAGTTCAGTTTTAATTATATTTTGTTTGCCTGTTTATCTAGGCCTACGTGGCGTCAAGATATAGATTCTGACTCTTGAGCAACGATGGTCAGGGTTCAATTCTCGCTAGCGGCTATCATTTTTTGAAATTTTTCATATTAATTGAAAACGTTAGCCTAGCGTCACGAATAAGAGACCTTGAAATTTCACTCGCCGCCAAAGAAGTTTCACTTCAAAAAAAAATCTTCTAAAGGGGTGCACAATTTAGTTTCCGCCCCGGGTGCGACTAACCCTAGCTACGCCACTGGAGTGCTGTTTTCGAAAATCATGTCAGTTTTTTAAGATAGCTTGAGTTTAGGCGTCATTGTCAACAATGGCAACATCTTTTTGCTGTCTGATTATTTAACTTAATCTTTTTATCTAATTGACCATAAGTGATTCTTTTATCACTAAATTAAGTAAAGAACTAGATTTAGCACTTAATTCTGTAGGAATGGCTATAAGGTATCAAAAATGTGTTCATAAATTGAGAAATAACTACATGAAAGAAATAAATGTTGGTGAACCATCGTACTTTTATAAACCGTAGAAGCATTAGTTGTTGAACAGGTAAGGGGGTAAAGGGGGTATAACTTGACAAAAATAGGGTTTCCTGTCAGTAAAAATCAATTAATTTTTAATGTCGCTCTTCATAGGGGCATTCTTCTCATTTGTTGCTATCTAAGTGAATTCTGAATACGGAATTTTTCATTTTATTCAACCAATAGCTATTGCCGTCTTCCACTCCCTTAAAGTTTCTTAGAAAAGATCTCTGCAAGATCTGCTTATCAATAATATTGCAGAGCATTTAAAACGAGAAGAAGTTGTGCCTCTGCAATTGCTTGAGCACCGCATTCAGTCTAGTTTAAAACCCGATATTATCAAAAACTACTTACTTACTTACTTAGATGGCTCTTACAACCGTTGGTCGGTTTTGGCCTCGTCTAAGAATTTTCGCCAGCCTCTTTTGTCGTGTGCTTGCTGGCGCCAGTTGGAAATTCCAAGCGTTGTCAGGTTATCCAATGCCTGGTCTTTCCAACGGAGATGCGGTCTTCCTCGTCTGCGTTGGCCACCACTGGGTACCGAATCCAATATTTTTTTCGCTGGAGCTTCGTCGTTCATTCTCTCGACATGACCTAGCCAGCGAAGCCGCTCTATTTTAATACGCTTGACTATATCGATGTCGGCATATAGCTCATACAGCTCGTGGTTCCATCATATTCGGTACTCGCCATTGACGCAGATTGGACCATAGATCTTGCGAAGGATTTTTCTCTCGAACGCTCCCAAAGTCCTTTCATCAGAGCTGCTAATCGTCTAGGTTTGTGATGCGTATAGTAGGACTGGCATGATTTTTGATTTATAGAGCGTCAGTTTTGTTCGTCGAGAAAGAGCTCTGCTTCTCAATTTCCTACTGAGCCCAAAGTAACACCTGTTGGCAAGAGTTATCCTTCGTTTAATCTCAATACTGATATCGTTGGAGGAGTTAATGCTGGATCCCAGGTAAACAAAGTCCTTCACTACCTCAAAGGAGGTGTTGTCAACAGTGACGTGGCTTCCAAGACGCTGGGACTGTTTGTTTGTTGACACAAGATACTTCGTTTTATCTGCTTTCACTGCAAGACCCATTCGACTCGACTCTTTTTCTAGCCTGGAGAATGCTGCACTGACTTCGCGCGTATTGTGGCCAATAATGTCAATATCATCTGCATACGCCAGCAGCATAACACTCTTATAGAAAATTGTGCCGCCGCGTCTCAGGTCAGCAGCTTGGATGATCTTCTCTATTACTATATTAAAGAAGTCGCACGATAAGGAATCACCTTGTCTGAAACCTCGCTTGGTATCGAACGGAGGGGAGAGGTCCTTCCCGATTTTCACTGCACTGCTGGTGTTGTTCAGTGTCATCCTGCAAAGACGTATTAGCTTCGCAGGAATACCAAATTCAGATATGATGGCATATAGGTGACTCCTTATTGGACTGTCGAAGGCGGCTTTGAAATCGACAAAAAGATGGTGTGTGTCGATTTGTTTTTCGAGTGTCTTTTCCAAGATTTGTCGGAGCGTGAAGATCTGGTCAATGGTGGACTTTCCAGGTCTGAAGCCACACTGATAAGGTCCAATCAGTTGGTTAACGATGGGCTTCAGTCTTTCACACAATACGCTCGACAGGACCTTATATGCGATATTAAGAAGGCTAATCCCACGGTAGTTGGCGCAAATGGTGGGATCGCCTTTCTTATGGATTGGGCAGAGCACACTGAGGTTCCAATCATCTGGAATGCATTCTTCCGACCATATTCTGCATAGAAGTCTGTGAATGCATTTAAACAGAGCTTCGCCACCGGTCTTAAACAGCTCAGCCGGTAGGCCATCGGCTCCTGCGGCTTTGTTGTTTTTAAGCCGAGCTATAGCTGTTAAGACCTCGTTTTAGTCGGGGTGCGGAACTTCAACGCTGTTGTCCATAATTGGGGTTTCCGGGATATCATCTCCACTGGCGGGATTGTTGTCAGCGTCGCCATTTAAAAGTCTAGAGAAGTGCTCCCTCCATAACATCAGTGTACTCTAGATATCTGTCACTAGATTCCCATTCTCGTCCTCGCAAGAAGAGGCTCCGGTCTTAAAACCATCGGCCAGGCGTCAAAAACTACACCAAAATATAAAACCCACACTCACCAAAGAAGTAATTTTTAATGGTTTAAACAATGAATTATTTGTTTTGAAAGGAGATTATGTTTAAGTAAATATGAATATATGAATGAAGAATAAAAGGTTTTATTTTTATTATATTAAACATTTTTTCATTCCCATGTAATCCAGTAAATTACATTACCATTCAAACCTTATTTTATGTTCGTTACTAAAATGAATTTTGAAAAAATTAAAGAATGCTTCAAACGTCATCATACTACTTAAAAAATGAAAAAAAAACCCTTGAACTTATGGTTTGGATTTTTAACGGAATAAGAGACTTAAATTTACGGAATAAAGTTCAATCAACAAATTTTATCACGGAATTAGAAACATTTGTGTAAATTTGAAAATGTACCAAATTTTCTCTTAAAAAACAACTTTTCTCCCTACCTACTATTTTGTAATTAAAAAAAAACATGTCCAAATGCTCTTAAAAAGATCTTATGTCAAAATGTCTTTTAACCTCTCTAAAATAATTCATTAAGCAAAAAGATTCCTTATTCTGACGGAATTCCGTACATTTACCTAAGCTGGTTTTAGATATAACGCGTTATAAGCAAATTTATAACTCTGTGAACAAACCGGCCGTTAGTGTTTTTTTCCTTTTTGATATTAGTGATATTAGTCTCTCTACGTATAGAGATTTTCATTAAAATTAGCGTATAGTTCTAAGAATTTTTCTGCACAATCAATTGTTTTAATGAATAGAGATGACGATTAATAAGCTTTAACTTAATTTATATTCAAAACATACAAAACATGCGATTCGATTCAATAATCTATTTGCAATTTAATTAAAAATTCAATATTTTTAGTTGGGACTAGTAAATAAAACGACTAAATAAAAGAGACCAGACTTCCAAAAAATAGCACTAGCTAAACAAAATGTAGAAAGAGGAAAGGAGCATAAAACAGCCTCTGGCAATGTTGTTCCTGCGAAGTTGTTTGAGTTGCAAATTATATGCAAGTGTGGAGAAAGTTGCTGCAATAAAATTTATGTTTGCCGGCAGAAAAAAATTTTTGAGTCCTACTTAGGTTGCCGTTTTGGTTATTTTTAGTCAAAAGTGCCGTTTTTTTATTCTCGTAAACAGTTTCTGCTGTTTGGCGATTTTATTTTTCATTTGGCTATTTTTTTATTTGTCAATGTTTTATATTCCGACGAAAATTTATTTTTTGTTTTACATCTATCATTTTCAATTGCCTCAGAATAGCTAGCGAATCGCTTGGAAAATGAAGCAATTGCCATCGAGCTCATTTTTATTGCCGGGTATCGCCGACTGTAAGCTTCTTAGGCCATAAAAGTGATTCTTCGGGAAGATTCGCCGAGAGAAGTCTCAAGTGATTCGCCGAAAAGAGTGGCAAACGAACTGCTTTTTTATGGCCTCAGCAATTTGTTACGAAGCATCTTTGTTCTGTCCGAATTCAATTAATTTTTTTGTGAATTTTCTTTTATTTCATTTGATTTTTCGGAACCTGCTTCATATTCTCATGATCGATTTTGAACATTTTTCAAAAGCCATCTTTCAACAATAGCCGAAATGGGTGAATGAGTGATATTTCGAAAAATTGCAACAATGTAGATAACTGTGTACATTGAAAGTGAATTGTGGTTTATTTTCAAAAGCATATTTAAAAAGTCATGGAAAAGTAAGTATCTATTAAATAAAAATTCTTATTTTACCTCAACTCGAACATTTATTAAGGGTTATAGAGCGCATAAAAACCTACTAGCGACCCTCCGCGGCCTTGCTCGCGATATGTTTTAATAGAAGAAACAATGTTTTATCTGATTTATTATATTATTGTCAGAAGAGACTTATTTTTCTAATTTATTTATTAAGAGTAATGTTTGCATGTAAGACACAGTCTTTTAAATGCACAATTTAAGTTTAAACATATTATCAACAAGCAAGTATAGATTATGCAACTGACTAGAAAAATATAAGTTAAAATATAGAAATAAATTAAGTTAACAGTAATCAAAAAATAAAAACAAACAATTTAATGAACTATGGATATGAATAGTAAACATTATAAATTATACAACTGACTTGATAAATTTAAGTTAAAATATTGAAATAAATTAAGTTATCAGTAATCAAAAAATAAAAACAAACAATTTAACGAACGATGGATATGAATAGAAAACATCGGTAACATAACAATCAGACTTAAACATAAATCGAGACTTAATTATAGTTAGACTTATAAGAAATTGAAAAATTAAGAAAAGAAAGAAAAAAAGTTATTAAGGACAGAGAAAGTATTAGGAAAAGTATTCAAAAATTTTATGCTTGAAGGTTTGTTTATTAGAAATATTTTTAATTCCTGTAGGCAATGAATTCCACAATCTGATGGCGTTTACGAAGAATAATCTGTTAGAGTTCAAATAATTATAAACTGGGATTTTGAGATCGAAATTTCTTTTTGATCTGCAAAATTGAAGCTTTTCAAAAAGATATGCAGGTGATTTAGAATACAACAGGTTATGTAAGAATATACAATTTCTAGCATCAATTACGTTTTTCACAAATTGAAATAAGAAGTTGTATCATTGTATTCATATTTTCGTCGTATTCACATTGTTTTTGCTTTCTATTTGAGAGATAAAACAAACGTATAAGCTCAAAAAACGTTTGTTATTCTTTCAAATAGAAAACAAAAACAATGTGAATACGACTTGAATTCATATACAACGATACAACTGTGTATTTCAAGTTGTGAAAAACCTAAATATAGTTTATAATATTGCAACCCAGTATTTGATTACTCAGATGACTAATCCGATCAAACTTTCTAAGACCATAAACATACCTAACAGCATTATTAAAAGCACATTGCAACTTAATTTTCGATCTGGAATCAAGTTTACCATATACAACATCTGCGTAAGATATGATTGGCATTATGAGTTGCTGGACTAACTTTTTTCTAGTGTCCATAAGTACAAATGACGCAGTCCACCTTAAGTTCCGAAGGACATGGTGGACTTTACACACAACTGAATTAATATTATTTTCGCAGGAAAGAGAGGAGTTAATATGATACCCAAGATTTTTAACTTTATCAACAAAATTTAGCTCGACATCATTAAGATAGAGTGAGGATATATTAGAAAAAAAGTAACGAGATTTATAAATAGGCAAGACATATGATTTGATAGGGTTGAGCCGAAGATTATTAGATTTAGGCCAATCTGTTATTATTATTAAGTCCTCATTCATCTTACTACATAAATCATCAACACGGTTAATAGGTCTGGAGAAGTACAGTTGAAGATCATCAGCATATGCATGCATGGTTACATGTTGGCATTTGCTAAATATATCATTAATAAACATTGTAAAAAGAAGTGGACCAAGCACAGAGCCTTGTGGTACACCACAGGTTAAGTAACGGAAAGCGAACAGACTGCAACCCACCCTTACCCTTTGAGGGTAAGGTAACTGTGTAACAGACGGACAGCAGAGTTAGAAAAATTAAAGTTATCTGTAAGTTTCTGACATAAAATGCTATGGTCGACAGAGTCAAATGCCTTGGAAAAATCTAGAAGGCAGAGTAGATTTATGTGCCCTAAGTCATATGTCACTCTGACGTCATCCAAAATCTTTAATATAGATGTAGCGCAACTGTGGCCAGGACGAAGACCGGATTGAAGAGGGGACATGAGATCATATTTTTCAATGTGCTCCGAGATTTGCGCTGCCATGAGAGATTCAAGAACTTTAGACAAAGCTGATAGCAGACTAATGGGACGGAAGTCAGACGGATCACGTGCATTGGTTTTTTTAGCAATAGGGATAATTGTCGCTGCTTTCCAGATATTAGGGAAGCAGGAGCTAGTGAAGCAGTGATTCAGAATGTGCGTTAATGTGGAAATAATGTGAGGTAAAATTATTTTGATAAACTTTATAGAAATTCCATCTTCACCCACGGCATTTGATTTTAATTTATTAACGTAGCGAGAGCCTTCACTCTCACCAACAGCAACAAACTCAAAATTAGACAGAGTAACAGGAGATGAAGTATTTGAAAAATTAGGAGACAAATTTGAAGGAGACTCTGAGCTATCAATAAAATAATCATTTAAGATATCTGGATCGATACAACAGTCATCAGGTAAAACATTACAGACCCCAGCTTGCCTTAAATTGTTCCATAGTTTTTTAGAGGGTAGTGTTGTATTTAGCTTGCTCATAAAAAAGTGGCGTTTAGAAACTCTAACAGTTGAGTTAGCATCATTTCTTGCTTTTTTGTAATGTTCCCAATTAGATGCAGTTGGATTTCTTTTCCAACGATTGTAGTATCTATTACGTGATTTAATGGCTAACATAACATTCCTTGTGAACCAAGGACAACTTCTGTTGGAAAATCGGCGGGTAATTAACGGAACATGCGTCTCAAACAGCGCATGTATTTTATTTATAAAGAAGTTAAGCTTCTCATCAACTGAACTCAGCATCCAACAATCAGACCAAATAACAGTGGACAAGTCGTAAAACAGAGAACTATAATCGATAGATTTGTAGTCTATGAAAGTGAAAGTTTCATGATTGACAACAGGTGAAAAATTAACATTCAAGGCACAAAAAAGATCATGGTCAGAAATGAATGACAATTGGTCAAACAACAAAACAGAGGATACATCAGAAATTACGAAAATATCTAAAAGAATCGGAGAGGCAGTATTTGCAAAGCGCGTGGGCATACAATTATTTAATGTTTGTAGTCCAACTTCCGTCAACTAATCAACAAATTGGCTAACGAGGTTATCTTTGATTAACATATTAATATTAAAATCACCACACATAACAAAATGTATTCAAAATTCAAATTATTTTAAAACTTATAAAAGAACATTGTTTTTGGTTGTTTCTTTGATATAAGGAAGAATAAATTGATTGGATGGATTTACTCTCCTAAAAAAACCAAAATATTACGGAAAAACAGTTCTGCCTTAGATAATCACGGACGATTTAAAAGGATTCACCTTGTGCTTGGTTTATTGCCATAGTAAAACACGTTCGTGGTGACCGTGGCATGCAGGTTAAGTGTGTGGCTAAGCATGCTCGGAGCCCGAGTTCGATCCCCAGTGGCGGCGAAAAGTTTTTTCAATAAAAAGAATTTGCTGATCGGCAAACCTCAGAGAGTAAATAAATGCCATGTAAAGCTTCTTGAGGACATGAACTTTAGCCGTTCGGAGTCGGCATAAAACATGTAGGTCCAGTTCTCGGTCAATTGTGTCCAAGCATTTAATAACACACACAATACAATTGATCATAAGAAGCTCGGTCAAAGTCCTTTCAAGGGCTGAAATGGCCAATTTTTTTTTTTGTTTTTAAAACACGTTCGTACTGGAATTATAATCGTTTAAGCTGGAAGGGTAAATCTGAGAGGACCAAAGGGATTCGAGGCACTTAAACTTTTCTCCCTTTGCTGGACCAGTCAGAATAATACCCTAAAATATATTTATTATAAAAACGGTAAGACGTTACCGAATTCCATTGCATAAAAATTATAAATTAAGTCATCTGTTCTTTTTAGTGCAATGTTCAAGCATGAAATAAACTAATGGCCATTATCCAACTGTCAGAACTGTTGAAGCAAAGGTACCAGCTTTGATGCCACCGCGAAGTTGCATTCGAATATTCGTGCGCAATTGTACAACTCGCACTTTATGACTTCTTAATGACTTTTAAAGACGCGTTTTTAAAATCGCCGGAAAAAGCAATATTATCCGAGCACTACTTCATAAAATGAACGAATATCTCTTTCGTTAAGGAGATTAATTCGTTCTTATTATTCTCGATATACATATGTAAATTCTGTTACTTTACAAACGTTAAAAAATATCCTACATAGCTTTTTAAAATTACTAATACCGACCCTGTGTACAATAAAAGTTATACTAGGTGTGTTTCC
The DNA here is from genome assembly GCA_958299015.1 of Tetanocera ferruginea. Classification (NCBI taxonomy): domain Eukaryota; kingdom Metazoa; phylum Arthropoda; class Insecta; order Diptera; family Sciomyzidae; genus Tetanocera; species Tetanocera ferruginea. The sequence goes on along the minus strand of OY282641.1, from coordinate 84,761,784 downwards.
GTACTCGATTGTAGTAATTTGCAAGCTGCTAGAACGTGTTTCCGTACTTTTTCTAGCTCAAAAGAGAGAAGAAGAACAAGCACAAAATCGCTCTCTCGAGCTCGAAACTAGCTCGAAGTGTGCTGGAAGAAATTCTTCCAGCATTATAAGAACAAGCATGAAGAAGAAGAAGCAAACTTCAAATTGACATTTTTAATGTGTTTTATGTTTATATTGTGCGGTTGAAAATAAATTTACAGATAGTAAAATGCAATTCATAACAATAAATACATTTTAAAATGAAAAAATATAATGAATAGACAAATCTTAATTTGCATTGTTTACATTTGATAGGCAATCAGCTGTTTCTGTGCTTGAAAGTAGCTAGAAGTTGTTTCCGTACTTTTGACAATTCTTTCAAATTTCGGTTTACTCTCTCAGCTTGAACTTTACTCGACTTTTACTCGACATTGTGTACGGAAACATACCTACTGTGTTTGAGATTAAAAATTTACTTCTTAAACTCATATGATTGAAGTTGCCTTTGATTTATTTTACCATTTTATACTTTTCTAACCATACAACTATGAAAACATTTTTTTTTTTTGTTACGAAACAGCCACGAAAAATTTAAGAGACTCGGAAACCAAATAGGGCAATTTGGAAAAACCGTTTACTCTTTTTTTATTTCATACCTTTGAAATAAAAATCGTTACAGTGATTTTTACTAAATGAAGGACAAATCGAAAATTTCCATCTTTCAATAATAATTACACTGTGCTAGTTGGAAAATCCATCAAACGGGAGACCCAGGGGGATAACATAATTTGAGTGCGCTAATCCTAATGGTGCTATGCGTTTTTATAAGTTAGCTCTAGTTTTCGAGTTATTCGAAAAACAAAATATCACTATTAAGGATAAAACGGAAGCAATTTTATTTTTTATTTTTTACAATTTATTAAAATTAAATCGGTATAAATTGATAGAATAGCCATTGTATCGACTAAAATACATCAATAAAAACAATTCGAAGAATATTAATTCAATTTAGTTGATTTAAGAGTGATTTTCCCGCAAAAAAATTAATACAAAAAAAAAACTTGAATGTGCCCTTAAACAACAACATTTTATGGCTTTGAGGGTTTAGGAGAAGTGCATATTTGAAGAGAGAGTGGGCTAATGTTTACATTAGCTTAACGCTTGGTTTAATTAGTTGATGATCTTGAATGTTTCTATCATACCAAAGAGCTGAAACGTCTAAATTATGTGTAGCAAACTTCCATACATGATATAACGAAAAGAAGGTAGCCTTGACAACTGCCTTTTTTCTCACGAGAGTCGATTGGCTACTGTCAAAAAGTCAGCTGTTCCTGCAACGAAGCAATAAGAAGTGAAATCGAAATGTTTACTTCGGCTGTGTGCCAATCGGAAACTTTTCACTCGTGGTAGGAAAGAAAATTCTGAGTTGAACAAAATGATGTCTGTTGAAATTGAGTTTTTGCTGTTCCAAATGAAGCATAAAAAGTTATCCAGATATTTGACAATAGAAGTACACAGTTGCCTACATTTCATACTTTTTCCTAATGCGATATTACTTAAGACGCATTTAAGTGCTGCGTTTTCTAATACTTTTTTTTAATCAAAATTATATACCTATGTATGAGCTTTAATATATACTGTTCTTTTATGTTAAGAAATATGTTAAGAAGAGGGGGTGTGTTCGTGTCGTGATTTTTGTATGACACGGCGTGCTTTGCGTGCAAGTGCTTAAAAATAAGAGTTTGTGAGTGCTCGAGCATTGGAGTACGGGATTCAAAAGGTGGTCTAAAAACGACTTGGGGTTTCTTCGGTGCTTAGAAAGGTTATCAAATTAACTTCCTTTTGGTTAACCTTTTTTGGTGAATAATTTTTTCTCATAAAGCTACAAACGTGTTAGTCTGTATATAGCAGAAGTTGCGCTCAAAAAGTTTGAGCAACATTTGTGGTACCTTGAAGAAGGGCTGGTTGGTTTTGCATTCTTTGATCAAACTTTAACAACAAATAACCAAAAAAAAAAATGGCAGAGGCAATAATCAGACCAGGAACCAATACTTATTGGAGGAAGACTTCACCCATTAATAATTATTATAGTGCCAATAAAGAGGAATACGTCAAACAGAAAACTCTACATTTTTTAAAAAAACTAAATATTTCTTATGAGTTTTTACAAAATTACCCTGCAGAGTGGCGTAAAAACTAAGCTTATCTAAGTGCTCTAAAAATAGTCACATAGCTTAAAGTATTTAATGACTGCAGAAAGAGTGTGGCTTTTATTACCGAATTCAAGAATTCAATTACATAAAATGAGGAGCAAAAACAATATTTGTTGCAAGTGGTAGATAATCAAGGAAAACTTTAAAAGATATTAAAAAAATAATATTTTTAAAAATAAAAATTTGAATAACAATTGTGTATCAAGTTTTTATTTTTTTTAAAACTTCTTGATCACCGAAAAAAAATATGATATACTGAAGTAAACCTAAACCTTTGCCCAAAAATACACAAATTACAAACATAATATCGGTAGAGCAAAATAAGAAAAAAATATGATGATAAAAAATTAAAAACATTTTTTTTCAATTTCAGGATCAAAATTTCACCAAAAATAATCAGAATTGATTATTGGACACCATATTTTATAAGGTGGTTCAGGTCCTGTTTATTTTCAAAACAACCTCTTAGCGATTTCTGCAAAGGTCAAAGGTGGTCAAATATTTTTGATCTGTAGGTATTTTCGTATTCTTTTAGGGTTGAACTTTAAGAAAGTTGACGCGCACTAAAGTATTTTAGCAGTTTTACAAAATAAATCGGTCTGATATATATATATATATACATGTTCAAAAATAACTTTTTAGGCATTTATGAGTTATGTTTAAAAATAGAAGAGTTTGCCTCCAACTTGTTGTTACTTAAAAATGTTTTGAATGACAGCTTTACATTTAAATAACATTCAAATACACTTTTAAATTTTTAACCACCTTATATAATAGTGTTGAATATTTAATTAAGGCATGCCCAGAATTTTTATTAAATCTCTTTATATTTTTCATTGTAATGCGAAAATAAACTGTTAAATTCTTGTAAGGATACTGAGATAATTTCAGCTTTTACAGGATCTCATTAAGCGCCATATCGAACATAGTTCAAATGTTTCGTATGTAGAAGCAGTTTACAATATAAGTACCTGAAAAGTTAGAATATCGTAATTCATTCTCTAAAATTTAAAAAAAAATCCTTTAATATATAACATTTTGAGCACTACACCACCGCCCGTTCATTGTTTTAATGAAAAATTATTATATTCTGAATATTAATAGCATCCAGAAACTTAATCAAGCAATACAAGTTTTTTCAGAAAAAAACTGGTAAAAAAAATATATTTTTTTTTTTACTTCAGTATATTTTATAAGTGGAATAAAATGATATCTTATAATTTGAAAACATGTTGCTGGTCATCGTAAAATATATACAATGAAAATTATTATGAACAAATCGATGGTTAAGCGCACGAAAGTGACAAGTGAAAAATTTTACATATGCAGAAACCTTTTTTGACATTTTGCATTTGCAAATTTTACATTTGCAGATTTTGTTTTTACTTTCAATTTATTTCAGTACAAAACACTTCTTTTAACTATGTACTGAGCAGCAATCATTGGTAATGCATATTCAACAAATTTACACCAGATAGATATTATATTGATTACTTGGAAAATGCAGTAAGCCTATTTTTGCCAAAAAGGTCACATAACACTTAGCTTAACACTTAACACTTAGCTAATATTTCGAGCTTAACCATCGAAATATTACTATTTATTTTTTATTTAAATTTTACACATGTTTACACAACTACTGTTTTCATGTTATTTTACGCAAAAAAACACTATTTATTAAAGCCATATATAATTTTGAATAATAAAAGTATTAGAAACCGCAGCAGTTAAATGCATCTTAAGTAATATTGTTAGGAAAAAGTATGATATGTAGGAAACTGAATACTTTTATTGTCAAATAACTGAATAACTTTTCATGCTTCATTTGGCACAGCAAAATTGACAACTCAATTTCAAAAGACAGAAATTTTTGCAACTCAGAATTTTCTTTCCTACCACGAGTGAAAAATTTCCGATTGGCACACAGCCTTATGTTCTGTTTGTTCATTCTCTCTCTTCGTTGCAAAAATTGATCAGCTGTTTTTGACTGATGCCAATCGCGGAAGGCAGCGAAAAGAACTGTCACGGCTACCTTCTTTTCGTTATATCATGACTTCCATATAGGAATTTTTCCGGGAATTGCTAAATAGGCTGATCCCCACACTATGGTGCAATATTATAAGCAGTACTGTTTAAGAGTCAGCACTTTTATTATAAGTTAAACAACTAAACAATTTGTACAAACAAATATAATGCAGGTTTTTGTAAATAAACAAATAAATGCACGTAATTGTTTAAAACAGAGATAAAGAGATGGGAAACTTATTTTTAATGATGTTTTTTTCATGTTTCCCTCCAAATTCATATACTGTATGAATGACTCATACATTGTATACATGATTCACCTCATAGTTGTCAAGTATTATTGTCAGATTCTTTTAATAGGGTTGCATTGCAAAAAAAGTAAAAATGTACTATTATTTCAAAGTTGCTTCGAACTTATATGCTGTTTGCGGTAGACCAATGGTATTTTCTTTTCCCGATAAAAGAAATCAAGAATATACTTCATTTTTCTGCACCCTCTATGCAAATAAAGCCGCGTTTCCATGTGATCTTATCTTATCCCATTTTTAGTAAGAAAGAAAGAGCATGCGTGCCATATTTTATGGGGTTGACTAAAGTAAGTGTGAAACAGGCATAAATTTTCTATTTTTATAGCATGTGATATCCCCTGTCATTTCATGAGAACTAGAGGATAGAAAAAGCTCAACTTCTTGAACTTTTCCTATAAAAGTGTATCACATGCTATAATATTTTACAACCGTTTTGATAGCTGCATGACATTTTTAATTTTATATGACATTTCTAAAAATTTTAATAGTAAAAATTCGGCAGACAAACAACAACTTCAAATTGTAGAAAGTAAGTTTGTAACTTTTCTTTGCCTCGTCAAACTCTAAACTATTCCTTTTCCACTAGTTTGCTAGGTCGGTGTCGCTCTGAGGAAAAGGAAGTGTTGGATTTCAAAGCAAAAACCGTGCAAATTCTTGCCGTCATGCCAACTGAATCTCTCTGTTTGTCACAATGCAGTTCCACAGGCGCCACCTCAAAGATACACCGCAATGCATGAGCGATCCACCGCGACTGCAAGGAGCTGGTGGTGGTCCAAGATCTTCCTCGCCCATGTGCAGTAGCAGCCAGTCAACAGAAAACGTGGTTGTTTCTGAGGCACAGCAACATCAGCAGCAGCCGCAACAGAAACAAAAACAACAGCAGCTCCAACAACAACAATAATGCGCTGGAGTCGTACCAGTTTCGGTAGCAACATCAGTGCTTGTTACTTCATGTTCATCGAACTCTGGCTCTTCGAGATAAAATCCCAATGCCACGGTCTGCACGCAGAAAGGTGACCACTTTGTTCAACCCAAACGTGGCCGTAAAAGCGATGGCAGTCGAAGTGGAGTTCGTAAAAGTGCTACAGCTACAGCTGCTGCTACATATGATGGCATAATTGCCAATGAAGCGATAGGGGTTGTTGCTGCTGTTTCTGCCGCTGCTTTTCATTGTTTCATATATTAAATATTAACAGCTTATGTATGTTATGAATTTTTTTTCGTGTAATTTAATTATAAAAAGGCATGTTAAACCTAAAATGCGGCTAGTTATTAATTGAGAACATATTAATATGCATATATAACAAATTGCATATATATAATGCATATATAACAAATTTCAAAGAATAAGAACAAATTTTTAAATTTTTTAAAAATAAATAAATTTATTTTTTGTGTACAAATATGACCAAATATCAAACGTTTATAGTGAAAATGATCTATATCCATCTCGCTCATTATAGCAAATGTTTTTGAAATGGGATAAGACAAGATAAGATAAAATCACATGGAAACGCGGCTTAATGCAGAATATACTACATTTTTATTTAACCCAAAAACTTTGCCCTGTTCTAAGTTGATAAAAAAACAAAAAACCAAATTCTACTTTAGGGCCCACGCCCTTTTATTTTTTTTTCGAGTTGGATAAGTTGGATTACATGTATTTGAACTTGCTTAGTCCAATGGTGGTAAAATAAAAGGACTGTTTTTTTTTTGTTTAAGAGATAAAATTCATCAAAGTTCAAAAAAAGCTTACACAAATCTATGATTTTTTATAATTTTTTAACGAATATTCAATATTAAACAACAAGTTTAAATAGAGAAACGTGCCTTTATTGTTAATTTATTTTAGCAACAAATTATTTACCGTTTTAACGAGAGTGGCACCAAAATGCATAGCCCCATACTTGGGCTTTAAGTTAATCGTGCCCTTCTAGTTTGAATATTTGGAATATTTTTCTCTTTTTAGTAGAAACTGCTTTGAGAGAAGAAAGATAAATGAAGGAAGTAAATATATTTACCAACAAAACAATATGAAAATGTTTCAAATCTTGTTTTTTATCTAATGAAATCTTTAAGTGAAACGTATTGCTTATTTAATGTTTCCGTTTTAAAACAAAAACGTATTCATTTAAGCTTCTGAATTTACAGATAAATATTTATTATCTTCCAAATAAAAGTATTTTTCATTCAAAGGAAGAAATTCATTAACTTTTAAAATTTGTGGCTTTACACTTTCGCCCTGTTTACCAAGAGTTATACAATGATCTCTATTCAATATTTCAATCGCTTTCCTAATTTGCGCAAAACAATATCTTATTCACCAACTTTAAGCTTGTTAAAAAATAATTGGTGTGTGGTTATAAGTTATTCAACACAATTTATAAGCTTATAACTAAGTTCTTCTATGTCAAGCGAAAGCTTCATTGATTAAATAAAAAAATAATGGGTTCCGTAAGCGAGAAGGTAATCAGTGATTTAAATAATCTGGATTACTTTCTCGATTGCATGTAAGCAGGATTTTGTTGGGGCTTTATGTTCAATATTTTCTTAAAATGTCACTTTTCAGTTCCCTCAGTTGACAGCATTTGAGGGTAGAATTTTAAAATCGTAAATTTTGAGAAAGAACTGCAATTTATCTTACTTTTGAGATAAAATTTTCGTAAAAAAAACTATTCAATTTTAAAGGTCAGAATTTGTTCGAGAAGAGAACCAAAAACTGCAAGATTCTTAAAGAGGGCCAAAATAATAAAAAGTTATTCTGTACCTTGATTATATTCCTAGTGGAGAGATTCGGTAACACAAACCGACCTGTATAAAATTACTTCCAAATAAAATAGTACTAGTACAATTCTACTATAATTTCGTACTTATTAATTCGTAGTAAATAACACCTACTCTAAATAATACAAAACTACGTTTTCATGCAACTCTGCTGTTAGTTTTCATGCCAAGGTGGGTTTCAGATTAAAGCAGTGAGCAGATTGGTAGATTTAGTAGAATTTTGAAAGTCGCTAGTAGTTTTTTAGTAGATTTTCAAGTCTAGTAGATCTTAAGTAGATTTTGAAAAAAAAGTTTAAAACATTTTTTCATAAGTTTTAAGCCAAATCTTTCCGTTTTGTTTTGTCGCAAATATTATTAGTGAAAAAGTGCGTAAGCAGCCTTAAGTCATAAGGTGGCTCTCGTTGCAAGCGTGCGTTACTTAAACTTTATTTCAACGATCAGTATAATTTAGATCGGAATTTAACTGCGGAGTTTTTATGTGCAAGCTTTTCAGAAGACGTAACACAACTTTATTTTTTATTTTTGGATTACATTTTGCCGATCATAAAAAGTTTAATATAATTTTTCAATCCAGATTGTGTGTTGTTCAACGTCTTCATTGCAATATATCTGATATGTTTAAGTCCATGTCTGATATGTTTTAGTCATACAAAACAAAATTTTTAAACTTTAAATTTTTTCTTTCAAACTGTTAACTTGTATCAGCTGGGTATTACACTGATTACACGGGCAACAGTATAAGTATTTATTCATTCATCCAATTTTAAATTTTAAACCCTGTTTACAGCCATAAATTTGGCTTGGTGTGCTTAAAAATGTTGGTGGATTTTAAGAAGTTTTTCTAGAATTTTTTAGTAGATTTTAGTAGATTCTCACCATGCTTCTGGTAAAAAGGCACTCTGACAAAACGGTCACCCTGGTAGTGAGCGCTTTCAAGCGATACAACTGTTCCAGTAGAAAACCTAATTAGCGCTTTTTTTCTATGACTGAGTTGCTAAGTCAAACATCAAAAATATTGGCAAGTAGTTAAAATGCAGGGCCGTGCAACAAAAATGTTAGCAAATAACAATGAATGCGCATGTTCTTGTAGTTTAAGAACATAATTTTAAAATTAATACTTAATAAATAAACTTAAAAGAGACAAAAATTAAAATTTCCTGGTTAGGCTACCAATTTATTCGATAAACTGTTTTGCATTTTATCAATTTGACAACTATTTTGACTTTTCATATAGCAAACTATTCAGAAACATTAACTTATTGAGAGCGCTGGACGTGGCCAGTGAGTTTTTAACCAGACTGCTTATATTTAAGGAAACTGTTGAATTATGTATTTAATTTATGTAACTGGGGAGTATGTCAAAAATTGCACTAACACACTAGTAGAGTTTATGTTGGTATTGTTGCCATTTTGACAGAAGGCTATCTCTTTCTTGCCGAAATTTGTCGAAGTTTCCCATCTCATTATCTCTGGTTTAAAATAATCCAATAGGCAACTTCAAACGATACTACAAGTCGGATGGACATGTAGTTCGACAAAATAACGGAACTTTTTGTCGTTGGTCCTACACTTTCGGACATATCGGATGGACTTCATTATTTTATAGATTTTGTGGGGTAAATATCGAGCGCACTTATTATTTTTCCATGATTTTTGGGTACAAAAGCAAACTTCTAAATAGGGTATTTGGGTTGAAATAAAAACTTATTTCATTTAGTCAGATTGGTGGGTATTACAAAAAGTATTTTGGTTAAGTACACGGATGTAATTTTTCGTTACAATTCACAGAGGAATTAAATAAATGGTCAAGAGTAACAAATTTTTTTCTTCGTGGGTCTAAAATTTTGATTTTCAAAATTCTCGAAAACAAAAGCTAACCTAAAAAAACGCTTAGCACCGTTAGAATCAGCATACTCGAATTAGGTTATCCCTCCGGGTTCACCGTTTGATGAGAAAAAAAAGTGTCCGATTCGAGCACAGCGTTATTTTTTTAATGTTCTATTTTCAATACAAATTTTTCGTTATTCTTTTTTTTATTTTTTCTTTGTTTTCTTTGATCCTGTCTATTTTACTTTTTTAAATTGAGTCTATTTTTAAATTTCCCTTTTTTTTCTCTTTTTTTTTGTATGATCTTTTATTTAACTTTTTTCAAACTTTTCTTTTTTTTATTGAAGTTTTTTTTGTTGCGTAAGTATAGCATTGGTTTCATCTTTACAATTTTATTTTGACTTTAACTTTCTGATTACAATGCTTCTATTTTACTTAAATTTTCATAGACTTTCATTAATTTGATTTTATTTTCTTTACTTTCGCTTTCGAAACCCTTCTTTTTTAAAGAATTTATTCTTTAGTTAAACTTCTTTCAGCAGTAATTTGCCATGTAACGTAGCTCCCGGTCTTCCGGGTCTATAGCTGAGGTAACCTTGCCGGATTTCAAGGTTCGGAACATTTTGAGTAAATAAAAGAGACGTGTAGAATTTAACTGATAGGTTTTTTAAAAGGTTTTTAAAAAATCATTTGAGACCTGCTACCGTAATGATACTTAATATAAATTCAAAAGATAATTTGAGACCTGCTACCGTAATGATACTTAGGCTGTGTGCGAATTGATCTTAATAGAGTGTCTAAACTATATTATTGGAAGTTTGTTGGTATTGCAGTGCTAACCTACAATTAGAAAAATTTTTAGCAGACTTTTCATGTCTAAATTGGTGAAAGTGCCATCTATATATATATAAGGTGCCATCTATATATTGTTTTATTTTATTTTTGCAACAATGTGGGTGTTTTTAATTGGGAAAAGTGTACAAACACTTATAAAGCAAGCATTTATTTTTTAAAATTCTTGATTGTTCATTTCAAGTGATTATACCCCAAACCCGTAAGTTTATGGCATATTAACTTTGTACAAACGCTTGTAACACCTAGAAATAAGCGAGTTCGGAATAGAAAAGTGTATATATTCTTGATCAGCGTCACCACGTAAGTCGACTTAGCCCTGTGTGTTTGACCGTTCGTCCGTCTGCATGTTGTCCGTTAACAGAGTATATGAACAAGGTTGAGATAGTTGTATGAATCTTGATATATATAAATTTTCGATTTGCACTATTGAATATTTTTGGAGTCCGCCCACGTACACGTCTTCCTCCCATATAATCAAAAATTTGAAATCATTATGCGGATGGTTGTATACAGAAATAAAATGTGATATGAATGCATTTTACATCAACTCTAAGGTACATAATGGACGTGCTACACCTACGAATATTCCCGCTTCCTAAGCAACTCATAAAATTAAAAACACTATAAAATGGTTTATATTTGACAATCAGAGCTAAAATTTGGTATTGGAATATGTTTTATCTATACTAAAGTGTGTTAAAAACGAGGGTGCCATCCACCAACGAACGCGCCCACATCCAATACAACCTACAATAGGTTAACCTCTATAAGCCTATAAATACATGGATTTTTTACGCAAGACCTTAACGGTTTTTATTTAATAATCTGGGAGCATTTTAATGTAGAATATTATTGACAGTTTAAACAAAAAATATTCTGAACTTTGAAAAAACAAAAAAGCAAGAAAAGTACGCAGCGAGGGGCGACAATTTCTTGAGATAATGCGCCTTGAGCTGCATTGATTTGATGTTTTCTTCCATTTATTGTAGAAACCGAATAACTTGCACTTGATTTCATTTAAACTATTTATTTACAAACACAGAAAACAAAAATACAAAGCAAAACAAATGCTACCGCAATTGATTTTAGTGTCAAAAATTTAGTTGTCAAATATGTGTTCGCACAGTTTTATAAGCTTTTTCTCTAAATTATTGCAGGGCTGGAACTTTCCAATGAAAATAAAAGTGAGTTATAAAATTGTGGCATTCTAATTTGTTAATTTATTTTTAAAATTCTTAAACCTGTTACTTCACGAAATATTTGGCATAAAGCTAAAAATATAATTCTTAAAGAAGACGTTTTTAAGAATTATAAAAATAAAAAAAAAGAAAGAAAAATTAATTTTCTAAATTTTATATCAATTTACAGTTTGCAATGACGTAACTATGCATGGTTATGTAGATGACATCCAATTATATTCCTCTAACCGCATTGGTTTAGTTGAGGATTTATGTTACAGACTTAATGATGATCTTAAAGCTATTTCCAAGTGGGCATTCGATAATAATCTCTGTCTGAATGCTACAAATCGTATATTCTCCCAATTAATAAGGACAAGATAGACCATCTACAAATTCCGCCAATAATTTTAATCGACAATAGTCTACAAATTGTTGTTAAGGTTAAAAACTAAGGATTTTATGTCAATTGTAAACTCCCCAGTTCTCACCATATTAATTATGTTATTAAATGCGTTTATTACACATTACGATGCCTGCGATTGTCTTCACAATTTGTTCCCATTGAGACTAAGAAGAGACTTGCAGTTCAATTAATAGTACCACTAATAACTTATTCTGAGTTAATCTTTAGTAATCTTGACTGTCACTCTACGCATAAAATTCAGGTTGCATTTAATGATGTAGCAAGATATGTATTTGAATTAAGACGATTTGAGCATGTTTCAATAAAAAGTAAAGAAATTCTAGAATGTAGCATTATTAACTATTTAAACGCAAGAAATTGTTTATTCTTACATAATTTAATATACAATCGGACTACATCTTCTTTTTCTCGGACTTCGTCTTTTTCTTTTATATTTATTCTCAAATTAAATTTAATCTAAATGCCCGTAATTTCAACAAATAGATATCTATCGGTGCATTAATACCTACCGTGTAAAAAATATTTCGTAGTTTCAACTCTTATGTACACCAAATCTATTAGGTTAACTACTGAGTCTTTTGCACGGTCCCTTCATGTTGGTTTATCTATTAGGAAAATAAAAATGTACAAATATCTTATTTTTACAAAAGGAAAAAATTGTAATTGCTGTCAAAAAACTATATAAATTAGTTTATTTAAAAAAATATGAATAGCGAATTATTTGAACAATGAATTTTGCGACATTTTTTGCGTAGAAATAATTCTCAAAGAAAAAAACATAAGTTTAGAGAAAGAACAGATCATTTCTCTGCATGGAATGAATCTGAATTTCTTTCTTTTCTTTTTCTTTTTGAAGTCTGTCCAAAAAGAGTGCTCAAATAGTTTTGGCACAGATTGAATCCAAGCTGACAACAAGGGTGCAAAGGTTAGTTTTTGGTTTTTTTGTTTGTTTGATTTAAAAATAAAGTATTTACAGAAAAACCAATATTTCGCCAAGCTTGCCAGTTGTTGGCTTCAATGAGGTTTTTTGCATCCGGAAGCTTTCAAAAACCTGCTGCTGATTTTGGAGGTATACACCAAACCACCGCTAGTAGAATTTTAAGGCGTGTCTCAGCAGCTATTGCCTCATTGTATGAAGTTTATGTGAAGCATCCATCAACAGAGGAAGAAATCTTGAACACCCAAAGGCAATTCAACAAGATGGCAAAATTTTCTAGATGTGTAGGAGCGCTAGACTGTTAGTTAAATATTTCAATTCAATAACCTGGTAAAGAACACCTTCTTATTGCCTTTTTCATTTTGTTTTTTGTCCATCTAAGAATATTCATTTTTACAAGATGGTGAATTTGCAGAACTATTCCGAAATCGCAAGGGTTATTTCTCACCGAACGTTCAAGCTGTGTGCAATGCTGATCTTTTCTTCACCGATGTCGTTAACTGCTGGCCAGGATCAACACATGTTAGTACTATATTCAACAAAAGTAGAATAAAGTTCATATTTGAATCTGGTTCACGTGGGGACCAACAGATTTTGGGAGACTGAGGCTACGCAGGATACTGTTCATCTACATACCTTTTGATACCCCTAGATAATCCGAGAATAGACACTAAAAACTGTACAACGAATCACAAATTCGAACTCGAAATACCATCGAAAGATGTTTTGGAGTATGGAAGCGTCGGTTTCCGGTTCTTTCTATGGGTATAAGAATGAAGATGGATTCGATGCAAGCTGTAATTCTTGCAATATCTATTCTACACAATATATGCCGGATTAATTCTGATAAAATACCACCCTTTGAAAGTAGTCAACAGCAACATTTTTTTGAAACAAGTATGGAGAGACTGTGACGAAATTATGCTTTCAACAGGGACACTACGAAAACTACAAGGAAGTCACTTATTAATTATTTCGGATCATTGTAAAATGTCGTTTTCCAATAGTTTAATAAATATTTATTGTTTATAACATCGCTTGTTAGGTCTGTAAATCTCGTGACTTGCCAAAACTAGAAATTCTGCATCTTTACTTCAGATTTATCACATTTTTGTTACGTATACGCTGTGGTAGCCAATTGAGTATTTTGCGTAAAATGGATCACATCGTTAATCTCTTATTTGAACCTAATACTATTAAGAGCAAGTAGATTAAGCTAATCCTCTTCCGTAATCTAAACTGTTTACACTAGCTTCAAGAGATTAACTTTGACATTTCGTTGTTTTTTTTTTTTGTTCTTTTGTCTTCAGCCTTATAGATTCTGATTAAGTTCAAATAAGCACATATTAACAAACAAGTAAACAAACGAATAAAAGTAACATTAATTTTATTTTTATAGTGATATTATTTATAAAAATATTAACATTATCAATTTAGTGTATGTGGCTGTTTCGCCGATTGGTCTATTTGAGGCACTGGTCTATGTCCACAATTGACGGTGCTTTCTTTTGCTGGCTGACCTATGATTAATAAAAAGCAATTACATTATTTAATACCAATTTTTAATTCCACAATACTTACGTTTTTAAGTAATTTTTAACAATTTATATAAAAATATCACTGTCGAGGCAAAATAAACAAATTAAATAGAAGCAATTGTAAAACTATCGCCCGATAAACTTTGGCGGCTAATTTGAGCGGTGATGTCTCCTCTAGACTATTAACTTGAGGGGTCTCTACAAGACCTAAAAAATGGAATGAGCGTAAGGTTTGGGTCCCAACCACAATTTAACTTCCCAATGAAAACTAAAACAGCCTTGGATATGAACCACCACTACGTTGACGACCACCGCAAACGAAAAACGGATAATGATTTACGGATATGCACCTGGAATGTCCGGACCCTTTATAGGGAAGGTTCCACCCTTTAAAGGTTTGGATGCGGATTCGTCGTAAGTCGGAAACTACGCCATCTTGTTTCCCGGTTCACACCTGTGAACGAAAGGCTGGTGACAGTCCGCATCAAGGCGAAATTCTTCTACATCAGCCTTATTTGCGCACATGCCCCGACGGAGGAAAAGGACGATTTCTCGATTTTAACGGACAAGAAGACATCTTTGACTCCACTGTCGGTCAGTTCAGTCTCCACGAGACCACTTCGAATAACGGTCTAAGACTGATCGACTTCGCTGCGGCGAGAAATATGGTAGTAAGTAGCACCAGATTCCAACACCTCGATATCCAAAAGGCAACCTGGCTGTCCCCGGATCAAAAAACGCGAAACCAAATTGATCATGTTGTGATCGACGGAAGGCACGCTTCAAGTGTACTGGATGTGCGCACATTTCGGGGGGTCAATATTGACTCCGACTATTATCTTGTTGCAGCCAAGATCCGCATACGATTGTGCAATGCGAAGAATGTACGCACAGGTGTGCAACGAAAGCTTGATGTTGATAAGCTGCTATCACAACGGACCGCCGAGGCCTACTCCGCTCAACTCTCGGTTAAGCTCAACCAACCTTACTCTTGCCTCGACGACGCTGGCGGACATTGGGCGCATATATCCCACTCCATGCGAACTGCTGCTGAAGAAGTCATTGGTTTTCGGCGCCCGCAACCTCGCAACCAATGATATGACCAGGAGTGCCGCGACGCGACAGCAGCAAAATACGCTGCATTTAAAAATACGCTGCAGTCAGCTGCAACGCGATCCATGCACGAAAACTATCGCGATAAGAGGAAGGAAGAGAGATGCTTTTTCAGACGTAAAAAAAGAGAACAGGAAAAGCGAAAAGAACAGGAAAAAATTGAGGTGTACCAGTGCAAGAAGGATGCTCGAAAATTCTACCAGCAGGTTAAGAGTCTTACCCAAGGTTTCAAGCCCGGAGCATCCACTTGTAGAGATGAGAATGCTGATCTGGTGACAGATACGCAGTGCGCATTGAAATTATGGAGACAGCATTTTTCCAATCTGCTTGCAGGCGACGACACCAACAATTCCGCCCTTGGAGAATGCAGTCTGACACCACCAATCGACGATGATGGAGTAGAAATTCCACCACCTAGCCATGACGAGGTTAAATTTGCTATACAGCGACTCAAAAACAACAAAGCCGCAGGTGCTGACGGCCTGGCTGCTGAATTGCTTAAAACCGGCGGCGGTGAATTGATAAGGTGCATGCATCAACTCATCAGCAAAATATGGCTAGCGGAAAGCATGCCCGACGATTGGAATCTCAGTGTCCTTTGTCCTATACTTAAGAAAGGAGACCCGACAATCTGCGCCAACTACCGAGGTATCAGTCTTATTTCCAACGCATATAAGGTTCTTTCGAGCGTATTATGTGAAAGATTGAAGCCGCATACCAAAACACTGATTGGACCGTATCAGTGTGGCTTTCGCCTGGCAAGTCCACCATAGACCAGATTTTTACACTACGCCAAATCCTGGAGAAAACCCACAAAAACCAAATCGACACCCATCATCTCTTTGTTGATTACAAAGCTGCGTTCGCTGGCCCGACTCGGGATTGCCTGTACGCAACAATGTCTGAGTTCGGTATACCTGCAAAAATGATAAGGCTCTGCAGGATGACGTTGAGCAATACATGCAGCTGCTTTCGCAGCTATCGAAAAGGAATCAGCCAAAGTGGGTTTGACGGTGAACGAGGGCAAAACAAAGTATATGCTGTCTGCTAATAGGGAAGTGCGGCGTCTAGGCTCCCATTTTACAGCAGGAAAATATGTCTTTGAAGTTGTCAAGGAGCTTACATACCTTGTCACCGCCGTAAACAGCAACAACAATGTCAGCCTGGAGATAAAGCGAAGAACAACAATTGCTAATAGGTGCTACTACGGGCTAAGTAAGCAATTAGGTTCCTGAGCCCTCTCTCGATCGACAAAACTAACACTCTACAAAACGCTCATTATACCTGTACTTCTCTATGGCTCTGAGGCATGGGTGGTATCGCAAGCAGATGCAGCCGCTCTTGGGGTGTCCGAGAGGAAAGTTTTTCGCAAAATCTTTGGTCCTGTTCGAGTTGGCGACGACTATCGCATTCGAATGAACCACGAACTGTACGAGCTCTATGACGACATTGACATAGTCCAGCGTGTGGAAATTGTCCACAAATAAAAATGTTCTTTTTTATTTTATATAAATTTTATTTTTTTTTTTTTTTAAGTCTAAGCTTGTTGAATACAATTTTCGTAATAATATTTTTTGATAAATAAAAATTGACATCAACAAAAATATATTTTTTAAATTCAAATTTTTAAATTAAAGTATTTTATATTGTATGTATGTGTGTTGTGTGTATGTGATATGCAGACACCACATTATTCCCCCTCATAGGTTTTTGTTGTGTTCGCTAATAAATTAAAATGTACTTTCTTTTTTGGCTTGTGTGTGGAAGAGAGTGTTTGTGTAGTTTCTGAATCTAAGAATGCTGGTTTAAGTCTATCGATGTTAATTGTTATAGTAGTGTTTCCTTTTAAAATTGTGAAATATTTTGGTGTTCTGTCTATCACTTCGAATGGGCCATCGTACGGATTTTGAAGCGTGTGTCTGATGGAATCGTTACGAATGAATACAAATTTACAACTCTTCAACGCCTGGGGTATGTACTCTTGATTTGATCTTATATGAAACTTGCTATCTGACTGAATGTTTTTAGTTTTCTCTTTAAGCGCTGACAAAATTTCTGATGAGCTGCCCGTTGGATCGCTATGTACTACTAGCTGTCGCGGCAGTCTCAGATTCTGTCCAAAAACCATTTCGGCAGGAGATGTTTTGATATCTTCCTTAACCGTGGATCTTAGACCTAACAAAACTAGGGGAATTTCTGAATACCAGTTCTTCTGGTTGTTACTGGTCATGAGTGAGGCTTTTAATTGTCTGTGAAAACGTTCCAAAAGTCCATTGGCTTGTGGATGGTATGGGGAGGTCATAATATGGTGGCTACCTATGCTCTTAATAAATTGCTTAAACGTATTGGAAGTAAATTGAGGACCACGATCTGTAGTAATTTCGCGCGGAACACCAAAGCGTGAAATGAATTCTCTATTGAAAGTCTCTATAATTGTTTTAGTCTCGGTGTTTTTTAGTGGGTAAACCTCAGGCCAACGTGTAGTTCTATCGATGGTGGTTAATAGGTATCTGTAACCATTCGACCAACTAAATCGATGTGTATATGTTCAAAACGACCGTGTGGAATGTGTATTTTCTGAGGTTGTGTTTTGGTGTGTCGTTGTACCTTTGCTTTCTGACAATTCATGCATTCTTGTGACCATTTATTAATATGCGTATTCATACTGGGCCAGAAGTAACGTTGTGTGATAAGACGTCTGGAAGCTCTTGTTCCAGGATGTGAGATGTTATGTAGTTGTTCGAATATCTTTTTACGTAAGGTCTGTGGAATGTAAGGTCGTATATTGTCTGTGGAATTTTCGCACCAGATACTAATGTTTAAAAATGGAATGTCAATGTGTTTAAATTTGTACATTTTGTTGTCCGTGATATTTTTTAATTCTGTATCATTATTTTGTTCTTTGTGTAATTGTTTTAGGTCGATATCGGGTGTTTTTAATTCTTCGATTTCACATCTCGATAGTGCATCGGCTACTATGTTGTCTGTACCTTTGATGTGTGTTATTGTGTTAGTAAATTGTGCAATGTATTCAAGGTGTCGTGTTTGTCTAGGGCTGCGTTCTGTTTTTGAGTGGAGTGCAATCGTTAATGGTTTGTGATCCGTGTAAACTGTAAATGTATTGCCTTCTAAATGATGTCTAAAATGTTTGATTGTTAGATAGATTGCTAGTAATTCGCGGTCGAATGTACTGTATTTTGTTTCTGTTTGTGTTAATTTCTTAGAAAAAAATGCTAAAGGTTGAAGTATTCCATTGTGTTCTTGTTGTAAGACTCCGCCAACTGCGGTATTAGATGCATCTACGGCAACTGATAGTTTTGCTTTACTATTAATATGATTAATTAGTGTTTGCTTAGCAAAACTATCTTTTATTGTTGTAAATGCATGTAATGTTGAGTCTGTCCATTGTAAGTGTTTATCTTTGGTTTTTGATGCGCTTGTCGCCATGTCATAAATGGGACCTAACATGTGTGCGAGTTTTGGAATGCACCGGTGGTAATAATTTGTAATACCTATAAATTTTTGTATCTGTTTAACTGTTATTGGTTGTGGGTATTCTTGTATACATCGTGTTCGTTCTTCAGATGGTCTGATACCATGTTTAGATATGTTGTAACTAAGGAAATCTATGTCGTCTACTCCAAATATGCATTTGTTTGGTTTGATATTTAAACCGTATTTGTCGAGTCGTTGAAAAATTTGCGTTAAATGTTGAAAGTGTTCTTCTTCATTGTTACTGGCCACAAGAATGTCGTCTAAATAAACGAAAATGAAGTCTAGCCCGTGTAGTACTTCATGTATGAACCTTTGAAATGTTTGCGCTGCGTTTCTCAAACCGAAAGGCATTCGGAGAAATTCAAACATTCCAAAAGGTGTAGTGATTGCTGTTTTGTGTATATCCTCAGGAGCCATGGGAATTTGGTGATAGGCCCTGACTAAATCAAGTTTTGAGTAGATATGTGTATTGTGTAAGTTGTTCGAGAAATCGTGTATATGTGGTAACGGGTAGCGGTCTGGTACTGTTATTGTGTTTAGTCTTCTGTAGTCCCCGCATGGCCTCCAGTCGTTCGGTTCGCGTTTAGGTACAAGGTGAAGTGCAGAAGATGTTTTTGAGTTCGACGGTCTACAAATGCCAGATTTAACTAAAAAGTCGAATTCATTTTTAGCTATTTTCAATTTTGGCAAGTCTAGACGTCACGGTTTTGTACATGGTAACTGTCCTTCAGTGAAAATGTGATGTACTGTTTGGTGTTTGACAGGTAAAGTATAGTCGGGTTCTGTTATTAGTGATGGGAATTTTTTTAGTAATTCTGTGTATTTGTTGTCGACTGAAAATAATTTGGTTAATGTGGTTTCAGTAAATGCTGAGATAGTGTTGACTGCTAAGTTTGTTAATGGGTCGATGAGTCGTTTACGTTTTAGATCTATTAGTAGTCCGTATTTTGTTAAAAAATCTGCACCTAAAATTGGTCTGGAAATGTCAGCAATGATGAAATTAAATGGTAATTCACGTCGTAATTTTAAGTCAAGTGTAAGTAGTTTTTTTCCGAAAGTCGAAATGGAAGTGCCATTGGCCGCTGTTAAAGTGAGATCAGATTTCTGTTTTGAAATTTTGAATTTGGAGGAAGGAAGTACTGATACTTCGGCTCCGCTGTCTACTAAAAAGTTTAATTTATTTGTTGGGTCATAAATAAAGAGACGACGTGTTAGTGTGACAGGTCCATTGTCAGTCGTCGCGACAATGGAGTCATTTAGTTTGTTGTGTTATATTGTGTTGAGTTGTTTTGTGTTGTGTTGACGTTTTGTGCATATGCACACGGTTGTTCACATCTACGTGCTTCCCTACCGAATTTGTAGTGGTATCGACATAACCAGTTTGGCCTACGTGTGCGTGAGTTTGACCTATTTCTCGCTGGTGACCGTGATCGGAAATTATTTTGTGATTTAAGAGCTTCAACTTCTAGTGACAATTTGTTAAAAGCACTTAATATGTTCGTCATAGATACTGCTAGCTTTTGTACCATACTCGCAAGTTCGTTGGTATTGGACTTATGGTTTGTTTGTAAGACTGAAATTTCGTTCTCACTTATGACTTCCCATAACTTATCGGCCATTTTCAGAAGTTCCTCTAGTTCTGTATGGCCTGACCCGGTTAAAGCTATGTTCAGTGTTTTAGGAAGTTTCCTGAGCCATAGCTTTTGGAGAAAATCTGGGTCTACTGCGGAACCAGCCAATAGTAATAGCGATCTATAGTATTGGGAAGGTTTCCTATCTTCCATCTCTGTGTCAGTAAGTATTTTGTCAATACGTTTATTTTCGCTAAGAGAGTGACGTTCAATCAGTATTTTCTTCAAGCTTTCGTATTGATTGCTTGAGGAAGGTTTCTGAATAAAATCGAGTACCGTCATGATTACTTCTTGCGGAAGAGCCGTAATCAGGTATTCATATTTTGTTTTATCCATCGTAATGGATCTAGATTGAAATTGGATTTCGGCATGTATGAACCATGCCTCTGGACAATTAGTCCAAAACTGGGGCAGTTTAACCGATGTTGCGTGAATTTCCGTACGTTCGGACCTTTCGAATGGGTTGGTCGGATCGGACTCTAAATCTATTGGTCTATTTATGTGGCCATCTCCGTGTTGAGAGGGTTGTGGTGAGAAGGGGTGAGTGTGATGAGGGGGTGTGTGTCTAATACTCATTATTGGTTGTTGCTATAGAATTAAAGTTATGATATAATAATAATATAATGTGTTCCTATTAGTGTGCCTAGGTGTGGTGTAGTGCCTACGGAGTAAAACGATCGGTTTCCTCCGACCCGATCGTTTGCCAACCGTGTAAGAAGCTACGTGTGTAGTATTATTATATTTACGTATTGCCGCTGTTGACGTCGCTCTTCTGTTGACGTCGCTGCCACTGTTGACGTCGCTGCCAATGTTGGCGTCGCTGTTGCTGTTGGTGTCGCTGTTGGCGTTGCTGTCGCTGTTGGCGTCGCTGTCGCTGTTGGCGTCGCTGCCGATAATGGCGTCGCAGTCGCTGTTGGCTTCGCTGTTGATGTTGGCGTCGCTGCCGCTGTTGGCGTTGCTATTTATGTTGGCGTTGCTACTGTTGTTGGCGACGTTGTCGCTTTTGTTTTAGTGCTGCGGTTGCTGTTATTGTTTTTGTTGTTCTTATAGTTGTGTTTTTGTTATTGTACTGCTGTTGTTCTTATTGTAGTAAGTTTCTTTGACGTTGTTGAGTTGCGGTGCGTTGCGGTGTCGCCGAGTCAATGCAATTGTTTACTGTTGTTGCTTCTGTATTGGTGTGACAGCTGCTTGACGGTACACCGGTATTGGTGACTTGTGCTTGGTTCTTCGGGTGAGACGGTTTTTTTTTTTTTGAGCGTGTTTGCTGTGTTACGCAGTCACTAAATAGCTCGTTAGTTACTGTTGCTGTTGCTGATATTGTTGCTGTTCCAATTGATGTTGATGATGCTGGTAATGATTTCTTATTGTAGGGTGTAGTTTGTAAATGAGCTTTTGTTGTTGCGTTTTTACGATATGTGCGTAATTTTTCAAAACGTGAAGAGTAGTTTGATCTTCCTGCTGCTGTAGATGCTGCTGCTGCTGTAGTAGTGTGTTATCTGTTTGTTGTTACTGGTTGTTGTAGGCTCTGCAGTTGTGCTACGGCATAGTGGTGACATTGGTGGTTGTGTCGTCGTTGCGTTGATTTGTTATTCTTGATAAGCAGGATCTCCTGGCAGGATCGCCAGTTGTTGAAGTTGTCCACAAATAAAAATGTTCTTTTTTATTTTATATAAATTTTATTTTTTTTTTAAGTCTTAGCTTGTTGAATACAATTTTCGTAATAATATTTTTTGACAAATAAAAATTGACATCAACAAAAATATATTTTTTAAATTCAAATTTTTAAATTAAAGTATTTTATATTGTATGTATGTGTGTTGTGTGTATGTGATATGCAGACACCACAAGCGTATAACAATTCAGCGACTACGTTGGTTGGGTCATGTCTTTCGTATGGATGAAGAAGCTCCAGCGAAAAAGGTGTTTGAGGCGAAAGCCGAGGGTCGACGACGAAGAGGAAGACCATGCCTCCGATGGATTGACCAGGCCGAGGAAGCGCTTACCGCGCTTGGTGAAAGAGATTGGAGACTTCGCGCGAAGCAGAGACGTCTGGTGAGAGCTGATGAAGTCGGCCGTAACTCGTCAACGGGTTGTCATGACCACCTAAGTAAGTAAGTAAGTAAGTAATTGTTTGACATTTCGTTTTCTTGTTTATTTACAGGGTTGTAGTTTTATAAGGAATTATCGCTACTCACAGCGTTGCAAACCATTTTTGAGGAGATTAGCAAGTTGATTAATTTTTAATCTCGTTCTGAGGAGATTAACTTTTGTATGGCTAATCTCGTCAAATTCAACAAGATTAGCGAGTTAATCTCCTCAAAAGTCTTAATCTCGATTTAATCTCGTTATGTAAACGTTCTATAAGTAGGCAAAAGTAATGATGCAGAATTTATAGTTTTGCCAAGTCACGAGTGATTTACAAACCTGAGTCCCAAAGTTGTAAGTTGCACTGTGTAATGAAATTATACAGAAATTATTTATGCTTTTTCGTGCATAAAAAACCTATTTACACCTATAAAACCATTATAAAAGGTAATTTTGAAATTTTTGGATTCTGATCACCCCTCTATTTGTCCATTGTTTGTATGGAGACAACGTACTGTGCGGCCCTGAAAAAAATTAGTCGGTACTATTTTTCGTTATTTTAATTGTGATTTTTTTATTTCAATATCCATTAGTTTTTCATTTATTTATCGTTCTCTTTGATTTTTCTCCTTATAATATAAAGTTTGTTTGGCGAGAAGGCGTTTTCGGTCTTCCTTAGGGTCACTGTACTCATCAATAACTTCATTCAGTTGATCATCTTTAGTTTTGCGGATCCTCTTTTTTGGTTTTACATATGAGTGAAGAGATATGCTATTTGTTATGTCCAAGTCTTCTATTTGGCTATCGTCATCTTCAGCAGAGACTGCTAATCCATTCTGAATAGGCCGTTTCAAAATATTGACTGCATCAATTGGCAGGAAAGAAATATCTTCAGGAATTTTGTTGTCATCACACATATATATTAATTCGTCTTCATTTTCCATCCCATTAGTGGATTTTTGCTATTCCTTATTGTTGCGAGTAGAACAAAAACATATTGTTAGTATTGTATTCCACCAACTGATTTCCAGCAAACTTACTTTCAGATCTACAGCCTTATCTCCTCCTCCTCGATCTTGAAGACCGCATGTTGAAGGCCCTATTAATGACAATAGTAACTCTTCGTCACTTGACATTTTCACTTGTGGTGCCTGACGTCCTCCAGTTTGGAATAATTCCCTTTGCGCGTTTCCCATTTTCTTCCTTAAGTTTTTTTAAGGTCATCATATTTTCCTCTGAGATTTTGCAATTTTCTTGCTGTTCGTCCACTGTTTGCATTAAATTGGGCAGCAATCTTGCTCCAAGCGTCGTCCTTTTTTTTTGTTGTTTATTGCATTCGTTTTTTTGTTTTCCAAAATCTGGCGGTATTCGTAAACGAGGTGTAGAAGAGTACTTTTTTCTGCTTCCGTGAATTTTGGGCAACGCTTTTCTTTTTCGTTCATTTTAATGACTTGCAAGTCAAACTTCAATTGAATATAATTTTTTGCCATTTTTTAAAATTAATTTCTGTGTAGAAACACATAGGTAGAATAAGCATTAAAGTTACCAATGTGCAGATACCAGATAGGTAGCAGGAATCTGTGGTGTTCTTACACCGATAGATATATATTTGTTGACATTATGGGCAGAAGTTATTAAGTTTTTATTTTTTCCTAATATTATTTAGCTTTTATTTTATAGTTAAGCTCAAAACCATATTGAATATGTAATTTGTTGATTATAATTCTCCATTCTTATTGTACTATTAAAAGATCTCATTGCATCTTATTGTACTAATATTGTCTAAATAAATGAAATCAAAATGAAATTCGCACACAGCCTTCATATAAATTCAAAAGGTCATTTGATACCTGCTTCATTAATGATACCTAATATAAATTTAAGAGATCTTATATAATTACTATATATATAATTAAGAGATACTTAATATAATTCAAAAGATTATTTGAGACCTGCTACCTAAATTATACTTAATATAAATTCCTTTGTCCGTCTTCTGTCACCACACCTTACCTGCGTATCATGCTTCCTTTAATTTAACTCCGCATTCGTTCCTGCACTCCACTTCTTCGCCGTTCGACTTTCACCTTGCGTTGTCTGCTAGCAATCGTTCTTCTACTCCTGACTGATGTCGATTGTTGCCTCCAATGATATTGATATTGATGGCTGGCTTAATCGTCGCATTCTTGTCGTGCTTCTTCTTGCGTGTCTCTATCTTGTGCTATGTTTGTGTGTGTAAATATATAGCTTGCTATGTTCTCTTCTGTTGCGGCGTCTGATTATCTGCTGTATGTATAAACATTTTGCCGCAGTGCCCGCTATTCTCATCACTGTCTTTATGGCCCATATTACACGATGTCCGTTTGTCCGACGGCAATGAACACTTTTAACTCTCTTGTCCGCTGGTTGGTTACACGACAGACTTTTCATTCTGTTCGAGTACTTTTTTCTACTGCACTTTATTTTGTGCACTTTGCCTGTGTGCCAATCGAAAACTTTTCACTCGTGGTAGGATAGAAAATTCTGAGTTGAAAAGAATTTCTGTCTGTTGAAATTGAGTTGTAATTTTTGCTGTACCAAATGAAGCATGAAAAGTAATCTAGATATTTGACAATAAAAGTACACAGTTGCCTACATATCATACTTTTTCCCTAACACGATATTACTTAAGACGCATTAAACTGCTGCGTTTTCTAATACTTTTTTTATTCAAAATTATATATGTATGAGCTTTAATAAATACTGTTGTTTTGCGTAAAATAAGATTATTAAAACAATAGTTGTGTAAAAATGGGTAAAATTTGCACAAAAAAATAATATTTTGAAAGTTGCTCACTGAAGTGTTATGTGACCTTTTGACAAAACTAGGTCGTCATCAATATAATATCTATCTTGTGTTAATTTTTTGAAAATGCATAACCAATGAATGCTGCTCAGTACATATGTAGTTAAAATAAGTGTATTGAACTGAAATGTATTGAAATTCAAAAACAAAATCGACGTGTCTGCACATGTAAAATTTTTCACTTATCACTTTAGTGCACTTAACCATAGATTTATTAATAATTATTTTCATTGTATATTAGAGTGTATCGACTTGTATGGGAAAAATCTGACCCCCAATTCCGGTACCAAAATTAAATAGAGCATGAAAAATCCTTTCGATTGGTGTACTTTTTTTTTATTTGAACCAATTTTGGCGTCCCCCGAAATGCATTTTTGTGCATTTTTTATCAATTTTTGTACTGGAGACCCATTGATGATTGATTTAAAAGGAAAATAAAGCTTATCAATCAATTCTTTTCATATAAAAACACATATGTTCTGACTAAATAAATTTCAAAAGGGAAAAAATAGATATTATTATAAATAAATAATAAATATTATGTGAAGATGCAAAATCGCAGGCGATTTTGCTTTCACAAAATGTATTTAAAAATATTATTTAAAATATTATATTTGAATTGTATGAAATTATATATATATATATTATAATTATAATAATGAAT
The DNA here is from genome assembly GCA_958299015.1 of Tetanocera ferruginea. Taxonomy (NCBI): domain Eukaryota; kingdom Metazoa; phylum Arthropoda; class Insecta; order Diptera; family Sciomyzidae; genus Tetanocera; species Tetanocera ferruginea. The sequence goes on along the minus strand of OY282641.1, from coordinate 84,735,841 downwards.
AAAAAAAAAAAGAAAATAATGAATTGTATGAAATTATATATATATATTATAATTGTTATAATGAATAAAAGAGAAAAAATGAATTGTATTAAATATGTATTTATTTGTATAATAATAATAATGAATTAAAAAGGTTTCATTTCACTTAGCAACACTTCGTCAGCAACAACAACATGAACCCCGCAACACGTACGCTGAAACATGTGTCTCGCAACAACGTTGAGAAGAACAAGTAAGAAGAACAAGCAACAGAAGAAAACAATATAAAAGCCGCTACACATGCGCAAGCCAGTCAGTCTACGGAGTCGTGTGTTGTACGCAAGGCCTCTGCTGACTATTTAGGTATATATCGGAAAAGTGTTGTACACTTCGAAGATTAAGTTATAATCGTAGTTTGATATACCCGAGAAGCGTTGTACTCTTCGAGGCGTTAAAAATAAAGTATTATAGCCTATTTAAGTATATATCCGGAAAGTGTTGTACACTTCGAAGATTCAGTTATAATCGTAGTTTAGTATACCCGAGAAGTGTTGTACTCTTCGAGGCGTTAAAATAAAACACTATAGCATATCTTAAGTATACGTCTGAGGAGCGTTGTACACTTCGCAGATTTATTTAAATAAACATACCCGAGAAGTGTTATACACCTCAAGGAGTTAAATTTTAAGAAATAGTTGTTTAAGTTGTATAATAAGATTTTATACAATAAATTAAATAATATTCAAAAATTAAACACAACAGCGTTATCAATTGGAATTTTTGTAAGAACCCCTGGATCAACCGCTGAGTATACCTCAGCATTTAGGTAGACGAACAAAGGGTTCGTTACAAATGGCGCCCGAGCAGGGACCCTGGTAAAAAGTTAAAACCACAAAGTAACAAGTTAAAAAAAAAAAAAACAAAAAAAAAAAAAATATAAGAAAAAAAAAAGATATCTAATAGATATCTAATAAATCTACGGAACACTCGTCGAAATGCCTTTGAAAACATCATGGGTATACTCCCTTCGTAAGGAGGATCTTCAAACATTCGCCGAGGAATTTTCTTTCGAGCCCGCCGGAACAGTCGATGAACTACGAAAGCGCTTCGCACAATTCATTTCTGAAGCTGAAGGAAAAACCGATGTGGAACAACGTCTGATGGAGCTGGAGGTAAAGTACTCCAGAAGTCCTTCACCAAACCTACTGCAAATCAATGCCGGCTCGGCAGGAGCCCACAAAACTGATTTCCAGACCTTTCAACCCATGCAACCACGCCAAGGAACACAAGAACAAGAGTACGCGTCGGTCATCGATCAGGTAAGGAAATGGTCCTTCAAATACGACGGTGGGAAAGAACCACTAGCTTTCATCGAACGGGTCGAAGAACTCGCGGAAGTGTACGGCCTGAGTAAAAATCTATTACCAAGAACGATGCCAGAACTCCTTAAGGACAAAGCTTTGATGTGGTTCCGCAACAACAATCGACAGTGGCGTAATTGGAGTACTTTTAAAGATGATTTCTTGCAGTTCTTCTTGCCTATAAGATATTTTGAACAGCTGGAAGATGAAATCCGCCAACGTCACCAACATCCCAGGGAGTCATTCAAGGACTACTTAATCTCCCTCCAAAACTTAATGCGACATGCGAAGTACTCAGAGGAACAACAACTCGATAGACTATACCGAAATTGCCACCAAGAGTATAGGTTGTATGTGAAGCGCAGGGATTTCGAAAACCTGAATGACTTGATTCGGCTCGCAGAAGATTTCGAAGGTATTCAGGCGGAATCACGTCAAACACGCCCACCGATACCGAGACCTAGGGAAGAGAGACATCGAATGATAGTACAAGAGGGTCATCAATCAATCAATCCCCATACTGCGTGTAGACGCTGCGGCCAAGATGGTCATAGAATCCGCGAGTGTCGAAATGCACAAGTAATGTTCTGTTGGGATTGTGGCCGACGTGGGATCCTTACCATAAATTGCTGCCGGTACCCACAGGAAAACTCGCAGGGTTATCGTCAGGAGCGAGGTCAGACGGAACCCCAAAATCAACATCCTCGCAACTAGGTCACGACTCCACACATGTTTTCGCGATGGTCATGATCGGCACCACCAGTGTGAAAGCAACCATCGATACCGGTGCCACCAGAAGCTTCATAAGCGAAGCCTTAACAAGCAAAATATCAACCTCACAGAAATATGTAAAGGAAACACAAATAACAGTACGAATGGCAGACAGTTCCACTCGGGAAATAAAGAAAATGCTTATAGCAGACATCGAGCTTGGCTCTAAGAAGCATCAAACTGCATTACTTATTCTTCCAGAAGTCATAGATGACCTCATTCTCGGCATGGACTTCTTGATAGGCGTACAAGCATCCATTCAGTGTGGTGAGTACTCGACCACTCTGCATAAGCAAAATACTTCACCAGAATGGGAAAACACGCCCTGCTGCACCGTAATTCGCGAAGGAAACCATCGTGAAACAAACAATAAAGACGAAAATAGCCACGGCATGCCTGAACAAGAAGTCATTGAGCAGTTTTTAGCAGAAGAACTGAGAAAATTTCATGATATTGAAGGAGTATCGAATATCACAGCGCATAAAATTATAATGAATGATGATCGCCCAATTAAACAACGTTACTTTCCACGGAATCCAGCGATGCAAGAAATCATAAACAAAGAAGTCGACGAACTGATCAACAAAGGTTGTATCGAACTATCACACAGTCCACACAGCGCACCTATTGTTTTGGTGAAAAAGAAAACAGGCGCATGGAGACTTTGTGTGGACTACAGGCAACTCAACTCACGTTCTGTACCTGACGCTTACCCACTCCCAAGAATACATCAGATTCTGGATCGCCTCAGAAGTGCCAAGTATATAAGTGCATTGGACCTCAAAAATGGCTATTGGCAGATCCCAATGGAGGAAAATAGCAAACAGTACACAGCATTCACTGTACCAGGGCGAGGTTTGTACCAGTGGCGGGTTATGCCTTTTGGTCTACATTCCGCACCAGCCACATTTCAGCGCGCGTTAGATCAGGTCATTGGACCCGAAATGGAACCCCATGCGTTTGCATACCTTGACGACATCATTGTTATCGGATCATCGCTAGAGGATCACATGAAACACCTTAAAGAAGTTTTCCGAAGACTCCGGGCAGCGAATTTAAATATCAATGTTGAAAAGTGTGAGTTCTTCAAGAAAGAACTCAAGTATTTAGGACATGTAGTCAGTGATGAGGGTATCCACACCGATCCAGATAAAGTAGCAGCCATAATGGAATTGAAACCACCAGAGAACGTGAAAGAACTCCGTCGCTACCTAGGAATAGCGTCATGGTATCGACGATTCGTGCCCGAATTTTCGAACATAGTACAACCACTCACCACGTTACTTCGGAAGGGCAAGCACTGGAAGTGGTCGGAGGAACAACAAGTAGCGTTCGAAACCCTGAAAGCACGATTAACTGAGGCACCCGTTTTAGCATGCCCGGACTTCACAAAGAGATTCACACTTCAGACCGATGCTAGTGACTATGGTCTAGGGGCCGTTCTTACCCAGGAACACGAAGGTATGGAACGGGTGATCGCGTACGCCAGCAGACATTTAAACGGAGCAGAGAAAAACTATTCGCCAACGGAGAAGGAATGTCTGGCTATAGTATGGGCCATCCGCAAAATGCGACCGTACCTCGAAGGTTACCACTTTACAGTCATCACGGACCATCTGTCACTGAAATGGCTCAATGCAATCGAAAGTCCTTCCGGACGAATCGCCCGGTGGGCACTCGAGTTACAACAACATACCTTTGACATACAATATAGGAAAGGAAAACTCAACGTTGTAGCCGACGCACTGTCAAGGCAACCGGTGGAAATGCTTCGTAAAACAACGCTCGAAGAAAACATAGAACCCAGTTGTAACTGGCTAACCAAGAAGAAAGCTGAGATCCAACAAAATACCAGAAAATTCCCTGATTTTTTAGAAGAAAACGGTCAACTGTATCGCCATATTCCACAAAATTCCAACGACGAAGATTGTGCTCCATGGAAACTGTGCGTCCCGACTCCGCAACGACAAAGGGTTTTACGAGAAAATCACGATGATCCTAGTGCGGGACACATGGGTATTCGGAAAACCATCGCTAGGATTGCCAATCGATATTATTGGCCAGGAATGTTCCGCGATATAAGTAAATATGTCCGCAACTGTACATCCTGCCAAAAGTTTAAGCCAGGCCAGCAAGCAGCAGCCGGAAAGATGCTAACGCAAATTGCCGAGGAACCATGGGCAATGCTATGCGCCGATTTCGTGGGCCCACTGCCACGTTCAAAACATGGTAATACAATGCTTCTAGTGTTCTTTGATCGTTTTTCCAAGTGGACGGAAATTGTGCCACTTCGGACAGCTACTAGCGACTCCCTCAAGAAATCATTCAGAGAATCGATATTGGCACGATTCGGCGTGCCCAAAGTATTAATAACCGATAATGGAACACAATTTACCAGCAAGGCATTCCGCAGATTTCTAGACGACCTCGGCATTAAACAACAGTTCACAGCACCATATACCCCGCAGGAAAATCCAACAGAGCGTGCCAACCGAACAGTAAAAAGAATAATTTCACAACTCACCGGAGACGACCAACGAAGATGGGATGAGTTGCTCCCAGAAATCTCATTAGCCATAAATACTAGCGTATCCGAATCTACAGGATTTAGTCCTGCGTTCTTAATCCAAGGTCGAGAGCCGCGACTACCAAACGCCCTATTTGACCAACACACTCTTGGAACCGGTCAGGAAACTCAGACACCAGGTGAAAAATACACACGCTTACAGGAAGTGTTCAAAATTGTGCGACGTAACATGGAACGTGCAGCCCAGGACCAGGCCAGACACTATAATCTGCGTCGTAGAGAATGGAATCCACAAATTGGAGAAAAGGTCCTTGTGAGAGAACATCACCTTTCTAAGGCCGTCGACAATTTTGCAGCCAAACTAGCACCCAAGTACGATGGACCATTTACCGTAACTGGATTCATATCGCCTGTCATCATGCAACTACGGAGACCAGGAAGTGATCGAATCCGCACTGCTCACATAAAGGAAATCAAACGTTATTATACTTATAATGATCAGTCTAACTAGTTCAGGTGAAAGCGGAAAATACACACTAAAAATAACTTCATCAAATTAAGTTTAAATAATAAGGTAGGAGAAAGGGAGAAATTGTGGGTTTTTTTGTCTATTGTGAACAGGACAGGTACCCAAGAAAACGATGAACTTTCGGAACACTTCCCGTCAAACCAAACAGCTGATAAAAGTAAACAGAAATAAATAAGAAACAGTTTGTTTCTATTTAATACCAACTAAATGGCGGATCAGAAAAAGGATCGAGATGATACGGCGACCAGAGCCGACCAAACTAGTGCAAAGTTTGGCGCCACGTAGAGCAGATGGACAACGAGACCACCGAGCAGAAGTTTCAACGATGTGCCAAGCAGTTTGTTCGCCACCACCAGGCGATCAAAAGAAGCCGCCGCCTAACCAAGGTACTGGGTACGGGCTATAAGCCAGTTATTGAGGCACCACAGTCTCGGTTCCCGCGCATACGCTTGGTGAAGCGTAGTAAGGAGGAACTGCTGCAGCTAAGCCAGCACCTACGCAAGGAAAAACGTGCGACACAACAGGTGGATGCAGTGGTGGACCTATGCACTGACGACGAGGAGCGGTCGATCTCCAGCAACGATTGCGAAGAAAGGAGCATCGCCAGCAACGACGAAGGTTTTAATCGTCGAGTGCAAGAATTTTGCACCGAAAATCGGTCGCGGTCGGGATCAGTGGCATCTGTGCTAAGCCTTACTACGGACGAGGAAGAAACGCCAACCATATGCTTGGCTGACGACAACGGTGCTGCAAACGACTCACCACAAAATGAAGTCAGCACTTACCACGACACCACTTCCAGCAACACCGAAGTGTTCTGTGCTGCCAGCTCCACAAGCCAATACGCCGCCCACTGCACTAGCGAGGTATGTAAAAATACAAATTTCGCCGCTAACGTCGCAGCCGGCTTCATGGCACAATATGCAACTGCCATCAGAGCAGAAAATACTGCCGCTGCCAACAACTGCATACCACCTACCAACGCCAACGTCGACGTCGCCATCAACTTCGCAGCAACACTCGCAGCCAACTTCGCTGCTTCATTCACGGCCAAGTTCGCAGCCAGCTTCATCGACCAGTATGCCGCCACCACTAATGCTGCCGTCGACAACATTGAAGGCGTTAACTTCAATAGCAGCGATAACGCAGCTACAGCCAACTTCGATGCCAGCTTCAGGAACCAACGCGCTGTCTACAATGTAGTGGGTTTTACAAATAACCCGTCACCGGCCCTCATCGACTGTAATGCTATGGCCAATATCGATGACGTCACCTCAACCAACCTCGACAGCACTGCTTCAGTCGACGTCGAACACACGCCACTGACCCAATCAGACTGGCTTGACCAAATTGAGCAGTGTCAAAATCTGACCACAGAGGATGTGCTAGCGCTAGGCGATTACGAGGACGAGCTAGCAGGAATTCTAGGTGAAATTACTCCTAGACCACTAGAAACACCGCCACTCGACCTGGAGAACAACACCGGTGTACGTATTCCAGAGGAATTGATGGGTATACTCCAAGAGGCTCTGCGTACGAAGAAACCTAGGCAGAGGATAGCTTTCCGCCGAAGAGTTGCTGATAAGTGGTACAAAATCAGGATCTCTAGCACGAACCACATTAAAATTTCACTGGGTAAGTAAGGGGGGGGTGTGAAGATGCAAAATCGCAGGCGATTTTGCTTTCACAAAATGTATTTAAAAATATTATTTAAAATATTATATTTGAATTGTATGAAATTATATATATATATTATAATTATAATAATGAATAAAAAAAAAAAGAAAATAATGAATTGTATGAAATTATATATATATATTATAATTGTTATAATGAATAAAAGAGAAAAAATGAATTGTATTAAATATGTATTTATTTGTATAATAATAATAATGAATTAAAAAGGTTTCATTTCACTTAGCAACACTTCGTCAGCAACAACAACATGAACCCCGCAACACGTACGCTGAAACATGTGTCTCGCAACAACGTTGAGAAGAACAAGTAAGAAGAACAAGCAACAGAAGAAAACAATATAAAAGCCGCTACACATGCGCAAGCCAGTCAGTCTACGGAGTCGTGTGTTGTACGCAAGGCCTCTGCTGACTATTTAGGTATATATCGGAAAAGTGTTGTACACTTCGAAGATTAAGTTATAATCGTAGTTTGATATACCCGAGAAGCGTTGTACTCTTCGAGGCGTTAAAAATAAAGTATTATAGCCTATTTAAGTATATATCCGGAAAGTGTTGTACACTTCGAAGATTCAGTTATAATCGTAGTTTAGTATACCCGAGAAGTGTTGTACTCTTCGAGGCGTTAAAATAAAACACTATAGCATATCTTAAGTATACGTCTGAGGAGCGTTGTACACTTCGCAGATTTATTTAAATAAACATACCCGAGAAGTGTTATACACCTCAAGGAGTTAAATTTTAAGAAATAGTTGTTTAAGTTGTATAATAAGATTTAATACAATAAATTAAATAATATTCAAAAATTAAACACAACAGCGTTATCAATTGGAATTTTTGTAAGAACCCCTGGATCAACCGCTGAGTATACCTCAGCATTTAGGTAGACGAACAAAGGGTTCGTTACAATTATTATAAATAAATAAATAAAAATAAAGAAAAAACATAGCCATTTCGCTGTTTTTTCATGTAAAGGCCAAAAATGGTGATTTTTTGAAATGTTTGTATGGGGGAACCCCACAGGGGGGTTCCAGGGGTGTGCCACTGGCATGGGTGGGTCGGGCCTCCAAAGTAAGTGGGGTCGGTCATACATTTGGACTCGATTGGAGCACTCTAAATGGGTCAAAGTGGGATTTTTCAAAATTTGCCCCTACCCAAAAGTTCTACCCAAATTGGGGGACATCAGAATTCGTTTTAGAGGTATGGTTCGTTCGGCAAAGTTTCTTATTTTGATCCCTAGAATACGATTTTCACAGAGTATTGAGCGATTTTTAAATCGACCCGCCCTAATATATATATATATATATATGTTAAAAAATAACTTTTTAGGCATTTATGAGTTAATTTTTGAAATATAAGAGCTTTTCCTCCAACTTGTTGTTACTTAAAAATGTTTTAAATGACAGCTTAACATTCAAATACACTTCTAAATCTTAAACCACCTTATATGATAATGTTCTTTATTTAATTAAGGCATGCCCTGAATTTTTATGAAATCTTTTTATGTATTTTACTGTTATGCGAAAATAAATTGTTAAATTCTTGTTAAGATACTGTCGTAATTTTAGCTTCTGCAGAAAGTTGAAATGTTTCGTATGTAGAAGTAGTTTACAATATACCTGAAAAGTTTAAATATCGTGATACATTCCCTCAAAATTAAAAAAAATTCTTAAATACATAACATTTTAAGCACTACACCACCGCCCGCCCATTGCTTTAATGAAAAATTAATATATTCTGAATATTAATAACATCCCGAAACATTAACAAGCAATACTACTTTTTTCAGAAAAAAAAATTGCAAACAAATTTAGCTAATATATTTTACACAACCCTCCTTTTAAGTTTTCCAAATTTCAATGCAACTTCAACATACTTTTTTTCATTTTCGCTTGAGTCAAAAATTCTCTTGGCTCTTGTCAAAATTTATACTAGCCCCTGGGGAATTTTTGACAATCATATTCACCTCACAAATGCCAAATATTCTCTTGCTACTGTCAAAATTTCATCAACCCGAGTGAAAAGTTTCCGATTGGCACACAGCCTTTGAAAGGAATAACTTTTAATAGCAACGTTGCGTAGATACAAAAGTGATTGAACGCGGTATTTGTTTGTTGTTTATTCAACATGGGAACCGATTACGACTTGGAAGCTTTAAATGTTATAAAATGTTTATTATTAAATTAATAGATGATTTCCATTAATATATTAATAATTTTATTTACCTATCCACTTTCTTGTCAATATTTTTAATAATTAGGTTTTTCACAAGTTATCGTATATCAGCGTATTATATATATTTATTTATTACGGTCTACGGATTTAATAAAATCTTACAGACTAATACATATCTTAACCTAATTGAATAAAATAAACAATTTTAAACGCAATTTATTTAAACTAATATTACAATCTAGAAATTGAGAATAATTATTACACAAAGGAATGCATCTAGCAATAGATTTGTGTAAAGAATAATTGGTTGTATGAACTACATCATCAAACATACGATGATTTCTTAGAGATATAGTTGGAAGATGAGATACGAATAGACTTCGGATATTTTCACAAGTGACTTTACCAGATAAGACATTAAAGACAAATAACAATGAACAAAATGAACGTCTATCAGATAATGACTGTAACCCAAGCAATTTACGTCTAGCGACATAAGAAGGAAAGCCGTCAGGCCAATGCATCTTTTGAAGCGCGTATTTAGTAATAAGCTTTTGAATTTTTTCAATGCGATTTGAATGCTCAGCGTGGAATGGATCCCATACAATAGAACAGTAGTTTAGATCAGTGATGCCCAGAAAAATTATTTGAAGAGTTCTACAACAATTACAACAAAAAGCCAACAACAACAACAAATCTTTGGATTCGTGGCACAATAATATTTCTAACAACAAAAACACATAAAACAACAACACGCATAAAACCTACATCTGCGCCAGCGCAAAAGTTCATAAATATTAAACACACAAAACAACAACACGAATCCTTCAATGTGCGCAAATACAACAATAAAGTAATAAGAAGTAAGGGTGAAGCTGAAAATTTAATTCGGTGAATTACAACAATCATTGCAATATTGAATTTGTTGTAAAGAGTGCAAAGAGTGGAGCGTGTTAAAAACAACAACACGAATTCTGGCAGCGCCCAAGCAAAAAAAAAAAAGACATACAAACAACAACACGAATGCTGACCGTGCCCAAGCGCACAAGTAAAATTGTTGAATACACAAAAACAACAACATGCATATGCAAGAAGCGTAATTTGATGGCTCTTAAAAAATAACAAAGCAATAAGAAGCAATGATTTTTCTTCAAACTGAAGTTGTCGAATTACAACAATCATGAAAACATCGAAGTTGTTGTAAAGAGTGGAAAGAGTTAGGCGCTGGGCATCCCTGGTTTAGATTACTTCGAACCAATGAAACGTAAAGAGCTTTGATTGTCAAAGGGTCCTTAAAACTTTGGGAATTTCTTTTTATAAAACCTATCATAGCATACACTCAAAAAAATACTGTAGTAAAATTTACTGCACAACGTGTATTTGTTTCATTAATTTGTAGTTTTATTTATTTTTAAATACACAAGTATTTATTTCAAATCTTTATACTTAATTTACATTTAAATATCTAGTACTACACGACGTAGTTGTATGCAGTCAGTACTTGTTTAAATGTATTAATTTGACAATAAAAAGTTTTTTTATAATAGCAATCTATAATTTTTTGTTTATATTTTTTTTTTCAATAAATAAAAAGTAGCTTGAAGACTGGAAAAATATTTTAAATATTTTATTAAAAAAAGTATTGGCGCCAACTTGTAATCATTTGGTAAGTTATCCCTCATTTCTATTGCCTTTTTATAACTAAGCTCTTCTTTCAGCGGACAGTCTTACTTTGAGCTTTGAGATGGCTGCATTTTTAACTAATATCCTGCATAAAGCTTTTGGCCTGGCAAAGATGAATCACAATTCTGGAATGCATTGTTAAGCAAACAACTGACCGCTGCTCTCCTTCTCCCTGATTTTTGAGATCTTCTTCATAACATTTAAGAACAGTTTATTTATTAAAAGCAATAGATTTTTGTTTGGAATAAAAGAAAGCTTTTACTGTCTTGCTTATCGTTGGAGTGCTTTTTCGCGAAACAGCATAAAGAGTTAAATAATAGTTTAAAAATAAACCGTGTTCAAAAATTATTTCAATATTATGTAAATATTGTTTGTTAACTTTGTATTTTATGTCTTGGTAATAAACATAAATTGCAACCAAAAATAAAATAATTTTTGATTTTATTTAATTGTAGTTAAAATAACTACAAATGTAGTAAAAATTTAGAAATTACTGCATAAAAAATTTGATTTTTAAAATTCGATTAAATAAATATGTAGTAAAATATACTACAATTGTAGTCAAATTTACTACAAAGTTATAAAAAAATGTATTGTAGTAAAAATAAATAACAGAAATTAGTAATAATAAATACATTTTTATTTGGACGGTGAGCTACTACTTTACATTTGTTTTAAATAAATTTTTATTTATTTTTACTACAGCATTTTATTGAGTGTATGATTTAGCTATAACATATTGATAGTGACTTTTGAAGCTAAAATTATTACACCTTAGTCCTTATTTTGATGTTTGCGGATTAGAATATGATTATAATATAAAATAATTATTTATTGAGTAGTCGAAAACAATATGATTTTTGCACTAAGTAAAAGAGACTTCACAACATTTATTTGTGTTCAGATTTCAGTTATTAATCGAACACCAATTACCAAAAATATTTAAATCATTTTAAAGCAATAGACAGTTAGTAGAATTCGAGACTTTGAGAAAAAGTTTCACGTCATCAGAAAACAATAAACAGTTAGAGACTTGAAAAAAACTTGGCAAGTCATTTATCAAGACTAAAAACAATAAAGGTCCGCAATGTGTACCTTGAGGAGTACCAGAAGAGGCAATGCTGACGTCTTCTGGTACTGTTGAATCGATTTTTACCAAGAGCTTGCGATTAGATTAAAAGTTTTTAAAAAATTTTAGAAGTAAATCTGAAAACCCGTGTTTCTTTAATTTAAGTAATAATATAGAATGATCAACTTTATCGAAAGCCTTTGAAATACTGTTTATATCACATCAAGTTGACAGCGGTCAACCAAGGCATCAACTTTATTTTAAGATTCCAGCATTAAGTTAGTGGAAGTGGATCTGCCGGGTAAGAACCCGTGTTGGCATTACAGACAGCCCCATTGATATGGTCATAAAGCTTAATTTTTATGATGTGATCGAAAATTTTAGCAAACGTTGACTGTTTTATAATAGCTCTGTAATTACACACATCAACCCGGTCACCACATTTAAATATGGGTGCAATAAAGCAGGTTTTCCAGCAGTCTAAAAATTGACCATTATTAAGGCACAAGTTGAAAAGATAAGTAATAAGTTTAATTATATTTATTTCACAGTTTTTAAAAAGCAGAGGAGGGAAATCGCCAATCTCATGTTTCAAGCTTGGTTTTAAGCTAGTAATGGCTATAGAAACATCGTTTTCAGAAACTAAAAAATTATTTATGTTTTCTAAACCTCCTACTTCAAAGTTAAAAAAGTCGGCGTTTACCGGATCCGAATATTTTTCATAAGCCTCCTGAATAAATTTTGCGATCAAGTTGCAAGATTCTAATGTGGTATAAGATGTTAGGTTATCGAGTCTCATACTAGCAGGGAAGCCATTAGCTTTACGCTTATCATTCAAGTAAAGCCAAAACGCCTTAGGGTTAGTTTTCATTTGGGTTTCCGTATTTAAATTATATTGATTATATAAAAATTTTTGCAAAAAATTGAATTAATTTCTCAGTTGAATAAAGCGTGAATAATCGACATTATTGTTAGTATGTTTGCATTTCTTAAATGCTTTATTGTTGATATTTTTAGATTTGAAAGGCGAGCATTGAACCAAGGTTTATTATTATTTAAAACAAAATTCTTGACTGGAATATAAGGGATATAGCAAACAAAAGCTTCTCACATATATCAGAATATACAGCAAGGGGATCATTCATAGACTCAAGAATTTCCCAGTTGCAGGAATGTAAAAAGTCATTAATCAAATCGTTATTCCCTTTAGAGAAGTCAAGCCGGTTAGAAGTAATTGCTTCAGCTTCACTTATCTTATAAAATTCAAATTTAATAGTCAATGCTTTCTGATGCAAACTGTTATTAGAAATAGGAGACAAATTGAATTTGCAATTTGCTTTTAAGTCATTTGTGACAAATATCAAGTCCAAAATTCTACCAATATAATTTTTTATAAAATTAAATTGATTAAAGCCATTAGCCAAGAAAAATCTGATCAAAAGAGTTTCGATATCTGAGTTAAAATTGTAAGCCATTAAATTTTTACATATTAAAATCCACGATATGTTACCGAGGTTAAAATCTCCGAATACAAACATATGCTGATTAACATGTAATGATTCAGATATATAGTTTATATTGTCTAAGGTCCGTTAACTGATTTCAATTTTAAACAAAGTTTAGCTTAAACAAAGTTTAAAATTTCTTAACCTCAGTTTAAATTTTAACGCCGATACCTCATCTCAAAAAATCTAAGTTTAATTTGGTGAGGAAAGTTTAAATTTAAACACAGAAATTCTAGGTTTAAAAAATTTAAACTTAGATTTTGTCAAAAATTCTCTCAGAACATTGGAAATATTCTCAATAATAAACAAAAAATAAAAAATAAAAAAATCATACTTCAAAAAATTCAAAACAATAAACAAAAAAAAAGATATTTTAAGTTTTGAAAAAAAAATATTCCAATGAAACTGACAATTTGCATTATTTTATCAAAAATTTTTTAAATATTTTGATCTTCTACGTCAAAGTTGCAGAATTTTTACTACAGTGCCGCTCAAATATGTTTTTTAATCGCAGTTTAAATTTTTAAACAGAGTTTAAGTAAACTGCCGATAAAAATGAGATAAAATACGAAAATAATTTTAACTGTGTTTAAAATTTAAACTCTGTTTACGAAATCTGAGATTAAGGAATTTAAACTTCGGAGATCAGTTAACGGGCCTTAATGACTTTTATACAACTCATACGATACTCATAGGTGGTATATAAAGCCCTAACCAAAATAGACGATTTGCTCCGTAACAAGCGAAGACAAAAATGTTCGCTTAAATGCATTTCAATGTTGTTGCCCAAAATAAGCAAACGTAAACACATCGAATCTGAACGAAACGGTTTGACGAGACGTTTTGTTCCGTAAGAACCGAACTTTTAGCGTCTCAACTCGTCAGCAACAATAGTGCAGAGTATTTTCACATCAAGTTTTCTTGCATTTTTATCAATTAGTGCAAGAAACAATATTTTAATGAATTAATAGCCATTGTTAGGGATGAACAATAGGGCGTATCGAATTACATTTTTTTTTTTAATTTCATATTCTAAGAGGTCTCAAAAGTTTCATGTGGTTGTCAAGATCTGTCAGAAAAAATTTTATGAAAATAAAAGGACATCTTCCTGCCCCGCAAGGACAAAGTTGTTTTTTGAGAAAAACAGTAAAAAATAACGATCTTAAAATGCTTTGATTTTTGTACAAAAAAATACATTTGTCTAAAGGAAAAAATTTAAATGCAGTTTAACTAGCAATATCTTACCAAACACGATGATACTCACGACTTTTACCCACAGTATCCTGTTTGAAGGATATTCGAAGCGAAAGTTATACTCGGGATGGCCATTGAGTCTTAATTTTGGTGGCATTGATTATAATGTTGGCGTATTTCTTAAATATAATGAATTAATAATTTGCGTAGTTTTTGCATATCAATTCTCTTGTTTTAGAGAAATGTATACTAGAACGCAATTTTTTAACTTTTTCAAAAAAATTAATATTAGATTTTATATCACGGGCATAAGAAGTGGTATCGAAGATAATTTTCTCAATTTGGATTTTTCAAATATTTTTGTACATGACTCTACCTTAAAATATGTATTAAATATGCCAGGCTTAGACCACGATTGTTTTTTATATTTTAATACTTAAAAAATTTTACTTCGTACTATCAAATTTCTCAATTTGAGTTATATCTTCTTTATGGTTATCATATCGTTAAAATACATTTTATGCCATTCAGTCGGTCTCAAAAGACTAAACAATTGTTTTTAAAATGTGTTTTAATGAAATTATAACCATAGAGGGGACATAACTCAAATTGAGAAATTTGATGCTAGGAAATAACTTTTTTTAAAATATCGAAAAAGAAAAAAAAATCGTGGTCTTAAGCTGATATATTAAACAAATATTTTTAGGCAGTATCATGTTCAGAAATTTTCAAAAAACTCAAATTGAGAAGATTATCTTCGACAACACTTCTGAATCACTTGAGATAAAATCTTATATTAATTTTTTTGAAAAAGTTAAAAAATTGCGTTATAGTATACATTTCTCTAAAACAAGAGAATACAAATGCAAAAACTAAGCAAATTATTAATTCATGATATTTATGGAATACATCAACAACTATAAACAGTACCACCAAAATTTATAACCAATGCTTACAATCAAAAGTCTTGTGCTATCCCAAGTACAACTTTCGCTTCGAATATCCTTCATACAGGATACTGTTGGTAAAAATCATGAGTAGCACCGTGTGTGGCAAGAAATTGTTAGTTAAACTGCATTATTACTTTTACTTTAAGACATGTGTGGATTTTCTTAAAAAAATCAAAGCATTTTAAGATCGTTATTTTTTATTGTTTTTCCCAAAAAACAACTTAGTCCTTGCGGGGCAGGAAGGAGTCCTTTATTTTTTATAACATTTTTTTTGGGTGATCTTGACAAGCCTATGCAACTTTTGAGACCTCTAAGAATACGATCGATACGGCCTAATGAACAAGGCATTTATATGCATTTGAATCAGTTGGCAGCTGACCAGCCTAGACGTTTCAAGAACGTTTCTTCTTACAAGATTAGACAGCAATAGTAGGATTTGAGGTTACAAATGAGCTTGTTGTTTCTAGTTGAGTATTTTCTGCAATATCAGAGATCGAACTAGCTTCCAGATAACTTCTAGCAGGCACCTCGTTTTCCAACGGTGCAGAGTTCGGTTTTGTAAGCGCTGCTTGAGCTCTGGTGGATGTGCACCCCGTTCTGGGTAAACAAGCTGGACAATTTACAGCGTTAACACTTGCTTGAGCAAGCTCACATACGCCACTAATTATTGAGTATTGGTCGTCGGCTTGCTTATTGAGCCGTGCAAACTCATCTTTAAGCGCATTTATAGCAGAACGAAGCCCGTACTCATGTTTGTATGCGTTATTTGGTTACACACTGATTTTATGAGTGCGAGCGAGATGGCATGTGTTCGCTATACAGATAATCTGTGAGGCTCAGCAGATGTAAAAAAAAAAAATTTCACGGAGATCAGCAAAGTATTTATTTTGTTGACAGATTGAAGATATTTATAGCATAATATGAAGATAAACTGATGCTTGAAAGAGTATAGTCATTTTAGTTGATTTAAAGTTTAATTTAACAACGAAAATTAAGTAAGTTGAACAGCAGCTAAATTACAGCGACTTATCAAAGAAAAGCCTTGCCAGACTATAATTAAATAGCACAAAGTTTGTGTACACCCTGTTGTATCTGTTGTCAGCATTGTCCTATTTAAAATCAGCTGTTTTGTCTTGTGATACATATAACCGTGCGTTTAGACCGCCTCAACGAACGAAAAATTCATTGCGAAGAAAAACATCAAAGCAAACGTTGAAAGCGGTCGCAATTTTCTCGCGCTCCAGAATTAATGTTATAAAACAGAGTTTTCTACATGTTTTAAATTTATTTCTGTTCAGCTGTGATTGTCTTTGTTTGCTAGCTTCTGCGGTGTTTTAGAAACTTTCTATTTAAGTTTTTGGTGCAATAAACAAATAAACTTTAATTTGTGCATCTTTAACAAATTTTCGGCTGTCGGTGGAAACGGAGAATAATTTCGCGCCTAATTATATCTGCTCGTATTGATTGAGTGACACTGTTCGTGGCCTCTCGACAACCGCCACTATAAGGCCTCTTTGTTCTGTGCTGCCTCCTCCGGTTCATGTTTTCATGTCTATTTTTTTACGTCTCTTGAGCACGAACTCATAGCCGCTTTACAACTCAAATGACGCCCTCTCCTACGCTCACGCGCCAACAACGTGATTACCTTGCCCCTCGTAATACACATAAGAGTGATGGTTCACCAAAGCTGGGAAGCAGCGGTTCAACTTCTCTTGAGCTTCAAATCGCGGCAGTGGAAGAACGACTCAGTGCTAAGTTTAAAGAAGAATTAAAAAACTCAGAGAACCGACTTCAGCAGCACTCTGAAAATTTATTTGCAAGACTCTCTACCGATATTGATAATAAATTTAGCAAATTGGAGAGCGAAGTGACTTCGATCCAGCAACAACTCCAAAGTAAATTCTTGGAGTACGCTAATAAAATAATTATTTTGGAAAACAAAGTTCACGCTCTTTCGACACTCTGCGAAGATATTGCGAAAAAAATTGCAGACAACAACAATACCAGCGTCAACAACTAAAGCAACAAAAACACTGATTACTTATCGGATGCTGTTCTATTTGGGTTATCACACTTTAGTGGAGAAAATCTTAAGGCATCTTTTAATCTCATCTGCAGTTACATAGATTATCAATCGGCCCAAATAAAGGATATTTTCCGCGTTAAGCCGAAAGCTTGTTACTCCACCCCTGTAGTAATAGTAAAATTCTACACTCCATTCGATCGGAATAGAGTCTTGAAGGCTTTTGGTGATTTCAGAAGGCGAGAAAAAAAGGCAGTCAACTTGAGAGATGTAGGGCTTGACTCGAAACTTTTGCAAGCAGCTGTTTCTTGTAAACGCAGAAACAAAATCTTTAATGCGTTTACTCTCAGGGGATGTATCTTTATCAGAACGTGCAAAGGCAGTGAAGCTGTTAAAATCAGAAGCGAGCGCAATAGTGTGGTCTGCAGCGCTTCTTCTGGTGCTGGCGCTGATGAGTTGGTCTCTAATATTATATGAAATGTTATTACTATCTTTATCTTTACTTTATCGTATATCTCTCGCCCTCAGATTTTCTTTCGTCTTAGTTACTGCTTTTTTTACTATTTTATTTTTACTTTTCCTAACTGTTGCTCTAAATGCTGTAAGTACTTATTGTGTTTTTTTCTATTTTTATGTCAAGTGTCAATAGTTCAAGTGGTTATACTGGCGAAACTCATAAAACGTTGATTAAGATTCTCTGCAATCAGTGCTCTGGTCTGAGAATTGTACATTTTAATGCAAGAAGTCTAAATGATACAAAGATGGATTGCATAAAGTGTAAATTTTCAGATTCTAACGTTGACGTTATATGTGTTTCGGAAACTTGATTTCATGTGGATGTAAATGACTCGTTTTTTAAATTACAAAATTTTAGATTATTTCGAAATGATAGATTGGAAAGTCGAGGCGGTGGCGTTGCAATTTATTGTAAAGAAAACTTAAACGCAAAGGTGGTAGGGAAGTCAAGTGGATCCGGTGTCGAATATCTTAATGTATCAATTATAATAATACAAAAGTGTTAGTCGCATGTGTGTACAATCCGAACCGATATTGTAGCTTAGATCCAATATTTACTGAAATTTCAAACTGCATTATTGATTACCTACATTTTGTACTGTGCGGTAACTCAAACATTAACCTCCTAGCTAAAGGCAATATCTCCTCTAAATTACACGATGATGTAGCCGGCTTAGGACTCAATGTAGTACATACCACAACGCCAACACGGTTTTCAAACAATGTCTGTCCAAGCTTGTTAGATGTTTTTATTGTGTCTGATTCTTCGATTGTAACGCTATTTGATCAAATCTCTTTTGTTTCTGATCACGACCTAATCTTTTGCACGTTGAACTCAACTTCTCAAAGACTGCTTCTGACACCTCTTTTCAATATCGTGACTACAGGTCGATTGATTTCTCATCGTTGTCCAACAGCTTGTCTCTAATCAACTGGTCACAATGTTGGTTTTTCGAGTCCGTCGATGAAAAGTTAAACTTTTTCATGAGCAATATAAACAACCTGTTTGATATGCATGTTCCCTTGCGCACGCGATACGTAACTAATAAGAACTGCCCTTGGTTTACTCAATCTGTCAACATATCACTCAAAAATCGGAACAGAGCTTACAATAAGTGGAAGCGACACCCTAATACAACGAACTGGGAGAAGTATAAGAGAGCCAGAAATGATGCAACTTATTTTATCAAGTTTTCCAAAAAATTATTCTTCATGTCAAAACTGAATCCAACTTTACCAACTAAACAACTTTGGAATAACCTTAAGAGCTTCGGCGTATGCAACAGTGAAACGAATCGTGTGAAATAAATCCTAACTCTCTAAATGATTACTATGTTGCTAATTCATCTTCTACGACCTCCTTTCTATCTGCGTTTACTGATGAGTCTTCTAGTATGTCCCCCAATGAGTTCCAATTTAGCACTGTGAGTGAAGTGGACGTAGCACGATGTATAAAAAAAACAAAATCAAATTCCACTGGTGTCGATGGTATCTCCATTAAATTTATCAAATGTATTGCCCCATATGTGCTAAGCCCACTTGCTCATATTATAAACCACTGTTTTACCATTTCCAGATATCCTGAACAATGGAAAGTAGCAACTATAATTCCAATCGCTAAAAAGTCTAACGCTTGTGAACCATCCGATTTCCACCCAATAAGCTTATTGTCCTTGTTTAGGCCGCAACCCTAAATGCAAAAGGTAAAAGATTAATGCTCACAAAAGGTAAAAGATCAATACATACTTACCGACTCGTTCGAGTATCGATTGTCGATAGCCGAACGAGTGCCTCGGAGGTGTCTTCGTCTCTTTAATGGCGGCCTCCTTCTTGATCTTTTTCCTGGAAGTATTAGACGCGTTCTTCAACCATCTTATCTTTTGTAACTAATATTATAAATCATCCGTGCCATCTATATTATTATTTATCTTGTGCTTATCCACCTATTGGAAGAAAAAAAGTAAGTTATAAATAAAAATAATTATTAGTAAATCAAATATTTACTTACCGGTGTTCTTTTCTGTTTTTCGTGCAACTGCGAGTAATTTCTTGGGCACATATTGCACAAGAATTTACTCGCAAATTTAGGCTGACGGCGATTATTTACCACTGCTCATATTACAGCTTGCCAGCGACAGCAAATCTGCAAGAACAGAATCCAATCTGTTTATGGTCCCATCGAAGCCGTCAAAGTCAGCTGAAATAAATAATTAGAAGCAGGAATTAAAGTCACCGAATTGCCGTAAAACTCACCGTATTGCCACCAGTTAAAAAGGTAGGTTGATTAATTCATTATTGTTGTATCAGTGTCTCCGGCAGTTTTTTGTTTTGAATTGTTTTAATTGGTAAAAGAAATCAGTGCTAAAAAATAGAAACAAAAAAGAAAAAAAAAAACAAACCATAAGAAAACAAGTTTGGTTCAGATAGCCGTCGAGGCACACAAACACACACACACACATCATAGCAAGAGAAAAATATTTCTTAAATTAATTATACAAATATTTAATTACCTGCAGCATACATATATTAACTTATATTAACATATATTTTGTTATCATATCTGTTTTTTTTCTTATTTCGTTGACGTACTTCGTTGTAAAGTACATATTTATATTGCAGGTATTGCAATATATTATATTTATGTATATACATACTTTTTTTGTTTCCATTGCTTTGGGAAACACACTTACACACAACAGACAAATTTGTCCGTCCGTACGTTGGGCAATTTTCTGCTAACGTACGTCGTTGAAATTAGTTTTTTTTTTTTTTGGAAAATTTGTATAAACACAATATTTTTATATATATATTTTTATCATTATTTACAACTTAATCACTTTGGTTTTTACACCCACACACACACACACGCGTATTGAAGCATTTGACGCTGCTCCATATACTTTTTCGTCGCGTTTTTTATTTTTGTTACACTAATTCTTTATTCTATTGAACTAATATTATTTTCAATTTATATTATTCAATTGTTTTAACATTCAATAGAACAAAGAAAAACAAATAAGCAACTCGAAAACACAGAAACGCGATCAAAACAAAATAAAAGAAAACACTCATTTTAGTAAACAACGCGACGAGTTAACTACCAAAAGCAAAACAAGAAGATCGAGAAGCAAGAGACAGCTGGTGGATCTTCGAAAAAGAGTTGCCACCGTGCTCAAAACAAAAAAAAATTTATCGCACCTATTGCGATTATTCTTTTATGCACTTTTATTTTTAATTCGTGATTAAGTCCGAATTACCAACACAGAGTTGCCACCGTGCTCAAAAATTATCGCACCTATTGCGATTGTTATTTTAAGCACTTTTTTAGAAACATTCGGGAATTTACCCCGAATTTCCACCAAAGTAACCCCAAGTCGTCAAATATAAATTTGTATATCGATTTTTACGCGAATTTTATTTTTTATATTTGGTAAAGTTTTTTCTTACCTGCAGGTATTTCGGTAAATGGGAATTTTAATACAAGTTTTCATTTTTTAGAAAATTTGTTTCGATTGTTTTGAAAAATATTTCCACTTATTGGAAACAATTTTTACAAATTGTGAAAAAAAATTTTTCAAAACGGTTTTTCTCATTTTAGAGAATTTTGTTTCGATTTTTTTTGAAAAATATTCCACTTATTGGAAACAATTTTTACAAATTGTGAAAAAATTTTTTCAAAACGGTTTTTCTCATTTTAGAGAATTTTGTTTCGATTTTTTTTGAAAAATATTCCACTTATTGGAAACAATTTTTACAAATTGTGAAAAAATTTTTTCAAAACGGTTTTTCTCATTTTAGAGAATTTTGTTTCGATTTTTTTTGAAAAATATTCCACTTATTGGAAACAATTTTTACAAATTGTGAAAAAAATTTTTCAAAACGGTTTTTCTCATTTTAGAGAATTTTGTTTCGATTTTTTTTGAAAAATATTCCACTTATTGGAAACAATTTTTACAAATTGTGAAAAAATTTTTTCAAAACGGTTTTTTCTCATTTTAGAGAATTTTGTTTCGATTTTTTTTGAAAAATATTCCACTTATTGGAAACAATTTTTACAAATTTTGAAAAAAATTTTTCAAAACGGTTTTTCTCATTTTAGAGAATTTTGTTTCGATTTTTTTTAAAAAACATTTTCCACTTATTGGAAACAATTTTTACAAATTAAAAGAAAAAAAAAAAAAAGGAATTTTTCTACTCATTAGAAACAATTTGTACAAGTTATAAAAAAAAAAAAAAAAATATATATTTTTGTACTTCTTATTAAAGAGTTGTTTCTTTCTGTCGATTCAGTTGACAATTGAAACAATTGTACATTTTTTCGGATCTCGATCGATTTTTCTACTTATTAGAAAGTTTTTGGTTATTTTTTTTGTCTATTTTTTCGATCAAAAAATAAATAATGGCAAAACTAACCTCTTTTATGAGACATGCCGACACCATTTTTGATATGGAGAGAGACTTCAATGAGATTCCTCAGGAAGAGCACACAACTTTTGCTCTACGAATTCAAGAGGATGAATTGAAGTCTCAATGGACTAATTTAAAGACGTCGTATGACGCATGCTTGCTCAAATTAGTGGCAGCGAGTGGTGACGCTGATGAAAACGTCACCCTAGTCAAAGTCAAATATCGCACATGTTATCAAACATATGTTCGATGTCTAGCTAAGATGAACGAACTTAGCGATAAATTGTCAATGGCGAAAAAAAGTAATGAAGCGGATATTTCCAGTTTTGTTATGCCGATGTCTGGCCACAATATATATTTACCACCATGTGATACTGAAATATTTCATGGTGATTACGTAACATGGCCGTCTTTCCGGGATATGTTTTCGGCTATTTATATTTCAAATAGTCGGCTAACACCCGTGGAAAAACTATTTCACTTGAACCAGAAAACCCGCGGAGAGGCAAAAGAGATTGTTCAAAAATCTCCACTCACGCATGAAGGGTTTGCAACAGCTTGGCAGAACTTGACAGACCGCTATGAAAATAAGCGGATTTTGGTGAACAGCCAGCTTAAAGTTTTATTTAACCTGCCAGCGGTTGCGACAGAGTCTGGAAGTGGAATTAAGAAACTTCAAAGAGACATAAATAATTGTATATCCGCTCTTACAATACATAAAGTAAATATTGACAACTGGGATGCGATATTTACGTATTTGTGCTCTACAAAATTGCCTGAGACAACGCTCTCCTTATGGGAGCAATCGATTGAGAACAAGGCAGAAATCCCCAAATGGGCTGACCTTGATAAATTTCTCACAAGTCGTTTTCAGACATTAGAAACGGTGTCAGACTTTAGAGGCGCGGTGCCAAAAGGGCAAAAGCCGAACGCACCTCCGCAAAATGTGAAGAAAGTTAACACCTTTCAGGCAAACGTGGCGAACAATAATTGCAAGCTGTGTAAAAACCAGCAGCATGCATTGAAGTTCTGTCCAAAATTTTTGGCAATGTCAGTAAATGACAGATCATCGGCTGCAAGACGGTTGCATTGCTGTCTCAACTGTTTATCAACCAGCCATGTTTCTAAAAATTGCAAGAGCGGATACAACTGCTCCACATGTGGACAACGACATCATTCGTTGCTTCACAGAGAATTTAGAGGCGCAAATAATCATCCAAATGCGGGAGGTCCAAGCACGAGTATACAGTCCACTCAACATGTTGCAGAGCAATCGCAAACATCTGCAGGCGCTCGCGAAAACTACCAAGCGTGTTTTGCCTCAAGCAGCAAAGGTATGTTGCTGGGAACCGCGATGATAAATATTTGCCATCGAGGAGACGTGTTCAAAGCCAGAGCACTTATTGATTCTGGCTCAGAAGGCTCGTTCATTTCTGAGAGGTTGCATCGACTTATTCAGCTTCCTACTCATCGTGTTTGCGCTCAAGTCTCAGGGCTTAATAATGTGGTGTCAGCCAGAGTGCAAAAAGCGTGCACTTTGGTCATAGTATCACCTATTGATCCAACCATCCAACTTACCACAAGCGCTCTAATTCTCACAAAAATTACAGGAAATCTTCCTTCATGCTCAGTAGATCCGTTGATGCAGCAAGCTTTTCCAGAGCTTGTTCTTGCGGACAAACGTTTCTACTGCAGCGATCAAGTTGATGTGTTGCTAGGTGGTGATTTGTACCCACAACTTCTTCTTGACGGTATCCGTCGAAATATTCTTGGGTCACTTATTGCTCAAGAAACAATATTCGGCTGGATCTTAACCGGTTCCGTTCCAACCTCCGCGCAGAAACCTCCCTCCTCGACTGTCGTTTCATATTTTAGTGAAGTTTCACTTGATCGACAGCTAGCATCATTTTGGGAGCTGGAGGAGGTACCTCAAAAGGTTGTGTCCACTATCACAGACAAATTTTGTGAGGACAATTATGTTAACACAACCAGGCGCAATTCTGATGGTCGGTATGTGGTGACTTTACCGTTTAAGGAAAGTTATCCGCAGAAAACCACTCTAGGTGATTCACGCTATATTGCGGTCCGACAATTTCTGCGCAATGAGGTGAGGCTTAATAAAAACATAGCGTACAAGAAGGAGTATGATGCTGTTCTTGAAGAATATCTGGAATGAGGCCATATGAGAGAAGTGTCTTCTTGTCTTTCTCCGAGACAAAATCATAGTTATTACCTTCCTCATCATGCTGTCATGAAACCAGATAGTACCACTACAAAGGTTCGGGTGGTCTTCAACGCGTCAAGCCCTACATCCAATGGTGTGAGTTTGAACGATGTTCTGCATGCGGGGCCAGTCTTGCAAAGTGATTTAACTTTGCTTATCCTGAAGTGGCGATTCTTCCAATTCGTATTTAATGGTGACATCGAAAAGATGTACCGCCAAATACTTGTGACTGAAGACCATCAGCGATTCCAGCGAATAATTTTTCGCGATCAAACAGGGAATCATCTACAAGATTTTCAGCTGAAAACAGTCACTTTCGGGGTAAATTGTGCCCCATTTCTAGCGCTGCGAACACTTTTGCAATTAGCTGACGATGTAGAAAGCAGCTTGCCACTAGCGTCAAAAATTTTGCGTCACCATATGTACGTAGATGACGCACTGGCGGGAGGTCATGACGTGGAGTCAGCAGTTCAAGCTCGAATAGACTTGGAAAAAGCGGCCGCATCAGCAGGTTTTACCTTGCGGAAGTGGACGGCCAACTCCGATGAGGTACTGCAAGGTATCCCGAAGAGTCATCGGCTACGAGAAGATTTTCTGGAGCTGGAAGATACGAGCAATGTAAAGACGCTGGGTATTAGATGGAACGCCCGATTCGACTATTTTTACTTTCATGCTCGTCCGTTAGACCAGGAGGGAAGTTTTTCAAAACGCGAGGTTTTGTCAGCGATCGCAAAACTGTTCGATCCTGCAGGATGGTTGGCTCCGGTCGTGGTCATCGCAAAAATCCTGATGCAGCAAGTTTGGTTGGATGGCATCGGATGGGATGATAAGCTGATCCCGTCGACTTTGCAGCGTTGGCAAGGTTTCTTGGAAAATTATCCTCACATCAGCAGTGTCCGGATTCCACGTTGGGTAGATTTCTCTCCGAAAAGCGAGCTCCAGTTTCACGGATTCTGCGATGCTTCGGAGAAAGCATATGGAGCCGCAATTTACATTCGTGTTCAGCATGAAGATAGAGTATGCGTCCATCTCCTCGTCGCGAAAACGAAAGTCGCACCAGTCAAGACGGTGTCGTTGCCCAGGCTTGAGTTGTGTGGAGCACTTCTGCTAGCGGAAATGGTTGAATCGTTTCTAACTAATTTAGAAACATATAATAATGAACTGTTTTTATGGACAGATTCAACCATTGTGCTGGCGTGGTTGCGTAAACAGCCATGCGCCTGGACCACTTTTGTGGCAAATCGTGTCGCAAAAATCAGCGAGAAGGTGGGCACAGAAAATTGGAGTCACGTGGATTCAGCCGATAATCCAGCGGATTTAGCAAGCAGAGGGCTGGAACCACAGAACCTCAAGGATAGCTCATTGTGGTGGCATGGACCGGGATGGCTACATCAGGAGCCCAAGTCGTGGCCGAACCGCAGCGACGAGTATGTTACAACGATGGAAGCAAAATCGATTAAAGCTCATATAGCTATTACTAAAAATAACGATATTTTAGATCGGTTTTCTTCATTGCCTCGGGCCTTACGAGTTATATCGTACATTTTACGATTCTTTCACAGAACTCACGGGCAGCATAAAAGGAATTTCTGTCATAAGTCTGTTGCAATATCACAGCAAGAAATTAAAGATGCAACCAAACGACTCGTTGTTGAGAGTCAAAAATTGGGCTTTCCATCTGAATATGCCCAGTTGTCGAAGAAAAGTCTTATTGATTCAAAGAGTTCAATTTTAAATTTGAACCCTTTTCTCGACAGCCAAAAGATACTTAGGGTTGGCGGACGCTTATCGGAGACAGAACACATCACTTATGATGAACGTCATCCGGTAATTCTACCATATGATTGTCAATTCTCTAAGTTACTCGTGAAGTTCACCCACGAAATCTCTATTCATGGTGGGAACCAGCTTGTATTGCGACTTATTCGAATGCAATACTGGATTCCCAGAGTAAAAAATATGATTAAATCCATTATTCACAACTGTAAGGTCTGTGTGATCGACCGCAAGCGGTTACAGACCCAAATGATGGCATCCTTACCTCCAGAGCGAACAAAATTATCTCGCCCGTTTGCGTCTACTGGAGTTGATTTTACGGGTCCATATGATATCAAAAATTATACGGGACGCGCTTGTCTCATAACCAAGGGCTATATTTGTGTTTTTGTCTGCTTTGCTACAAAGGCAATTCATTTAGAGGCGACTAGCGATCTCAGCACTGTCACTTTTTTGGCAGCATTTTCGAGATTTGTCGCACGCAGAGGTTGTCCGGAGAAAATGTATTCGGACAATGGAACCAACTTTGTCGGTGCCTCGCGAGCCTTTAAAGAAGATTTTAAAACTTTTCTCAACGACTCTAAAGATAAATTGGTGTCCAAGTTTGCTCACCAACACTTAACTTGGCACTTTATTCCAGCAGGCGCTCCCCATATGGGAGGTCTGTGGGAAGCGGGAGTCAAAAGTTTTAAATTGCACTTTCGTAAAGTAGCTTCAGACTTGAAATATACCTTTGAGGAGCTCTCAACATTGCTATCGCGAATCGAAGCATGCTTGAATTCACGCCCTCTTAGCCCAATGTCGTCAGACCCTAATGATCTCGCGCCCTTAACTCCAGCGCATTTCCTAGTAGGTGGATCATTACTTGCTCCAATTGAGCCAGATATTGACGAAAATCCAATATCTATCATAAACCGTTGGCAAAAATTGAAGGCATTGAACCAGAAGTTCTGCCAAATTTGGAAAAATGATTACCTCAAAGAACTTCACAAACGAAATAAGTGGAAACATCCCCGCGAAGACCTGAAAATTGACGACTTGGTGGTGATCAAAGCGGACAACCTCTCGGCCACCGAATGGCGTTTAGGGAGAGTCGTGAAGGTGTATCTAGGCTCTGACAATCGTGTCCGTGTCGCCGATCTGCGCACGGAACGTGGCATTATTACGCGGCCAGTAGTTAAACTCATAATTTTACCATCGTCTTCGTAGTGTGACTTGTTCGTCCGTGTTGGTTTTTTGTTGCGTGTTGTCCTTGCTCGTTATGTCCGTTCCATCGAGGGGGAATTAACTTATTTAATTTCTTTCTTTTTAGTCAACAAAAATGTCGAGCGTTCATGAAGTCCCTCCAGCACCAAAGAAGTGTCGCGTATGCTTGGCGCGTCACCCATTGCGTTTCTGCAAGGCGTTCGTCGCGGGAAACGTGGCAGATCGACTGCGGCTAGTGCTGTTATTCAAGCATTGCGCGAGGTGCCTTTCGCCCGATCATAAAACCGTTGAGTGTGCCAGTCACGGACGATGCGTTAAATGCCAGGGAGAGCATCACACCATGCTGCATCTGGGCCGGACTAAAGACGAAGAAAAGTCGTCACCGCTCCAGGCGCAAGACGGGGCCAGGCGTCAGTCGCCTGAGCCTTATCGTCAGCGCAGGACGGGCGTCGAAGGGAGTGTTGCTGACCGGCTTTCCTTGCCGTCAGCATCGAGCGTTGAGGGGGATTCGGCGACAAACAGAGAAGAACACGACGAGACTCGATTAGAGCGATGCATTCGGAATGCCGAAGAGTCTCGCGTGTTTCGGCCATCGCTGCAGGGCAGCACCGTGAAGTCTTGCCCTACGAGGCGCTCTAATCGGCGATCTCGCGTTGTGAAAAATGAACGTCGCCATCGGGTGCAAGGACGAGCCCGCACCAGTCATCGCCGCTCTAATAGTGGCGCGCAGCGCCTGCCCTCGCCATCACCGTTGCCATGTCTGCAACAGGTGACTTCGCTCCTCCCCACGGCGGTCGTCAAGGTGATCGATAAGGGTCACATCCATCGGGTTCGTGCTCTGGTAGATACATGCGCCGAAATGTCCGTGGTGTCGCACCGACTAGTTCGTCAACTTGGGTTGTCAACGCGGATGGTTGGCTCACATGAAGTTTGCTCCCTAACCCTCCGAGCGAACTATGAGTCTAACCACACTGTGACGGCCCAAGCGAAGGTGTTGCGACATTTCACACGAATCACGCCTCGAGAAAGCTTGGACGCGTCTATCAGAGCACAATTCTCGAATCTGATGCTTGCTGATCCCGACTTTTTCTATTCGTCTCCGGTCAGCATGGTGTTGGGAGCAGATGTCGTCCCAAAAATAATAAAACCCGGGATCTGTCCAAGTAGTGTGGGGGGAATTGTTTCTCAAAACACCATCTTCGGATGGGTGTTATCGGGCGTCGTTTCCCAGTAGCGGGCATAATTTTTTAATTTATTTATGTTTATTTTTATATCTATTTATATTATTTATAAGCACTGAATTCTTGATATAATGAATAATTACAATAAATTATAACGTGACACTGAAAACAAATTAGACATGTTCTGAATTAATCAACCTCTTTTTACTAGCTTAAGGTATTTTAGAATTTTTAAAATTTATCTTACAGTAGTACTGCAAGGGGGCCGGCATGTTTAGGCCGCAACCCTAAATGCAAAAGGTAAAAGATTAATGCTCACAAAAGGTAAAAGATCAATACATACTTACCGACTCGTTCGAGTATCGATTGTCGATAGCCGAACGAGTGCCTCGGAGGTGTCTTCGTCTCTTTAATGGCGGCCTCCTTCTTGATCTTTTTCCTGGAAGTATTAGACGCGTTCTTCAACCATCTTATCTTTTGTAACTAATATTATAAATCATCCGTGCCATCTATATTATTATTTATCTTGTGCTTATCCACCTATTGGAAGAAAAAAAGTAAGTTATAAATAAAAATAATTATTAGTAAATCAAATATTTACTTACCGGTGTTCTTTTCTGTTTTTCGTGCAACTGCGAGTAATTTCTTGGGCACATATTGCACAAGAATTTACTCGCAAATTTAGGCTGACGGCGATTATTTACCACTGCTCATATTACAGCTTGCCAGCGACAGCAAATCTGCAAGAACAGAATCCAATCTGTTTAGTCCTCGTTGTCCAAAATATGCGAGCACCTCATGGCTGAACAAATTGTACACCACATAAGCTCTTTTAACCTTATGCATAATTTACAGTCGGGTTTCCGACCTGGACATAGTTGTTCATCTGCTCTGGTTAAAATCTTGGATGATATTAGAGTACCGTATGATATGGGGCACTTGACCCGTGGACATATCATTTACTGTGTAGAAAACTCATACTTAATTTTGGTTTTTCCAATGCATCAGTACGTTTTATGTTTAGCTACCTAAATGGCAGGTCTCAAAGAGTCAGGGTTAATAATAATTTTTCGTCTTATAAAGGTACCACAAGTGGAGTTCCGCAAGGCTCAGTTCTGGGTCCAATACTGTTTACCATGTTTATAAATGATATATTTACCAAATGCAATCATGTAACCATGCAAGTTAATACAACCCTTTATTAAGCACTTAAATGTCTTATATAAACAAAATTGTCTATTTGTCTATCTCGTGCAGAATTTCATCATCTTATGAAATTCTGTTTGTTTACAAAATCCTAGAATCACGCCACCTCGGTTTTATTTATCTTAAAGCCTTTTAAACAATTTTGTTTATTTAAAAACCTTTTAAATAGAAGCAACAGTAGATTTTAAGCTCAGTTTTTGTTTGGAACAGTTTCAGTTACAATCAACTCAATTAGTTTTGTTCAACTAGTTTTTAAGAAGCAGTTTAAATAAATAATGTCTTTTTAAAAACACCAAAACCACAAGACTAAAATTAATTGGCGCCCAACGTGGGGCACACACCAATAAAGTGATTATAGTGAATAAATCACATGCTAAAAAAAAATCCTTTTTAAAAAATAATAAAAAGAAAAGGATAATAAAGCAGGAGTGAATCATCTGTAATTACATCTGTGTGTGTGTGTCCTTTGAGCAACGTTAACAACGCGAACAAAAATAACGCGAAAAAATTCAACGTGCTCATAAAAAAACTTTAAAAGCGTTTTATAAAAATCACCCGAAAAATAAAGGTGGTGTAAAACCAACTTTAAATCAAGTATCCTAATAAAAGGAGAAAAAAGTAATACCACAAACAACAAGAACTAGACAACAAAACAACAGCACAGGTATCAAGAAATCAACAGCACAGGAATCAAAAATTAATTGAACAGGAATCAAGAAGTTAACAAAAAACGGAGATAACAGCAAGCTGCAAATTAATTTAAGTAAGAACTTTTTACTAATACAAATATTTTAAATTGTATAAAAATTATATAATTATATATAAAAAAAAAAAAAAAAGAAGAAAAGAAAATATATCAATGTTAAATTTTTTATACAAAAAAAAGGGTTACATAAAACTCCTTTACTGTAATTATTGTGGAGGAAGCCACGAATTCAAAAAGTGTCCTTATATATACAAAAACAATTGTTGAATAACAATAAAATATTATAAATAAAAAACATCCTGGATACATTAATAAACAAATTTGCAAAAATGACTACTGACGATAACAATACAAGGGGAATTTTCACTACCGACATGATAGCGAGACTGGTTGTAGCTAATACAAACTCATTGAAAACTGAAATAGAACAATTAAAAAGACAAATTTCAACATTAATAGGATCAAATTCAGTAGCTGACTATGCCAATGAAACAATTGACGAAACCATAACGTGTAATGAATCATTAGACATAATAAAATCAATGCCTGATTTTTCAGGAAAATGCTACGTAAGCTGGCGTGAAGCCGCAAATAATTCAATAAGTCTGTATAATAGGGGTAGTCGCAGGTATTTTGCTGCACTAACTATATTACGGAACAAAATCGTTGGTGAGGCAAACGATGTTCTCACTAACCATGGAACTGTACTAAATTACGACGCCAGACGCCATTATGAGTAGGTTGGATTTTGCATACGCCGACAAGAGACCTTCTCATATTTTAGAACAAGAACTAAGTGTTCTCCGACAGGGAAGTTCATCCCTTATTGACTATTATAATAAAGTTAATAAGAAACTGACACTTCTTATTAACAAAACAATAATGACGCACGGTACTAATACCGAAATAACAAATCAACTAAATGAAAAAAACCGTCAAAATGCTCTTCGAGTATTTATTACAGGCCTCAACGCCCCAATATCCAACATTTTATTTTCTTTATCCCCTGAGGATTTGCCAAACGCATTGGCAAAGGCCCAAGAGTTGGAATCCAACAACCTTAGGACAAATTTTGCAATACAATTCGATAGAAATCGAAATAATAATAGAAATGAATTTAACCAAAAGAATTTAAATCATAATCGTCAAAATAATTTAAGATTTCCCACAAGAAATCCTAATAATCCTATGAATAATAATTTTTCTAACCCAAATCCAAGATTTTTTAGAAACCAATACCCAAATTATAATACAAATAATATTGGAAATTATAATGCAAATAACAATAATACTTTACCAAAACCAGAACCAATGGATGTAGACAGATCCATCCAACGGAATAATAGAATAGGAAATAATAATAATTATTTCAGAAATAATCAAAATTTTAAGCGACCAAATCAAAGTATACAGTACAGTGCACAACCACAACAAAAAAGTCAAAGAATAAATTCAATTAATGAAAATGCTTTTTTAGGCGAAAGCTTAACCTTCCCTATATCTTCGCAAACAGTGATAGAACAGGACGAAGGCTTAAAATATTAATCGATACAGGAGCAACGAGTTGCTACTGCAAACCTAATGTCTTAATGGATAGACATCAATTAATAATTAAAAGGAAAGTTAAAACAATTAACGGACAAACCATTATAACACATTTTTCGAATTTAACGCTGTTTAACATAAAAGAACGATTTTATGAAATTAAAGAATTAGAAGCAGACTTACTAATAGGATTAAATCTATTAAAAAAAGCGAATATTGTATTAGATTTTGAAAGAGAGATTTTAATTTTTAATAATGAAATTCATAAAATACATTTACTAGAAAACGAGGGAGTAAATTTTATAAAAGAAAAACAAAAAAAAGAGATAAAAAATAATATTACTCTGGGAAGCATTCAAACTCCTAGAGCGCCAGCGAAGAAAAATACCGCTTATACTTATAAAACTAATATTACTCTGGGAAGCATTCAAACTCCTAGAGCGCCAGCGAAGAAAAATACCGCTTATACTTATAAAAATAATGATACTTTGGGATTGGACAATCCTAAAGCGCCAGCCGATGATTTTAATGGCATTCAAAAAGAAAATATTATTAATAAAAATATTTATCCGGGACATAATAAACCTGGAACGCCAGCCGAAGAACTTACCGGCAATTATTTAAAAAATATTTCTGTTGAAAAACCCACAGACAAACGCTTCGTCTATGAAAATTTAAACGCAGAACAATATGAAATAAATATTTTAAGGAAAAAAATAACCAAAGAAATTGAATTAAATCATTCAAATATAAATACAAATTTACCATTCAGGACAGATATAAAAGCGGAAATCCGCACAACTGTTGGAACTCCTATATGGAGTAAACAGTACCCGTATCCTCTGTCGGTAAATTCATTTGTCAATAACGAAATCAAAAAATTATTAGATGAAGATATTATAAGACCAAGCAAGAGCCCATATAATTCGCCTATTTGGGTGGTTCCCAAAAAAGGAACAAACGAAGATGGAACCAAAAAATTAAGAATGGTTATAGACTATAAGAAGCTTAATGAACAAACCATATCAGACCGTTATCCGATACCAAATGTTACGGTTATACTTTCAAATTTAAGAAATGCTAAATATTTTTCAACTATAGATCTAGAGTCAGGGTTTCACCAGATTTTAATGCATAACGATCATATAGAAAAAACCGCCTTCTCCGTTAATAACGGAAAATACGAGTACTTACGTTTACCTTTTGGATTGAAAAATGCGCCTAGTATTTTTCAACGCGCCATGGACAATATATTACGTGAATATATTGGAAAAACTTGTCATGTTTATATTGATGACATTATAGTTTATTCAAAAAGCTTAGAAGATCACACAAAAGATTTGACAACAATAATTGAAACTTTAAAAAAGGCTCACATGAAAATTTCCTTGGAAAAATCCAAGTTTTATGAAAAACAAGTTGAATTTTTAGGATATATAATAGCAAAAAATATAATTAAGACAGACCCCAAAAAAATTGAATCAATAAAGAATTTTCCAATACCAACTACATTGAGGCAACTAAGAAGTTTCCTTGGAATGACCGGTTATTACCGGAAATTTATAAAAGATTATGCTACCATTACAAAACCCTTAACAAAACACCTTTCCGGTGAAAATGGAAAAATTTCACAATATTTATCAAAAAAAATAGAAATACGTTTAGATCAAGATGGAATTTTAGCTTGTGAAAAGTTAAAAGATTTACTTAATCATGAAGTTGAATTAAACCAACCAGACTATAATAAAAAATTTATACTTACTACAGATGCTTCCAATGTCGCCATAGGCGCTGTGTTAACTCAGGAAGGCAAACCAATTACCTTCATATCCAAAACATTAAATTCCACGGAGCAAAATTATGCAACAAATGAAAAAGAGTTGTATGCAATTGTTTGGGCTCTAAAAAATTTAAGGAATTATCTGTATGGTGTTACAGATCTTGAGATCCATACGGATCACCAACCATTAACATTTGCTGTTTCAGCCCGAAATCCTAACGCCAAAATGAAACGTTGGCATGCTTTTATAGAAGAGTTCGCTCCAAAATTAATATATAAGCCTGGAACTACTAATGTAGTTGCAGATGCACTATCTCGTCAATACCTTAATAATTTATCCGATAGTTCTTCCTTAACGGAAACCCAACACTCTGCGGAAAGCAGTGACAGCAACCAAATTCAGGAAACTAAAAAGCCTTTAAATCAATTTAAGCAACAAATTTTATTAGTAAAATCTAGATTTACTATTCATGAATCCATTAATTATTTTGGGAATACAAGACATTTAATCGATTATGATACCATTGAAAATTTAATTACAATTTTAAAAGAGTTTTTGCGACCAGGTATAAAAACAGCAATTCATTGTACAGTTGAAGATCTTTATGAAATTAAAGATAGTTTATTACAAAACTTTAATATTAATTTTGTACACACTAAAAATTTCCCTTTAGATATAACCAATAGAGAAGATCAGGGTAATATAATTGAGCAAACCCACAATAGAGCGCATAGGAATCATAGAGAAAACCTTAAACAAATTTATACAAAATATTATTGGCCAAAAATGGCAAATCAGTTTAAAGAATTTGTACGTAACTGCAAAATTTGCAATAAAAACAAATATGATAAAAAACCAAAGAAAATGAAAATAGGAAAAGCACCCTTACCAGAAAATGAAGGGGAAATCATACATTTAGACATCTTTTACGCACAAAAATTAATTTTTATAACCTGTATAGACGCGTATTCAAAATTTTTATTTATAAAACATATTGATAATAAAATAAATATATCAGAAAAAGTTTTAGAAATTTTACAAGGATTTCCTGATATTAAAAAACTTATGGTAGACAATGAACCTAGTTTTACGACTCCACAGTTTAAATCATTAATGCAGCGAATAAATGTAGAAATAACATTCTGCGACCCAAGACATAGCACGACAAATGGACAGGTAGAGAGAGTCCATTCGACGCTTATTGAAATAAGTAGATGTGTCAAACAAGAGTTTAGCTTAATAAGTGATATTGAAACTATAATTCAAGCTGCACAAAAATATAATAAATCTATTCATTCTGTAACAAAGGAAAGACCTAATGAAATACTTTTTAATAAGATTAACCATAATGAAGTAAGAAATAGACTTAAGCAGGCACAGGAAAGGATGCTAGAATTTCATAATAAAAAAAAATGTGAACGAAAAATTGACCAAGAAGAAATAATTTATGAAAAAAGAGTAGGAGAAAGAAATAAATTAAAACCTAGGTTCAATAAACAAAAAGTACGGCAGGATTTAGGAAATAAAGTTAAAATCTATTCTAGAAATCGCATAGTTCATAAAGATAACATAAAATCATAATATTCTTTGAAATAAAATTTGAACTAGAAATAATTCAGACGATAGCTTTGGCAAAGGCAAATATTTTAAACCCAGCAATTTTAAATATAAAAGAGATTAACGAAATTATTAATCACGAACACAAAGACTTAACATTAACAGACTTACTTGACGCATCACAATTCAAAATTATTCAAACCAGTGATGTCATTGCTATATATATATAAAATATCCTATTGTTCAAAAATTATGTAAAATATATGAAGCAAGAGCTATTGATCAATTTGATGGAAAACTAATTTTGGAAAATCAAATCGCAAATTGTAATAATTCTTATATAAGTGTTCAAAATTGTAAAACAGAAATAAAAAATGTTTTTTGTAAAACTGGAAATAGTATTACATGTCTAGTTGACATTTTAAATAAAGAAAATGGTAAATGCAAAAAGGTTAAAGAGAAAAACTTTGACTTAGAAATAATAAAAGAAGGTGCAATTTTAATTTCCGGTGAACATATAGTTGATGGCCATAATGTAAATGGAACATATTTAATTGTATTTGATAATTATACAAAAATTGATAATATTACCTTTGAAAACCCAACCAGTAAAATTACAAATTATCTTAAAACAGTTTCTATCGATGAATTTCTAATAACAGAATATATTGAATCAAAAAATATTGAATTAAATTTAAAAAATATAAATCTAATGTCAAAATATAATGATGAAAGCTCAATTAATATTGTAATTTGGACCTCCATTATTTTATTTCTACTAATTGCAATGTTTATTTTATATGTCAAAATTAAAGTTTATATCAACAAACGGAAGTCCAAACAAAGTGAAAAAATGTACTTAGAATTAAGCAAAAAAATTCAAGATCTTAATGAACAATAAAAAAGAACGGGACGTTCTTCTTAAAGAAAGGGGGGAGTTAATACAACCCTTTATTAAGCACTTAAATGTCTTATATAAACAAAATTGTCTATTTGTCTATCTCGTGCAGAATTTCATCATCTTATGAAATTCTGTTTGTTTACAAAATCCTAGAATCACGCCACCTCGGTTTTATTTATCTTAAAGCCTTTTAAACAATTTTGTTTATTTAAAAACCTTTTAAATAGAAGCAACAGTAGATTTTAAGCTCAGTTTTTGTTTGGAACAGTTTCAGTTACAATCAACTCAATTAGTTTTGTTCAACTAGTTTTTAAGAAGCAGTTTAAATAAATAATGTCTTTTTAAAAACACCAAAACCACAAGACTAAAATTAATTTGCATGCCTATGCCGACGACCTGCAGTTGTATATGTCCAGACCCAATAATCTCTCTGAAGACCTTTGTGCGAGAGTAAACGAAGATTTAAATATAATAACTAATTGGACCAACGCTAATAAGCTACAATTGAACCCTAATAAGTCGTGTGTCTTACCGATCGCAAAAACAAGTTATTTGAATCTCGATGTCCCCCCAATTTTTCTCAATGACACTGAACTAAAATTTGTTAGTATGGCCACTAATCTAGGGTATCAAATAAACACGTCTTTGTCCTCTGAAGGTCATGTCAACCACTGCGTCAGTAAAATTTATTACGTTCTCAGAAATCTTCGTATGACTGCAGCATTCGTGCCTGTTGAAATAAGAAAGAAGCTTGTTTTACAGCTGTTAATACCTATATTCTCTTATGCGGAAGTCGTTTATAGCAAACTTGACTCGAGGTCTACACAAAAAATGCAAGTTGCGTTCAATAATTGTACACGTTACGCGTACGGTCTTCGGAGGTATGATCATATAACACAGTTTAATAAACAATTATTAGGTCGTAGCCTTTTCAGCTATATTGATGCAAGAAATTGCATTTTTTTACATAAAATTATCCACTCACGTTGTCCAGGTTATCTTGTTGAAAAAATAAAGTTTTGTAGGTCAAGCAGAAGCATGAACCTTGTTATTCCAAAGCATCATTTTCTTAACTCAAGCCGTTTGTTTTTCGTCCGTGCCATAAGGCTATGGAACTCTCTTCCAAACAACATTAAAGCTATATCCAACACAAAGCACTTTAAGCATTTGATTTTCGACTTGATTCTATTTCGACTGTTTCCTATTTTTTTTCTTTTTTTTCCCTTATTCAAGCTTAAACTAATTTTTAATTTTTTTTTTTTTTTATTTCAAATCTTTTCTTTCTAATATTATTTCTGTATTACTATAGGAATAATTTTATTCTTATTTTGAGTCAGCTTTTGTTGTTTTTAATTAATTGTGTTCAGTTAATGTTTAATGTTTAATCCTTATTAATTTAAAAATAATTTATTTAATTAGTTGTTATATATTTTGTCTATGCGGCATGTAAAAGATTTAATCTTAAATGTCAACAATATTTTCAAATAAATACAAATACAAATACAAGAATTTATTGCGATAAAAACGTCGTTCGCCGTACTGTCTACACCGGACGAACATCAATCGCGAACGAACATTATCCGCCATCTTGTATGTTCAGGCGGTCTAAACAGAAAATTATGCATTCGGCGAACATGAATAAATTCAGGGTTGATAGCTCTTTGTTTATATATTAGTAGTAAAACTTGTACTCCGTTTCTCAACAAAACATTCGTCTGGCAAGCATTGAGATTTAACACATAATCGCGATTTTATTTTATTATTTCAATATTTCAATTTATTAATTTATTTTTAATATTAATAATAAATAAATTAATATTATTATTTTAATATTTATTTATTTTCCTTAACAATATTTTAAACTTTTAGCTATTGTATGAAAGAAATATATAATTATTACTATTACTAGTTCTTTCCCGTCAAAAATGACGGGCCGGGAAAAACATGAACAATTTATTTTTATTTAAATGGCCCAAATAACAATTTTTAGTTCCAAAAATTTATAAAATACCTTGCAGTTAAAACGGAAATCATAGTAGGTACAACGAAATAAGTTTGAAAATTTTTTGTTAAACTGAAAATTTCAAATTGAAAAAAAGTAAAAAGTTTTTGAAGCTTCAATAAATCAGAAAACAAAAAATGCCTAAATATATGCTATGAAATTTTTCCAAAAAAATCAAGCGTTCCACACTCACATTTTACGGAATTATGTTATAGTAATAATAATAATAATAATAATTATATTTATCTTACAACAATAAAATTCCAGCGAAAATAAGCAGAACACGTTAAAAACCATAAACAAATCTGAACAGTATTGCTTTGCGTTGTTTTGAAATTAAAGTTACTACGAATTTTGGTACTTTTCGAGATTTTTTCTTTTAAGCTACTCCTTTTGCTACTTTTCTGTTTTTAAAAACAGCGCAATACCGGATTCGCACAAAAAGATCGAGCGACGGCCGAACAGTCCGATCGAAAGAATTCTCGTTCGTTCGCCCTAATTTACCGTCTACACGTCTACACTTGACGTAAATGACGACATTTTATTATTGGGTGATTTTAATTTGCCCGACTTAAAATGGTATTCTTCTGACGATGAAACATATTTTTGTGCATCTAATTCGAAGACTCGGCAAGAACATATATTTGTTGATAATATATGCTCTGACTTACAACAAGTGAGTTGTATTTATAATAGTCTTAATCGACTTCTTGACCTGGTCTTAACTACGGACAGTAACAATGTCATTGTTAAGAGGGCCTTCCATACTCTGACAACTGTTGATGAATACCATCCTCCATTGAGCATTTGGTACAAGTCTGATAGAGAAAATATAGTTAATTCAAATTCCATCGACAAAGTTTATGAATTCAATTTTAAAAAAGCTGACTTTTTGAGGTTGAATCATTTACTCCGCTGTGAACTCAATGTAATGTTAGAATATATAAATGAAAATAATTTGGATAATTCCATTAATTTTTTTTATATGGAACTCTTTGCTGTGTTTTCTCAGTCCGTACCATATAGCCTCAAAATTGCGAAGAATTCTGCGTACCCCTGGTACACAAAGGATTTAAAGACTCTTCGTAACAACAGAAACAGGGCATGGAAGAAATACGTTTGTAGTTTAGACTCAAATGACCTAGAAACTTACAAAAGTTTGTTTCTGGTATTTGAAAATCGCTCAGCTACATTATATCGCGAATATTTAGATAATATTAAGCTGAGAATATTATCTGATCCAAAGAAATTTTGGGGATTCATAAATACAAAGAAGAAATCCGATGGATTCCCTAATTCGTTTAGAACTTTTGATGGATTTACTGACGATCCCGTCATAATATGTGGCTTATTTGCCAATCTTTTCAAAGAGTCCTTTTGCTCAGATTCTTTTAATCCTGATGAAGAGTATTTCGAATATATGAACTGTACTCCCAAGGTTTCTTCGGACCCTATATCCTTAACTTCAGGGGATATTTTAAAGTATATTGGATCGCTCGATGAGGATTTTGGTGCTGGACCTGATGGAGTTCCTGCCGCAGTGTTAAAACAATGCGGTTCTATTTTGTGTCAACCACTTTCTTTATTATTCAATAAATCAATTAACGAAAGTTATTTTCCAATTTTCTGGAAAAAATCTTTCATCAGTCCAATTTATAAAAAAGGTTGCAGGAATGATGTCAACAACTATAGGCCTATCGCTAAACTCTCATCGATTCCAAAACTGTTTGAGCGAATTGTGTACGATCGGGTAAAAATTCACTGTGGGGAAGCCATAACATCTCGTCAGCATGGTTTTGTTAGTGGCAGATCCACGGTGTCTAATCTTCTCGATTTTACAACATTTTGCTTAAATTCAATCGGTTCTGGTAAACAGGTCGACTGTATTTACTAAAGAGCTGCATGAATACAATCGAAACAGTATACGACACCAAGTATCCGATTTACTCGTATTCTATTTACTCCATTCGTTCACAACAGAATGAATTCAATACAATACTCTCTTTTAAAAAGTAGTTGCTCGACAACATTCGTTTGATTTTTCTATTTGTTTAGAATCAATCGAGTTTGAAAAAAACTCCATTCATTCAGTTTGTTCAAACAAATAAAACGAATAAAATTTTTGAAATACTCCTTTTACTCAAACGAGGAAATCGGATAAAACGAGTACAATTTCAAATACAATGAATTCAGAAAAATTTCATGAAAAAATAAATTAAAGGGGAATTTTTTGATTGCTACAATTTTTAAAAAATATATAAAATGAGCTTTCAAATAAAGCCATAATTGTTACAGATAAAAGCGCTAACATGGTTGCAGCGTTTAGATCAAACAATCACATAAATTGCATCAATCACTTACTTCACAATACTGTAGAAAAATCTATAAAAGAAATTTCAGAATTAGACGAACTTTGCCACATTAAATTGGTACGTATTTTAAAGTTTCAAGAATGAATTTCTCACTTACAACAACTTTAAAAAGCTACTCCCCTACTCGATGGAATACAATTTTCTATTTATTTGATTCAATAAAACAAAAATTGGGTCGCTATTACAAACATTCTTCAAGAGAAAAACGAACTCAAAAGAATAAATCATATTAATTTAAGTTACATAACTGAACTGGTTCAACAGCACTCAACTTTTACAAGGTTTTTATAACTTTCATGATCTTGCACTCAAGGTTGGATTCAGAGAACAACTTGAGTGCATTCAAATGGCGTTTTGAATGTGTCGTCAAAATACGAGCTACGAATGTGCCTTCTGCATTAAAATTAATGCGGAAATACATGTACCAATCGCTGTGGTTCGAGTGCAGTAGAGCACGAGTCATGACGAATACGAATGCCTGCGAAACATGAATGTACGACGAAGCCAGACATTCGCAACATTCGCCAAAAGCAACAAATATTCATGCTTTTATGTTTATTCGCAGCAAGGAAAAAAATGTTAACTGCAGTCTGCAGCAGCGCGATAGTGAACGCGATTCAGACAGGCAGGCTGAGATCTGTGCGAAAAAACGAGATGCAAATAGATATCTATCTCGCTTGTTCACATTGCCTGTCTGCCTGCCTGTCTAAATCGGCGTTCACTATAAACGCCGCCTTACTTCTTGTTGTTTTATTGTTCTAATTGCGCACTGTCGATCAATGCTTGTTGTTTTTTTTTATGTTTTCAATAATTTAATCTTGTCGAGCCAACATGCGTGTTGTTGTATCTGAACTTTTTATTGTTAGAATACAAACACATAATTTCAGCTTTTGCACAGTCTCTGGCTTTGTGTGGTTTTTGTATATTTCTTGTTGTTGGTACTTAGTTACTGTGCCACGTATCCAACGATTTGATGTTGGTGTTGGCTTTTTGTTGTAATTGTTGTTGAAAGCATAAAAAACACTGCGCACTACAAAACGCCAGGAAAAATAAACAAAGAAAACAAAAATAAAATTCCACTCGAGCTCAAGTCCAGCAGCAAACACTCGAGCTTCGAGCGAATCATTCGAATGTCAGTATTGTCTGGATGTTGCCTTTGTATCGATTCGCAGTCGGCACACACTGTGCTAAGCAGCAATCGTTGTTTACGAACTCGAGTGGTATGCATGCGTTTTTTTTTTTGTGCGATTGTGGCTGACGACGATTGTTATTCGAGTGGCAAAAAATGACGAATGGTCTCATGTAGTTCTCTGGTTGGTATCACTTTCAAAGAACTGTATTTACTTATTTATTGGAGGATACAAAAATACTGCAATTTATGATACACGGTTAGATGTTGAATAACTATAGTTTTTAAATCGGAATTCAACTTCCTTTTTAGTTGTTAAATAATTTCCAAATAGTACACCCTTTTTTAAACAATGAATGTGTACATATACCAAATGTAATGCGCCAGCCAATTAATTTACTCATTCTTTTCCTTTTCTGCTTAATTCAATTAATTTAATATATTGTTTGAACTATAAAATTTCAATTTTTTTATAACAAATATATTTGTTTTTGTAGAAAATAATAAAAATATCCGAAATACTCTTTATATTCTTTCAATTATTTCGAATATAGCTTCAATTGCTTGAAGTTTTTTTTTACTTTTTTAAGTATTTCGTTATAATTGATTTGCTCTGTATTCGTTTGACACTATATTCGTTTTACTCCATATTCGTTTTACTCCATAATTGATTGACGCCACACTCATTTTACTCGTTATAAATATTGTTTACAAAACATTGTGATTCAAATTGAGAGTCGAATAGAATAAACATTTGAACAACAAACGAGTGTCTTGTAAATACATCCGTGCAGCTCTTTAGTATTTACACTGACTTCAGTAAAGCTTTTGATAAATTACCACACAATCTAATTTTGTTTAAACTCAAAACAATGGGTTTCCCACAATATTTTGTGAGCTGGATTAAATCGTATTTGATGGAGCGATCTTATCAAATACGATTCCGAGGCGTTTTGTCTTCTGAATTTGTTGCTGAATCAGGTGTTCCGCAGGGTAGTCACCTTGGTCCACTTCTGTTTATTTTAGCAATTAATGATGTAACTCACATCATTAAACACTCTCATCTGCTCATTTACGCAGATGATATGAAAATATACAGAACTATAGATTCCGATAACAATTCTGCCCTACTCCAGTCTGATCTGAAATCCTTTGAAGTTTGGTGTTCTAAAAATAACATGTTTCTTGATCCAGATAAATGCCAAACTATGACCTTTTCGCGAAAAAGGAATAATTTAACTTTTGATTATAAGATCAAAAATACCGCTTTAAGTCGTGTAAGTGCCGTCAAAGACCTTGGTATATGCATGGATTCTAAGCTATCGTTCAACAATCATATTGATTACATTTGTAAAAAAGCATCTTCAATGCTTGGATTTATAAAGCGTTGGGTCAAAGAATTCAATAGCATGATAACTACCACAACGTTGTATTATACAATAGTGCGCCCTCACTTGGAGTACGCAAGTCAAGTTTGGTCACCTAGCTATAGTGTGCATGTTGAACGAATAGAGAGGATCCAAAAACGTTTTGTTCGGTTTGCTCTTATGGGCTTAGGTGGGATTGAATTTTTGAACCTTCCTCCTTACGAGGATCGTTTAAAACTATTAAAAATGCAATCTTTAAATGAGCGAAGGAGGTCTGCGGATATCGTATATTTACACCAACTCATAACCGGTGTATTCGATTGTCCGGAATTTCTTTCTCTTATTAACTTTAACTCTAACCGTAGAAGTAGTAGAAATGCTAACAACTTAATTTATCTACCATTTAGTAGAACAAATTACATGGCTACTGCTCCTTTAAACCGCATGAGTGCCTCTGTTAACAACTGTACATTTTTTGATGTTAGTCTGTCGAAAGGTCAACTCAAAAGTAGATTGAAAAATATTGTTTAATCAGATCTGTATTTATGTATGCATGGTTAGTTGTTATGTCCTGTGTTGTCCCTGAGCCCAATCCA
The DNA here is from genome assembly GCA_958299015.1 of Tetanocera ferruginea. Lineage (NCBI taxonomy): Eukaryota > Metazoa > Arthropoda > Insecta > Diptera > Sciomyzidae > Tetanocera > Tetanocera ferruginea. The sequence goes on along the minus strand of OY282641.1, from coordinate 84,691,909 downwards.
TTCTGTGGTGGGTAAATTTTTCCCGCATTTACCTATTTTGAGCCACTTGAATTCAATGCATTGGAACATTTCAATGATATCTGGATTGTGGCTTCAATGGATTAATGCTGGGAATGTGCGAAAAAGCTGTAGTAGCTGAACTCTATTGTTATTGCATGTTACACCGGGCGATCAGCGTTTGCGATGAATTTGTAGCGAACGCTGTTCGTGTGGGCTAAGTGTCTACACCGAGCGAACGAACGAGGTTTCTTTCGTTCGTTCAGGCGGTCTAAACGCACAGTAACAGAATTATCAGGGTTGCTTAAACGATGAACATTGTAGTAGATTTTTGGCAAAATTCTTTTTGTATTTGTGTTGTATTTGCAGATATATGTCGTTCAGAAATGCTTCAAAGATACGACTTCAAAAAAACATAGACAACAAAGTGGTATCTGAACTTTTATGTAGTATACACTTTTGAATGCAAAACAACAACAGGTTGTTATAAGCAAATAAGCAATACAACGTTACAACGGCGTATTTCAAGTTGTGAAAGACCTAAATATAATCTGCCAAAAATAAGGGTTAAAAACAACTCTTTTTCCTTTATCTTATAGTAGGTAAGTAGTATTTTTCTCCACTCCAGAGAAAAGAGAGGTCTCCACTCTGTCGTTGTAGAGAACTTTCGGGCGACTTGAATTTTTTAAACGCGACAACAACAAGCTTCAGCAGGAAGTACTTTTGACATTTAAAATAAATTATTTTAATTGAAAGTGTGTTTTTTTTTGATAAAAGTCGATATTATCTCTAATACTACTCGAATCTTAGTACAAACTCAAAAACAAAAAACATGAAGCTTTCTTCAATACGAAATAAAAATTAAAAGCGAAGAAATTGTTTTTCAATAATTGGCAAGATTTTTAATCAGCAATATTGTTTCAGGTTATTGAATTGAATTTAAATTAAATTATATTATTTAATAAACTCACATCAAAGTTTGTAATTAAACATATTAATTGAACACAGAAACGAGCATTCGAACATTCAGCACGAAAAAAACACGAATGTAAGCAATGGCTGAATTTCTTTTTGTCGTCTGTTTTCGTCGCCAAACTAGAATTAAATTAAAGCTGGCTACAGCGACATTCGATGTCGGGCAACAATGTCGTCGCGATTGTCTCCAAAAGTTCGTCCCAAAAGAAATACATGTAAAATAAAAGTGACGTTTGACACTCGACGCCCGTTGTCATCATTGTAGATGGACTATGAAGCGTAGAAAAACTTATTTCACAACACCGCCACAATGTCCTGCTCGTTGCCTTCTGACATGAACAACGGAAAATATGAAAAGATTTTGTCTGCCTTGCAAAAAGTTCATGCGTTCTCACTCTCACTGTTTTTAGACAGTTTAACATTGAAAGCAACAACAACGGTCGGGCAAACGGACATCTTGTAACATGGGCTTTTCAGACTTTATTCATGTCTTACGTCATACAATGTCCGATGGACATGCAGTAAGGTTTGAAAGTGCATTATGGAATTTTTGCAATATCGCGTACTGCTGCGTACCGTAATGGATTCTGAGTTATTTGTTAGAACAAGAAAAGGTGAATTGGTAATTCATATTTCAATGAATGAATTTGACTCTAAAATGATTTCAGCGTCTGAAATAATATCTGAAGATGTTCATATATTTGCTAATGACCCCTCTCTAGCATATTTTCGCATTCAGGAGCACATAAGAAAAGTTCTTCCAGCAATAGCTGAAAAGCGTTACGATGTAAAACAACTCCAGAACAATCTTTTAGGCCATTGTTATGATATGGAATATGATATGAGGTAAAGCCTATCCTTGTCAGAGGGTAAGTTAGTTTTATGTTTAACATTAGGATTACTGAAGATATTTTTTTCGTGCGAATTTTACGAATACCCACCCGTGTGACCAATAATTTGCTTTTCTTTTGCACTAGATGTGCTACATTTTTTTATTTCATACAATTTAAAAAGCTCTTGCTTTTGATAGTTACGGCCCTTTTCTGGCCAATTAGCAAATTGTTAACAAGTATTTGTATATTTCTATGTGTTGTAATTTTTGATTTCAAAACAAAATTTGGAGTAATTCTAGTTTGGGGCCCACGCTTTTTTTTTTTTTTTTGTATGTATTTTGGCCTAAACGCAATGGTGCAAGAAAAAAAGGAACAATTGAAGATCACTGGAAATGGACTTTTTTTATTTTTATTGGCATAATTGAAGAATAATGGAAATGCAAAATTTGTGTTTTTTTACATGTAATTACATGGATTTGGGGCTCCTAAGTTCGATTCTGAAAAAATTAAGAGTCGCTCTCAAGTGGTTTAGAAGTTATAGGGATCAAAAGTTGAAAAATTACTACACATTTGCCTGTTTTTTTTGATTTTTTTTAATAAAATTTAAGCAATATGGGTAGCAAGAGGTCATACCATGACCTATTCAGTTAGGTATTAATTATAAAAAATCCATTTATTGCTAACTATCCAAAAATGAAAAATTTTTATAAAAAATCGCGCGATTTTTTATAACAATTTTTCGCCTGCGGCGCTTTTTTTCGTCTCAATATACTATATGTAAGTGTACAACAAACTTGAAAAGTACTAACATTAATTGTTAAAATATAAAACTTTATATATTGTGCACACTTGACTGTTCACCCTTTTACGAAATAACAATAAATAATACACTTCTATGAAAACATTTATTTTTCTAGTCTCAAAGACAAACACTTCAAAAGGACAACCAAAATTAGCACACCTCAAATTCTTTGAGTACAAAAACAGTTATATCGTCTAAAATAATGCATAGATTTTTATGATTGAATGCTCATTAAAAAGGTTTTAGCATAACCTTTTTTTTGATATCCATTACGTTTACTTATGTTCGAAAACAACAACAAAAAAACACAGGTTTTTAAGCCCATTTTCATAAACGTTGACCCCTATAACTTCTAAACCACTTGAGAGCGACACTTAATTTTTTCACCATTCAATTTGTTAGCTCAAAACACGCATTTTATTATTATTTTTTTTTAAATTTGTGTTTTTTTACATGTAATTACATGGATTTGGGGCTCCTAAGTTCGATTCTGAAAAAATTAAAAGTCGCTCTCAAGTGGTTTAGAAGTTATAGGGATCAAAAGTTGAAAAATTACTACACATTTGCCTGTTTTTTTTGATTTTTTTTAATAAAATTTAAGCAATATGGGTAGCAAGAGGTCATACCATGACCTATTCAGTTAGGTATTAATTATAAAAAATCCATTTATTGCTAACTATCCAAAAATGAAAAATTTTTATAAAAAATCGCGCGATTTTTTATAACAATTTTTCGCCTGCGGCGCTTTTTTTCGTCTCAATATACTATATGTAAGTGTACAACAAACTTGAAAAGTACTAACATTAATTGTTAAAATATAAAACTTTATATATTGTGCACACTTGACTGTTCACCCTTTTACGAAATAACAATAAATAATACACTTCTATGAAAACATTTATTTTTCTAGTCTCAAAGACAAACACTTCAAAAGAACAACAAAAATTAGCACACCTCAAATTCTTTGAGTACAAAAACAGTTATATCATCCAAAATAATGCATAGATTTTTATGATTGATAGCTCATTAAAAAGGTTTTAGCATAACCTTTCTTTTGATATCCATTACATTTACTTATGTTCGAAAACAACAACAAAAAAACACAGGTTTTTAAGCCCATTTTCATAAACGTTGACCCCTATAACTTCTAAGCCACTTGAGAGCGACGCTTAATTTTTTCACCATTCAATTTGTTAGCTCAAAACACGCATTTTTAAAAAAAAAAAAAGAAAAAATACCATTTCCACTATTCTTCACTTGTTCCTTTTTATTTTTGGCAAAATGTGTATTTGGAGCTAAAAAAGATAAAGGTGAAAAAAATTTCAGGCCGCTCGCAAGTAGTTTAGAAGTTATAGGGGTCAACGTTTGTGAAAATGGGCTTAAAAACTTGTGATTTTTTTTTTGTTTTCGAACAAAAGTAAACTTTATGGATATCGAAAGAAAAGTGATGCTAATACCTTTTCAACGAGCTACTAATCCTAAAAATCTATGCGTTAATTCGGAAGATATAACTGTTTTTGTACTCAAAACATTTGAGGTGTACCAATTTTGTATGTCACTTTGCAGTGTTTGTCTTTGAAACTAGATAAATAAATGTTTTCATAAAAGTCGTGCAAACATTGTTGTGATTAAGAAACAGTGGATAATATTTATAGTTTTTAATCGACCAAAAAACCACCCCTTATAGGTGTACCAGATTGCTTCCAATTTTGGTTTGCTTGCACAAATAAGCACTCATATAGCATATATCCATACAAAAACGACATATATTTTAACCCTTAAATGCATAGTGTGCCATATATGGCACAACCAAAGAATTTCTTCTCATGTCTGAACAAGAGTAAGTTTGGAAAAAATAATAAATTTGTTGAAACATACTGGTTTTAAGCCTTCGTTTTCTCACAGCGGCAACACATACAGAAATCAGCTCATTGAGTTATTTGGCGCAAAAGTGAAAAAATGTTGACTGCATAAAAAATAAAACAAGATTTCTTCAAAAAATAAAATAAAATAGTTAAGGGTATATTTGGCCGAAACAAAAAATCAAGTAAGGAACATAGTCTTTAATTAACACTTATTTATTGTTAGATAAGCGTTTCATGTTTTTTTGTCCCTCTTACGAACAAAATTATAGTTGTGCCTTATGTGGCACATCATGCACTACGCGCACTTCATAGCCGTAGATATGATTTTATTCTTCTATTGAAAGCCGTTTGCTTTATTCGTATTTTTTTGCTTCATTGTTTTATTAGCTTTACTTCTTTGTTTATGTTGCGCATTACGATTTTTTAACAGTTACTGAAATATGAGTAGAGGTCGTAAATTCAGAAATGAATCCGATATAAAGGAGTACATATCGGAACTTATAGATTTAGAGCAGAGCGAAGATGATCATTTTGATGATGATGATTCTGTTATATTATTTGGAAATTAGATGAGAATAAGCGTACACGTAACAACGAGACGGATTCAAGTTCAAGTTCAAATGTTCAAGTGAACAAGAATTCTAATGATTTTAAATTGTGGTGCTAATGATTTGAAATCAAATAATGTTCCATGGCAACGAATCATGAATCATAAAAATTAACCAAATTTGATGTCGCAGAGCTCAATGAATGTATTCCTTACAATATGGCGTTATATGAAAAAAATAACATTCGTGAATACTGGGAAGCTAACGGCTCTCAGGTCATAAAAGAAACTATGGTTACCAACTGTTTGTTTATGGTTACCTGCTCATTTCGAACCAGGATCGCCCATCAATATCTTTGTAGGCAGAATTGTGCCAAAGGTAAAAAAAAAATCGAATGCAACACGCATATCAACTAAGGTAATCCATGAGGACGCTGCAGCTCACTGGTCAATTTACGATTCGAACCGTCAACGTTGTATATTACCATCGTGTGAGAAAAAATCATTTATATATTGCTCAAAGCAAAATGTGGCACCCACCTATGCCTAAACGCCAGTGGCGTAGATATGGGGGTATTCCACGAGTCTGGACCCCTCCCCCCAGAGCCATGAGTCAAATATGAAAGTAGTTGTCAATTGATTCTGATTAGAAAATATTTTAGATATGTTTTTATGATAACTTTGTCGCTATCTGAGATTGAATTAAAAGATTCTGTGCAGACTAGATCAAGTTTATATTTGCAGATCTTATTTTTAGCACCCACAAATATGCGGAAAGCGAAAAAATTGTCACTTTTGAAAATTCCATACACTTGACAAGTATGTATTTACTTAACTTAGCGTTTGACAGGTCATTACTTTTTTGCAGATCCCTCCCAGGACCAAAAGCTATCTACGCCACTGCTTAACGCTAACATAAATTGTTTTTATGATTTTCATAATAAGTAAACACAATTTTTTAATAATTCATGCATATTTTCAACTTTTCTTTTAATTTTTTTTTTATTTATTTATTTAAGATTAAATTAGTGCTTTAAGATCTTTTAGATCTTTTTTCGCACAACAGGATATAAAGAAAACATTATACAATTTTAGACTTACAAAAATACAGATTATTACAAAAAGAAATTTGGTCCAATTAACACAGTATCGTCAACATATAAACAAAATAACACTTAAAATAACTTAATATAAGGTGACTTAAAATTAACTATTTAATAAATAGAAGATTAAAGAACCGAACAGAATGGCAAATAGAAAAGAAAGAACATAGTATAGAAAACATAGATTTGCAATTAGAGGTTTGAAAAGAATGAAAGAACAGATATTTTGAATTTATTCATACTGACTGATATTCATACTGATTTTATATTATGGGGTAAAGAATTCCAAAGTTTGATGGCGTTGACGAAGAAAAGTCTTTTGGTTTGTAAACACGTGTAATTCGGTATAATTAGATTACAGGTTCTAATAGAAGAGCTGAAGCGAAGCTTATGAAAAAGGTATAGAGGAGTTTTATTATTTATCAACTTATGCAGAAAGAGACAATTTCTAGCACTTAAATAGTTAATTATACTACAACCTAAGATTTCTTTGCTTCTAACCGAAATATGCTCATGTCTCCTCATGCCATATACATATCTCGAGGCGTCATTAAACGCAACCTGAATTTTGTGAGCAGAATGAGAGTCAAGAGAACTATAAACTAATTCAGAATAAGTTAGCAGTGGAAGTATTAATTGCATCACTAACCTTTTTTTAGTCTCAATAGGGATGAAATGCGCTGATAGTCGTAAACAAGGTAACGTATAGTAAATCCTTTTAATTATATTATTAACATGATCAGAACAAGACAGCTTAGAGTTAACATAAAAACCAAGATTTTTAACTTTCTCTAAAACTGCCAAACGATTTTCATTTAAAAATATTGGTGGAATTTCAAGAAGATCAAGTTTATTCTTAAAAATTGGTAGAATATACGATTTGTTGGCATTAAGATAGAGGTGATTGTTATATGACCATTTAGAAATAGCTTCTAAATCCTCATTAATCCTGCAACATAAATCCTCAACTAGTCCAATACGGATAGAAAAATATAGCTGAATATCATCAGCATAGGCATGCATCCTCACATCCTTACATACACTAAAAATGTCGTTGATAAATATACTAAAGAGAAGGGGCCCAAGAATTGATCCCTGAGGAACACCTGACTTTATATACTTATAGTCGGAGAACGAATTGCTGACCTTGACTCTTTGCATTCCACCTACGAGATAGTTGGTAATTAACTTTAGAGCACTATTTTCAAAACCAAAAAGTACCTCAAGCTTACGAACTAATATTGAATGGTTAACGCAATCAAAGGCTTTAGAGAAGTCTAAAAGACAAAGAATAGTCACATCTCCAGCATCATAAGGAGCTCGAATATCATCAAGAACTTTAAGCATGGCAGTGGAACAACTATGACCAGAACGAAAACCAGATTGGTAAGGTCACAATCACAATTATCAGCTGTAGGATTATAAAGAAAGAAATCATTTAGAATGTTTGGATCTATTGCACAGTTTTGATCTTCTCTACTGCAGACACCAAGTTTGCGAATATTTTTCCAAAGTAATTTAGTAGGCAGTGAGCAGTTCAGTTTACGGTGAAAGAATTTTTTCTTAGAGTGCCTAATGACTGACACAGCAGTATTACGAGCAATCTTGTATTGTGCCCAGTTAAAATCCGTACGAGCTCTTTTCCAAATACCATATAACTTTTTTCTTTTTCTGATAGCTGATTTAACCGAAGTTGTGTACCATGGACAAGAGTTATTATCAACAGTCACAGTTCGCAGGGGAACACAGTTATCAAAAACATTAGAGATATTAGATACAAGAGCATTTAACTTATCATCAACGGACTGACGAAACCAACAGTTATTCCAACAGGTATGAGATAAGAAATCCTGCAACATAGAATAGTCAATGGATTTGTAATCTCGATACGAAAAAGATATTGGAGACGTTTCACTACGAGCATTGAAATTAACAGTACAAAACAAGAGGTCGAGTTTTATAATTATATATATAAAACTTTCAATTACCTATAGTGCATGGTGTGCCATATGTGGCACAACCAGGAAAATTGAGTTTACACAGAAGTTACTAGTTTGATTGAAAAAAAAATAACAAATTCGTTTTTAGAATTGTGAAATACATATTGGCGACCTTTTTGAAGAAAATCGCTGAGGTCATGCATTTAAGGGTTAACTGAAATTTCGCAACTGTGATGAATTGTATCTCCCAAACCATAAGAGAGCGGCCTTTTTTTCGGCATAATTGAAGATCACTGGAAACTCATATTACATAGAACGAATTTGTTTTTTTTTTTTCACTCAAACTAGTAAGTTCTGTGTAAACTCAATTTTCCTGGTTGTGCCACATATGGCATACCATGCACTATAGGTAATTGAAAGTTTTATATATATAATTATAAAACTCGACCTCTTGTTTTGTACTGTTAATTTCAATGCTCGTAGTGAAACGTCTCCAATATCTTTTTCGTATCGAGATTACAAATCCATTGACTATTCTATGTTGCAGGATTTCTTATCTCATACCTGTTGGAATAACTGTTGGTTTCGTCAGTCCGTTGATGATAAGTTAAATGCTCTTGTATCTAATATCTCTAATGTTTTTGATAACTGTGTTCCCCTGCGAACTGTGACTGTTGATAATAACTCTTGTCCATGGTACACAACTTCGGTTAAATCAGCTATCAGAAAAAGAAACAAGTTATATGGTATTTGGAAAAGAGCTCGTACGGATTTTAACTGGGCACAATACAAGATTGCTCGTAATACTGCTGTGTCAGTCATTAGGCACTCTAAGAAAAAATTCTTTCACCGTAAACTGAACTGCTCACTGCCTACTAAATTACTTTGGAAAAATATTCGCAAACTTGGTGTCTGCAGTAGAGAAGATCAAAACTGTGCAATAGATCCAAACATTCTAAATGATTTCTTTCTTTATAATCCTACAGCTGATAATTGTGATTTTCAATGTAATTTTCGTCAGTTTCGTGAGGTGGACAAGTTCTCATTTTCCTATGTTAATGAGTATGATGTTCTAATGACAATTCTGAAAATAAAGTCATATGCTATTGGTGATCATGGTATTTCGCTAAGATTTATCAAACTTATCTTACCGTACATTATAAGGCCCCTTACACACATATTAAATCACTGTTTTACTACGTCATGCTTTCCTAATTCGTGCAAAATAGCTGCTGTGATCCCTATTGCCAAAAATTCAAATGCATCTAACATGAAAGATTATAGATACAATTGTATTCTGTCCTCGTTCTCAAAATTTGTGAATCACTTATTGCTAAACAAATTCACGAACATTTAGTTAGATTAAAGCTTCTTTCACCTTACCAATCTGGTTTTCGTTCTGGTCATAGTTGTTCCACTGCCATGCTTAAAGTTCTTGATGATATTCGAGCTCCTTATGATGCTGGAGATGTGACTATTCTTTGTCTTTTAGACTTCTCTAAAGCCTTTGATTGCGTTAACCATTCAATATTAGTTCGTAAGCTTGAGGTACTTTTTGGTTTTGAAAATAGTGCTCTAAAGTTAATTACCAACTATCTCGTAGGTGGAATGCAAAGAGTCAAGGTCAGCAATTCGTTCTCCGACTATAAGTATATAAAGTCAGGTGTTCCTCAGGGATCAATTCTTGGGCCCCTTCTCTTTAGTATATTTATCAACGACATTTTTAGTGTATGTAAGGATGTGAGGATGCATGCCTATGCTGATGATATTCAGCTATATTTTTCTATCCGTATTGGACTAGTTGAGGATTTATGTTGCAGGATTAATGAGGATTTAGAAGCTATTTCTAAATGGTCATATAACAATCACCTCTATCTTAATGCCAACAAATCGTATATTCTACCAATTTTTAAGAATAAACTTGATCTTCTTGAAATTCCACCAATATTTTTAAATGAAAATCGTTTGGCAGTGGTAGAGAAAGTTAAAAATCTTGGTTTTTATGTTAACTCTAAGCTGTCTTGTTCTGATCATGTTAATAATATAATTAAAAGGATTTACTATACGTTACGTTGTTTACGACTATCAGCGCATTTCATCCCTATTGAGACTAAAAAAAGGTTAGTGATGCAATTCATACTTCCACTGCTAACTTATTCTGAATTAGTTTATAGTTCTCTTGACTCTCATTCTGCTCACAAAATTCAGGTTGCGTTTAATGACGCCTCGAGATATGTATATGGCATGAGGCGACATGAGCATATTTCGGTTAGAAGCAAAGAAATCTTAGGTTGTAGTATAATTAACTATTTAAGTGCTAGAAATTGTCTCTTTCTGCATAAGTTGATAAATAATAAAACTCCTCTATACCTTTTTCATAAGCTTCGCTTCAGCTCTTCTATTAGAACCTGTAATCTAATTATACCGAATTACACGTGTTTACAAACCAAAAGACTTTTCTTCGTCAACGCCATCAAACTTTGGAATTCTTTACCCCATAATATAAAATCAGTATGCATATCAGTCAGTATGAATAAATGCAAAATATCTGTTCTTTCATTCTTTTCAAACCTCTAATTGCAAATCTATGTTTTCTATAGTTATTTTAAGTGTTATTTTGTTTATATGTTGACGATACTGTGTTAATTGGACCAAATTTCTTTTTGTAATAATCTGTATTTTTGTAAGTCTAAAATTGTATAATGTTTTCTTTATATCCTGTTGCGCGAAAAAAGATCTAAAAGATCTTAAAGCACTAATTTAATCTTAAATAAATAAATAAAAAAAAAATTAAAAGAAAAGTTGAAAATATGCATGAATTATTAAAAAATTGTGTTTACTTATTATGAAAATCATAAAAACAATTTATGTTAGCGTTAAGCAGTGGCGTAGATAGCTTTTGGTCCTGGGAGGGATCTGCAAAAAAGTAATGACCTGTCAAACGCTAAGTTAAGTAAATACATACTTGTCAAGTGTATGGAATTTTCAAAAGTGACAATTTTTTCGCTTTCCGCATATTTGTGGGTGCTAAAAATAAGATCTGCAAATATAAACTTGATCTAGTCTGCACAGAATCTTTTAATTCAATCTCAGATAGCGACAAATTTATCATAAAAACATATCTAAAATATTTTCTAATCAGAATCAATTGACAACTACTTTCATATTTGACTCATGGCTCTGGGGGGAGGGGTCCAGACTCGTGGAATACCCCCATATCTACGCCACTGGCGTTTAGGCATAGGTGGGTGCCACATTTTGCTTTGAGCAATATATAAATGATTTTTTCTCACACGATGGTAATATACAACGTTGACGGTTCGAATCGTAAATTGACCAGTGAGCTGCAGCGTCCTCATGGATTACCTTAGTTGATATGCGTGTTGCATTCGATTTTTTTTTTACCTTTGGCACAATTCTGCCTACAAAGATATTGATGGGCGATCCTGGTTCGAAATGAGCAGGTAACCATAAACAAACAGTTGGTAACCATAGTTTCTTTTATGACCTGAGAGCCGTTAGCTTCCCAGTATTCACGAATGTTATTTTTTTCATATAACGCCATATTGTAAGGAATACATTCATTGAGCTCTGCGACATCAAATTTGGTTAATTTTTATGATTCATGATTCGTTGCCATGGAACATTATTTGATTTCAAATCATTAGCACCACAATTTAAAATCATTAGAATTCTTGTTCACTTGAACATTTGAACTTGAACTTGAATCCGTCTCGTTGTTACGTGTACGCTTATTCTCATCTAATTTCCAAATAATATAACAGAATCATCATCATCAAAATGATCATCTTCGCTCTGCTCTAAATCTATAAGTTCCGATATGTACTCCTTTATATCGGATTCATTTCTGAATTTACGACCTCTACTCATATTTCAGTAACTGTTAAAAAATCGTAATGCGCAACATAAACAAAGAAGTAAAGCTAATAAAACAATGAAGCAAAAAAATACGAATAAAGCAAACGGCTTTCAATAGAAGAATAAAATCATATCTACGGCTATGAAGTGCGCGTAGTGCATGATGTGCCACATAAGGCACAACTATAATTTTGTTCGTAAGAGGGACAAAAAAACATGAAACGCTTATCTAACAATAAATGAGTGTTAATTAAAGACTATGTTCCTTACTTGATTTTTTGTTTCGGCCAAATATACCCTTAACTATTTTATTTTATTTTTTGAAGAAATCTTGTTTTATTTTTTATGCAGTCAACATTTTTTCACTTTTGCGCCAAATAACTCAATGAGCTGATTTCTGTATGTGTTGCCGCTGTGAGAAAACGAAGGCTTAAAACCAGTATGTTTCAACAAATTTATTATTTTTTCCAAACTTACTCTTGTTCAGACATGAGAAGAAATTCTTTGGTTGTGCCATATATGGCACACTATGCATTTAAGGGTTAAAATATATGTCGTTTTTGTATGGATATATGCTATATGAGTGCTTATTTGTGCAAGCAAACCAAAATTGGAAGCAATCTGGTACACCTATAAGGGGTGGTTTTTTGGTCGACCCCTCCCCCTATCCACCCTCCACACCCTCTTGGAGTTAAAACGTTATAAAAGGTAAATAAAATGTTTATAAAAATTTTACAAAGTGGGATATTCAATTATGATTGAAAAAAAGTTGTTTTCAAGTAATTAGCGCCAATGGGGCAACAAATTTTTAAAAGAAATCGCCAATTTCTTTATAAAAATTTTTCATAGTCTTCACTGATAATATAAGACGAAGAAAAAGTTATGTTGAATGAGTAATAAGCGGCGCGAGCGAAAAATTGTTATAAAAAATCGCGCGATTTTTTATACAAATTTTTCAGTTTTCCTATTTAGTAAGTAGTTCACATATAATACAATCAAAAAATACCAGTAAAAATAAAAAAAGATGAAGGAATAGTTATGTGTTGAGCAATAAACGCCGCAGGCGAAAATTTGTAAAAAATCGCGCGATTTTTTATAACAATTTTTCAGTTCTCCTATTTAGCAAGTGGTTCACTCAAAAAAATACTCTAGTAAAATCTACTACACAATGTGTATTTGTTTCATTAATATGTAGTTTTATTTATTTTCAAACACTCATGTGGTTATTCGATAACTTTTTACTGCATTTACACTTAAATAATAATTACTACATGATGTTGTTTAATGCATTATGTACTTATTTAAATGTATTTGTTTGTACATATATACAAACAATTTTGAAAAACTTTTGTTTGCAGCAGTCTCTGATTTTTCAATTTGTTTTCCATTAAATCGAAAATTATAAAAAACTAGTAAGGTATATCTTCGACTTGGCCGAAGTTAAAATACCCCCACGGCCGATTCTTAAGGGTAAAATAATCTTAAATTGGAGAGCTTTTTGTATGAGATTTTGAGATATTTTATTATTTTTATGTGTCTTAAATACATATATATCAAATTGTTTTCCTGGAGCTTTAATATTAGCCTTTTTATAAAGTTTTCAATTTTGGGATTGTATGGGAGGTGGGCGTGTAAGTGGGTGGGTGACGCCCATTTTTCTAACACACCTCAGTTTTGACATAGAATACACAAATACCGAGTTTCAGTTTTGTTACTTTAATATTAGCCTCTATATAGATTTGTCAATTTTGGGGTTGTATGGGAGGTGGGCGTGTTAGTAGATGAATGACGCCCATTTTTCTAACACATCTCTGTTTTGACATAGAATACATAAATACCGAATTTCAGTATTCTAGCTTTAATATTAGCTTCTTTATAGGGTTTTCAATTTTGGGGTTGTATGGGAGGTAGGCGTGGTTTTCATCCGATTTAGCCCATTCTCGAACTTGATCTTAGTTTTTTAAAAATAAGCTTAAATATCGAATTTCAGCACGATAGCTTCAAAATTACGGCTGTAATCGTGTCCACAGACAGACGGACAGACAGACGGACAGACGGACAGACAGACGGACATGGCTAAATCAACTCGGGTGGTGATGCTGATCAAGAATATATATACTTTTCTATACCTACCACGCCTCCTTGTGGGCGTTACACACGTCGTGACAAAATTAATATACCCCTTACGCAGTACGCGTGGGGGTATAAAAATATAAATATATCGGCCACTCTGGACTGCTGCTGCATAATTAAGGTAAGTAACCAATATGCTTGTTTGAAAATCTGCTAACTGAAACCTTCTTTTAGCATATAAGTAGCTGCTGATGCTGGCCAACTCATTTCAGGAATATGTATTTCCACCTTCAGCAATGTGGAAAATTGAATCCTGCGAAACATCACACCAATAATTTTATAATTTAACGTTTTGGTTGGCAAAGATGCCAATAAATTTAAAAAACGTTGGGCCAAACCAGCTAAACTGTCTGAACTGCTCGGCGAGGGTTTGAAGCGTGGTTTAGACCAGCTTAAGAAAAATAACTTGATTAAGTTTACCATTGAATTGAAAATATTTTTTTATTTTACATATATAGAAAATATTCTCTTTTTATGTCATTTTTAAATATGCTATATATTACTTGTTTATGTAATATTTGTTGTATTGTTGTATATATAACTTATGGTAAACATTGTTCCTATTAAGCTATAGTTAACAAATATATAGAATAAAAATATAAAAAACAAGTGAAATTAAAAATTCTTGTTTTAGTGAAATTACAAATTAATTAAAAAAATTACTATACATGTAGTAAAAATTACTACACATGTAGTAAAATATTTTGAAAAATACTGCAGTAAATATTTGTATACCTTTTATTTCGTTTAAATACAAATGAAGTAAAATATACTACTCTTGTAGTAAAATTAAATAAAATAAATAAACGGATTTAGTAATAACAAATACATTTTTATTTGGACGGTGAGCTACTACTTTGTATATGTTTTAAATACATATTTATTTATTTTTACTACCGTATTTTTTTGGGTGTTCATATATAATACACTCAAAAAGTAAAAAAATACCATTCAAAATAAAAAAAGACGAAGGAATTTTTGAGCAATAAGCGCCGCAGGCGAAAAATTGTTATAAAAACTCGCGCGATTTTTTATAACAATTTTTCAGTTTAAAGGCTATTTGACCAAATACATGTTCAGAAAATATGTAAAATCAATAAGACCGTCAGTTGACCCGCTTGTTGAGTTTTTTAAAATAGCAGGAGAGCAGTAAGATTCTGTAAGAGCTCACTTATTCACATTGCCTCAAGAGCCGCAAGTGAATCCGATTGGGATTCTGATTAAAATTATTTAAATAAATATTTTTTTTAACTTTTTTATCAATTGGTTGTTTAATAGTGAAAATTCGTTGAAAAACTATGGAGAAACCACATATTTTTATGAGCAATTTTTCAAACTTTGATGAATTGTATCTCCTAAACTAGAAGAGAGCGGCGTGTTTTTCTTGCACCATTGGATTTAGGAGGGCCAAATACAGCTGTTGACAACTAATTAGAAACGATATCATACTTGCTGCACTGTACCGCACTGGACGTGCGTTTGGTAATGTAACGGTCTATTTTATTTTTTTTTATTTCTTAATTTTCTTGTATCTTTTTACAAGAACAATTAAACTGACTTTTCCAAGTAATTTATTGCAGCAAAATCAGTTTTAGTAGGAGAACATAACTTATTCCATTGACAACTAATTAGAAACGATTTGTTAACATTAAAGTTTTCAAACTTTTTATGCATAATTTCTGAATATTTCGATAAGATTTTATTATTTTGAACTGTTTATACATAGTTTCAACAAAAAACTGTAAAAGTAAAATTTCATGAAGGCAATTATTGAATTGAAGAGTGGTGGGCTATCATACGAATCAATTCAAATGCTTAAAAACTATGGTTTTCGGTGCTTTTGCTCATCTTCGACAATATAAAACCACGAAAAATGTACCACTCCAAAAAATACCGCGCAAAACTTCAGCACATATTGATTCAAAGATTGTCCGACCATCAAAACCTGATCCAAGGATGACCACAGCAGTCATCCAGCGTGAAATAGTGGATGAAATTGGGGTCAGTGTATCAAAATGAACCGTTGCACGACTTTTAGTGGAAGCTGGCCTTCGTGGAAGACTTACACGCAAGAATCCCATGGTGAAAGGCTCGTACAAAAAACAACGTATTGAATTTGCCAAGGATCATGTATCTTGTCCGGTAAAGCAGTGCAAATACTTGTTGTGTGGAGTGTTAAAACAAAGATCAATAACATTGATACTGATGGCAGAAAGAGTGTCCAACGACCAAAAGGTAATGAACTTGATCTAAAGTACACTTCTTCGGTTGTTAACCATGGCGGTGGATCAATCTTTGTTTGGGGGAAATTTTTTTGGAATGTCATTGGTCTAATTCACTGTGTTTCTGGCACAATGAACAACGAGAATACGTTTATATTTGAAGAATTGTTATGCTGCTTGGTATGTAGACAATATCCCAGTGATTTAGTCAGGATAATGACCCCAAGCATACGGCAAAGCTGACCGCCAAATTTTTTGTTAAATTGCTTTGACTGTTCTTGACTGCTCATCGTCAAGTCGTGATGTAAATCCCATCGAGCATTCATTAAACGATTTGAAAAATGCCGTAAGCACACTAAACATAACAAATTAGGATGATTTTTTAACAAGAGTCAAGGAAGCTTGGTGCGGTATTTGGTAAAACGATGTCAAGACCTTATCCTTAATGCAAAGACGATGTGTTGTAGTTTTATAGCAAAACGTTTTTCCTACAAAATATTATACCTTAAGCATCACTTTTGTTAAGTTTTCACATATTTTACTACTTGTTTTTACCTAAATATAATGTATTTTGCAAGCGTTTCTAATTAGTTGTCACAGATATTTTTAAGGTTTTAGAATAAAAGTTTCTTTTAAACCAACTGTACCATAAAAAACTTTTCAACTAGTTTTTTGTTTTTAAGATATATTCGTGTAGTTGCAGAAATTATCAAGTCAATATGGATATTTGAAAAGTTAAAGAAGAAATCGGAAGATGTCTTATAATAAAATAATCGTTTCTAATTAGTTGTCAACGGCTGTACATATAATCCAACTCAAAAAAAAATAAAAACTAGAATAAGAAACTAAACTAGAAAATAAAACTAAACTAGCCCCAAACTCGAATTATGCCCAAAATTTAAAGCTCAAAAATAATTAATTTTGATAGAAATTTTCAACTGCTTTTCAGATATTGACAATTTCATTAACAAATTTTGTTTTTTGAGCTTTAAATTTTGTTTTGAAATCAAAAACTTAAAACAAAAACAGAAATATAAAAAAAACTGGTTAACAATATGTCAATTTGCCAGAATAGGGCCATTAGTTTAATGTTGTTTAGCACTAAACATGCAGAGAGCGGTTTTCATATTTCTTTTTGTTGCTGAATAATTAAAAAGTGAAAATCTGAATGGTCACGCGGGCGGGTATTAGTAATTTTAAGGTTAACATTCGTGGAATTTTTAGCATTATCGTGAAAGTAGTACAGCCAGAGAATGAAAAAAAAGTACCTTAAACGTACCGAATAAAAATCGCGCGCACTTAAACATTTTTCTCTATATTCCGCATTTCCCAATCAGCCATTTATAAATAGTGGTTGGATTAAGCTTACATACAATACAAAAAGCAAGCCTTATCCAAGCACACTTGAAAAACACTTGCCTAGGTAATACATTTGCTTTGTATAACTATTGCGTAAAACACAAAAAGCAAGTGATGTACAATAATGCTTGGAAAGGCTTGCAATTAGTAAGTGTTTTGCAATCATACTTAGAAAACGCTGACAACGGTAATAGTTTTACAACTGTTCAAAGTTATGATGCTCTCATATATACAGCCGTTGACAACTAATAAGAAACGATATCATACTTGCTGCACTTTACCACACTGGACGTGCGTTTGGGAATGTAACGGTCTGTTTTATTTTTTTATTTCTTAATTTTCTTTTATCTTTTTACAAGAACGACTAAACTGACTTTTCCACTAGTAATTTATTGAAGCAAAATCAGTTTAAGTATGAGAAAATAATTTATTACATTGATAACTAATTAGAAACGATTTGTTAACATTAAAGTTTTCAAACTTTTTATGCATAATTTCTGAATATTTCGATTAGATTTTATTATTTTGGACTGTTTACACTTAATTTCAACAAAAAACTGTATAAGTAAAATTTCATTAAATGGAAAAAGCCAAGAGATGCACACCAGGTACCCGCAAGGCAATTATTGAATTCAACAGTGGTGGGCTATCATACGGATCAATTCAAATGCTTAAAAACGATGATTTTCAATGCTATTGCTCATCTTCGACAATATAAAACCTCGGAAAATGTACCACTCCAAAAAATACCGCGCAAAACTTCAGTACATATTGATCAAAAGATTGTACGACTATCACAACCTGATCCAAGGAAGAGCATAGCAGTCATCCAGCGTGAAATAAAATTGGGGTCAGTGTATCAAAATGAACCGTTGCACGACTTTTAGTGTCCGGTAAACCAGTGCAAATACTTTTTGTCTGGAGTGTTAAAACAAAGATCAATCGCATTGATACTGATGCTAGATAGAGTGTCCGACGCCAAAAAGGCAATGAACTTGATCTAAAGTACACTTCTTCGGTTGTTAAGCATGGCGGTGGATTGATCTTTGTTTGGGGGACATTTTCTTGGAATGGCATTGGTCTTAATCACTGTATTTCTGGCACAATGAACAACCAAGAAAACGTTTATATTTTGAGAATTGTTATGCTGCTTTGGGATGAAGACAATATCCCAGTGATTTTGTCATTCCAGCAGGAAAACAATTGGCAAAACTGGCCAATAAATTTTTTGATTAAAATTCTATGACTGTTCTTGACTGGCCATCGTCAAGTCCTGATGTAAATCCCATCGAGAATTCATTGAACGATTTGAAAAATGCTGTAAGCACACTAAACATAAAAAATTTGGATGATTTTTTAGCAGGAGTCAAGGAAGCTTGGTGCGCTATTTATTTATTTATTTATTTATTTATTTATTTATTTATTTATTTATTTATTTATTTATTTATTTACTATCAACAAAGTGTTTAACAGTCAATGAATTACATTTGTAAAATAGAAAAATTTTGGAGTTAGTCTTAAATTATACTATACAATAATCAATATATTTTGCTTTAACCTTATTCTATTCTGTGTGAAATTTATTCGTGCACATACAGAATTAAACGCTGAGCTTATATTATAGATAGGATCGCTTCGGCCATAGTTAGTTCTATGGTACGGAATGTGAAAAAAATCGCTTTGTCTAAAATGTCTTCCAGGTGCATAGATTCTAAAAAGTGCAAGAAGAGGTGCGCAGTCAATACGGTTCATCAAAATATCGCAAGAAAACATTATTAGAAAATACTTTCGTCTAGACGCCAAAGTCCTAAGGCCGAGAAGGGCACATCTAGATAAATAATTTGGCATAAAAGTCCAGTTTAGTTTACTTACTTACTTAGATGGCTCTTACAACCGTTGGTCGGTTTTGGCCTCGTCTAAGAATTTTCGCCAGCCTCTTTTGTCGTGTGCTTGCTGGCGCCAGTTGGAAATTCCAAGCGTTGTCAGGTTATCCAATGCCTGGTCTTTCCAACGGAGATGCGGTCTTCCTCGTCTGCGTTGGCCACCGCTGGGTACCGAATCCAATATTTTTTTCGCTGGAGCTTCGTCGTTCATTCTCTCGACATGACCTAGCCAGCGAAGCCGCTCTATTTTAATACGCTTGACTATATCGATGTCGGCATATAGCTCATACAGCTCGTGGTTCCATCGTATTCGGTACTCGCCATTGACGCAGATTGGACCATAGATCTTGCGAAGGATTTTTCTCTCGGACGCTCCCAAAGTCCTTTCATCAGAGCTGCTCATCGTCTAGGTTTGTGATGCGTATAGTAGGACGGGCATGATTTTTGATTTATAGAGCGTCAGTTTTGTTCGTCGAGAAAGAGCTCTGCTTCTCAATTTCCTACTGAGCCCAAAGTAACACCTGTTGGCAAGAGTTATCCTTCGTTTAATCTCAATACTGATATCGTTGGAGGAGTTAATGCTGGATCCCAGGTAAACAAAGTCCTTCACTACCTCGAAGGAGGTGTTGTCAACAGTGACGTGGCTTCCAAGACGCTGGGACTGTTTGTTTGTTGACACAAGATACTTCGTTTTATCTGCGTTCACTGCAAGACCCATTCGACTCGACTCTTTTTCTAGCCTTGAGAATGCTGCACTGACTTCGCGCGTATTGTGGCCAATGATGTCAATATCATCTGCATACGCCAGCAGCATAACACTCTTATAGAAAATTGTGCCGCTGCGTCTCAGGTCAGCAGCTTGGATGATCTTCTCCATTACTATATTAAAGAAGTCGCACGATAAGGAATCACCTTGTCTGAAACCTCGCTTGGTATCGAACGGAAGGGAGAGGTCCTTCCCGATTTTCACTGCACTGCTGGTGTTGTTCAGTGTCATCCTGCAAAGACGTATTAGCTTCGCAGGAATACCAAATTCAGACATGATGGCATATAGGTGACTCCTTATTGGACTGTCGAAGGCGGCTTTGAAATCGACAAAAAGATGGTGTGTGTCGATTTGTTTTTTGAGGGTCTTTTCCAAGATTTGTCGGAGCGTGAAGATCTGGTCAATGGTGGACTTTCCAGGTCTAAAGCCACACTGATAAGGTCCAATCAGTTGGTTGACGATGGGCTTTAGTCTTTCACACAATACGCTCGACAGGACCTTATATGCGATAATAAGAAGGCTAATCCCACGGTAGTTGGTGCAAATGGTGGGATCGCCCTTCTTGTGGATTGGGCAGAGCACACTGAGGTTCCAATCATCTGGAATGCATTCTTCCGACCATATTCTGCATAGAAGTCTGTGAATGCATTTAAACAGAGCTTCGCCACCGGTCTTAAACAGCTCAGCCGGTAGGCCATCGGCTCCTGCGGCTTTGTTGTTTTTAAGCCGAGCTATAGCTGTTAAGACCTCGTTATAATCGGGCAGCGGAACTTCAACGCTGTCGTCCATAATTGGAGTTTCCGGGATATCTTCTCCACTGGCGGAATTGTTGTCCGCGTCGCCATTTAAAAGTCTAGAGAAGTGCTCCCTCCATAACATCAGTGTACTCTGGATATCTGTCACTAGATTCCCATTCTCGTCCTTGCAGGAAGAGGCTCCGGTCTTAAAACCATCGGCCAGACGTCTTATTTTTTCGAAAAATTTTCGAGTCTCATTCCTGTCGCCATGCATCTCAATTTTGAAGGCTTCGGCCGTCCGTTTTGACTGCAGCTTGTCGACGTCTAGCTTTCTTAGTGTAGGATTGTGAGCATTCTTAGCTGCGCACAGACGTGTGCGGATCTTGGCTGCGACAAGATAATGATCCGAGTCAATGTTAGCACCACGGATCGTGCGTACGTCTAGTACACTGGAAGAGTGCCTTCTGTCAATCAAAACGTGATCAATTTGGTTGCATGTTTTTTGATCAGGGGACAACCAGGTGACCTTATGAATATTGAGATGCTTGAATCTAGTGCTACTTACGACCATGTTTCGTGCTGCGGCGAAGTCAATCAACCTCATTCCGTTATCGGATGTGTTGTCGTGGAGGCTGAACTTTCCGACTGTTGGACCAAATATGTTTTCCTTACCCACCTTGGCGTTGAAGTCACCAAGCACGATTTTTATGTCATGACGGGGGCAGCGCTCGTATGCGTCTTCAAGGCACTCGTAAAAACTTTCTTTGGTCTCGTCATGTTTTTCTTCTGTCGGAGCGTGCGCACATATTAGGCTTATGTTAAAAAATTTAGCCTTGAAGCGGATTATGGCAAGTCGTTCGTTTACAGGAGTGAATCGCAGGACATGATGCCGTATTCTCTTGCCAACTACAAATCCGCATCCAAACTCGTGCTTCTCCACATGGCCGCTGTAGTAGATATCACAAGATGCTTGCCGTAAGCAACCCTGTTCCTTCCATCGCATTTATTGGATTGCAGTGATATCAGAATTATATCTCTCCAAGATATCAATCAGTTGGATAGAGGCACCATCCCAATTTAGGGTCCGGACATTCCAGGTGCATATCCGTAAATCATTATCAGTTTTTAGTTTGCGGTAGTCGTCATCAGATTTGGGGATCATTCTTTCATTTATTCTTTTACGTTTCATTGAAATCTTTTTTTATGTGGTGGGCTTCAAACCCAACGCACAACCTTCCCTTGATGGCCAAAGGGGAAGCCCGCCGCTCAAATTAGCCGCCAAAGTTTATCGGGCGATAGTTTTTGACGTTTCCAGGAGACACCACGCGGAGGTTTTGAGTCGACTTGAGACGATTTCGACATGTATAATGCTGGCCTCGCCAAGTTGAGGCAGTCAGACACGTTGCCATGTGAATATCGCCCCCTTGTCTCCCCTTGTCTCTAAACTATTAGTTTAGTTTACTAATTAAAAATCGAGTAAAACGTTTCTGTACTTTTTCAAGTCTGGCCTTGTGTAACTCATAATAAGGATCCCATATAACACATCCATATTCTAATGCAGATATAATTAAAGACATAAATAACGTTTTGAGAGTGTATGGATCGTTGAATTCCTTTGTGTTGCGCCTTAGGAATCCAATCATTGCATTCGTTTGGTAAATGGTAAAACTATGCCAAGACCTTATTCTTAATGCAAAGACGATGTGTTGTAGTTTTAAAGCAAAACGTTTTTCCAACAAAATATTATACCTCAAGCATGACTTTTGATGAGTTTTCACATATTTTACAACTTTTATTTACCTGAATTCAATGTATTTTGCAAGCGTTTCTAATTAGTTGTCACAGATATATATATGGTTTAAGAATAAAAGATTCTTTTAAACCAACTGTACCATTAAAAACTTTTCAACTAGTTTTTGTTTTTAAGATATATTCGTGTAGTTGCAGAAATTAGCAAGTCAATATGGATAATTGAAAAGTTAAAGAAGAAATCGAAAGATGTCTTATAATAAAAATATCGTTTCTAATTAGTTGTCAACGGCTGTACATACAAAAATGTATTTTATTTTCATTTTGTTTGCTCAGCAGCCATAAGGCTTACGGCACGGTGTTAGAGTGTCCGACTCATATGCGGTGGTTCACGCGTTCGATCCCTGGTGTAGCAAACACAAACATTTTTGAAGGCATGCAATTCTTCATATAAATATATGCTTCAATTTTAACAAACGAAAATAAAAATGAACAAAAACAAAAAGGTTCCGGGTGGGAATTGAACCCTGCATGTCCAAATCACAACAAATCAAATAAACAAGTAGCTTACCAACTGAGCCACGGAATAAAAATTTTCGCGAGTGCTAATTGATTTGTTGAATGTAGCACATTTGGAAAAAACTTATTAAAACACTTATATCCAATTGTAAAAATAACACTTGCATTAAGCCTGAAGTAAGGAATATTATTCCAAGGGTTAACTTTCGTTTATCCTACATTTACATGTAAGCGTTCTACAATTGTAAATAAAAGCGTTCTCCAAGCTTGAGGCTTACGTTTGTAAGCTTGTTTAAAGCTTATTCCAAGCTTGTTTGGCTGATTGGGTTGGCTCTTACATAAGGTTCTACATAAGGTTCTACATAAGGCTCTACATAAGGTTCGGTTTTTTGATCATGATCAAAAAGCACAACAAAGCAAATAATATTTTTTTGATCAAACAGCACAATCCCTAACATTTTATTCCGCTCTCTTTCTTCTACGTGGTAGTGATTGTGCTTGTGTTTGAGTAGAAGAGTGGAATGCGATTAAAGCCGAATAAAGATTGCGCTCTCTCGAACCGAACAAAAAATAAAAGTTCGTTAAGGTTTTTTCCATTCCCACGCACGGTATAAGTGAAACTTGAGTTTTTAAGCCCGTATGGTTTTAAGCGATAAGGGTTATCGTAATGAACCCATTTCTCATCATCATCAATATAAATTGAGTTTGTCTTGTAAAAAAATGTACTTTAATATGGAATCCATTAAAGTTTCAATGAGCACCTGCAAATAACGACCCGCTTGTGACCTCAGATAATCCCATTGCTTCCGATTGGCCATAGATTCATCTATTTTTGTCAAAATGATTCATGGAATCCATGAAATTGCCAATGACCCGTCTATTTAATAATGTTTATTTTGTATCTCTCTTGTAGATAATACCATATTTAAGGTTTTATTAATTATACTTAAGTAGTCTGTAAGAGTAATACTCTGTTTGATGAAATAAATAAATGAAATGAAATAAATGTATATGGACCTCCTAAACCCAATGGTGAAATAAAAAATTGTCTACACGAAACAATCCTGTGTCGACCATGATCAGTTATTCTTTCATTTTAAGAAACAAATATATATTTATTAAAAAATTCATCATTCTGAGTCTGTATCAGAAGCATCTAGTTCATACGCAGACTCTGCCTCCATATGAGCTCTAACTGGGTTGTACAGCTCACCAGTAATTTTAAAAAAATTGTAAAACTGGATAGAAATTCAAGGCGTGGCTCTGCTTTACAAACCTATAAACAAAAAAGCGCCGCAGTCGAAAAATTGTTATTAAAAATCGCCGCGATTTTGAATAACAATTTTTCAACATTTCTTATAGGTTTCACAAAACTCAATACTTTGTTAAAGAAAATGGCGCTATTGCATTGTTTCCTTTAAAAAGCCTTAAAAATATACACTTAGGTCAAGAAATCATAATGTAAAAGGTTAAATTAGCTTCCACACAAAAAACATTTGCACTGAATTTTCAAACTTTCACGAATTTTATCTCTTTAACCAATCGAGACCGACAATTTTTTATTTCACCATTGAGCTTAGGAGGTAAATGTACGTTTAATAAAAATAAGAAAAAAAATATTCGGGCCTGGTCGCTAAAGTAAAATTATGCCCAAACTTTTCAATAAAATATGTATATGTAAATCTTAATAATAAAAAGAATGTCGTTTTTTTTAAATGCAAAATGCATCGAATAAAAAAATCAGAATACAAAAATTAATGGGAAATAATAAATTAGTGAAAATGTTGCCCTGTTCGTTGCTAACACTGTTTGCGTCAAGACGTTCTTTTTTTTCAATCGCGATATTTTAAAAGTTTCTTTCAAATTTTTTTATCATTTCGAAGATTTGCTTAATTAAAAAATTTAAATTGAATTTTCCGTGGTCTCCTGAACTTGCTGATCATCAATTTTTGCTGGGACTCGTCAAGAAAGCGCTAAAATAATCCTTTTAATTATTTGCATATTTGCTTTTATCTATTGTTATCTGCTTTAATAGTTATTTGCTTGTTTACATAAATTGTTTTTGCGTTAGCAACAACAATTTCTTGTTTTAACTCGTGAAGTGAGAGCGAAGTTTCTTTTTCATTTCTTGACATTTTCTTTGTTTACTTTTGCTGATTCTTGCACCACAGCGCTTCTCAAACTGTTCAAACTGTTTGACGTTTAGTTTACCCTATCCTCAAACCATCATTGTAAATAGGGTTGCCATTGAGCTTTTTTTCAATTTAATTATTTAATATTAAATTTTTATTTTTTCTTTTAAATTTTTATTTATTATTAACTTTAACTATAAAAATGTTCTGCAATTCTCGTAACTGCACTGTTAAGGGTGAATCAGATAGGCTAGTCCATTGCTGGTTATGTGACGCATTCTTTCATATAAAGTGTGCAATGTTGACTGCGAGAATTTTTGATGCACTTAATGAAGGTAAAGGACTTCGTTGGGCGTGCGAAAATTGCAGATCTACCGATGTGGATATTTTAAAGCTTATACGACAATCTCGTAAAGGCTTTTTAGAGGTTTCGAAGGATTTAGCGGCTGCTCAAGCCAGATTGGCTGATTTTGAAGATTTATTTAAGAAGTTTAAAATTATGGAGGAAGCTTCAGTATCTCCAAAACGAAAGCGGCCATATAAGAATCTTCGAAATACCGCAAAACCTTCTGCTATATCCATACCTCCGTCTACTAACAACGACTTAATCTTGCTTTCACCAAATTTGAGCATAGAACATGAAGCACAGTCAACTGAGTCTGTCAGTGATGACAAAAATACTAATAAGACTGTCTCTTCAAATGTGCCTGCAGCAGCTGATATTATTTTACAAACAGCTGAAGCTCCTGCAGTGGCACCAACTATCGTCGTAAGTGATTCTCCAAGTCCTTCTGGTAGGAAAAAAACTTACGCCGAAGCCTGTGTTGCTCCAATTTCGGCTCCTTCGTCTTCTAGTAACGCTTCTAGCTCTACTGGTGCTATACCTAAACAGATATTAATAAAAAACAGTGACCAGCCTATATATAAGGAACTTGTTATTGTCCAGCCTGTTAGGTCTATATTTGCCTCACGCTTTGCTCCTGATACATCTGAAGAAGATGTTTTACATCACATAAACTCAAAGTTGAAACTTGTTAATAAGAACATTTCGGTTCACAAATTCAAGTTTTCATATGAGCGGTTCTCTTCATCTTTTAGAATTAATTTACCAGGTGATCTCTTTGGTAAAGTCATGGATCAACGTTTTTGGCCTGAAAATACCGTGGTTCATGAATTTATTCCTAGATCACCTCCTAAAATGTCTTTAGCTTCTTTACCTTCCCACACCACTAACTCAAAAAACTAGATTGTTGCCATCAGTTCTTAGTCGTATACCAGAATGTCCGAGGTTTAAATACCAAGTTGACAGATTTGTTCATTTTAAGCCATAACCTTCACTTTGACATTATTGCTTTCAGTGAGACTTGGCTTAAACCTAATATTTTAAATACTGAAATTCTATCTAACAATTTTAATATATACCGTAAAGATAGAAACGCTATTGCTGGTAATTTTTGCAATGGTGGTGGCGTTTTTATTGCTGTTAAGTCTTCACACTTCTCACAAGAAATAATAATATCTGAGTCTTTAGATATTGAATTTTGCTGTGTTCTTGTGAAGTTTGGTTCTTTGGGAATTTATATAACATGTTCGTATATTCCTCCTGCTTCCAATGTCGAGGTGTATGGGAAACATCTATTGTCGATTGGTAAAATTTGCTCACAACTTCAGCCTCACGACCACATTTTAATAACTGGTGACTTCAACCTTCCTAATGTTTCTTGGAACCGTTGTGCTGAAAATTCTGCAGTATTCCTGCCGTCTTCAGAACAATCATCTGTTAACTCATTTTTAAATGAGCTTTTGAGTCAAGGACTTTTTCAAATCAACAATCACTATAATAGAAATAACCGTTTGTTAGACCTTATATTTTTTGATGATAGTAATATTGTTTCAGTTAATAGGTCTGATCCACTTGTGTATCCGGAGGACTTACACCATCCGACTGTTGAAATCACTCTGAATTTTCCAAAACAATCTATATCAAATCGTTTGAATCCTCCCTCAGAGTTCAACTTTAAAAGAACAAATTATGTAATTTTAAGAAATAATTTGTCAATTATCAACTGGTCATCACTACTTAACATCAATACTACAAGAATATTGCCACAAACCCTTGATTCTGCCGTGTTTGCTTTTAACAATACTCTTAATAATTGCTTTTCAACTTCAGTTCCTCAGAGAAAAGCCTCTCTAATATCTGGTCCCACTTGGTATACCAAAGAACTGAAAAATCTGAGAAACTTAAAATCAAAATATTATAAAAAATACTTAAAATCTCATAATATTTGTGATTTTGCTTCTTATACCTCAACTAAATATAAGTACCGTCAATTATGTAGGCAATCTTATAGCATATATTTAACAAAAGTTAAATTAAACATCAAGTCTGATGCAAAGTCATTTTGGAACTTCGTTAATACTAAACGTAAGATAAATTCATATCCATCTTTTATGAAATATAAAACATTTGAGTCGGATGTTGATAATACTATATGTAACCTTTTTGCAGATTTTTTTAAGACTACCTATTCATCTGCTTCTTACGATAGTTTAAATTATTCTTTAAATCTGCAACCTGGCTATATTTGTTCTCCAATAATTGATATTAACACTGTTTCAACCTACTTGAAAAATCTTAAGACATCTTATAAAAGCGGTCCTGACAATATACCTTCTTGTATATTGAAATATTGCTGTGAAGAACTTCTAGTTCCAATAACTATGCTTTTTACTGCATCGTTGCAATCTTGCTATTTTCCAGCGGCATGGAAATCTTCTTTTATTATTCCGCTGCATAAATCTGGCAATAGGTCTTTGATAGACAACTATCGGGGAATTGCAAAGCTCAGCGCCCTTCCTAAGCTTTTTGAGGCGATTGTAACCTCACAACTATCACATAGCGTTAAATCTTTAATTTCTCCTTTTCAACATGGATTCTTATCTGGTAAATCTACTGTTACTAATCTTCTAGAATTTACATCTAAAACTATTGAGAATTTTGGAAAAGGTCTACAAACAGATGTTATTTATACAGACTTTAGTAAAGCCTTTGATGTTGTAAATCATAAGCTTTTAGTTATAAAACTATCACTTCTTGGTTTTCCAACGCATTTAGTGCGGTGGATTGAATCATATTTATTAAATAGAACACAAAGCGTTATATTTAACCTCATAAAGTCAGATGAATTTCTTGTTACTTCTGGGGTACCTCAAGGAAGTCATCTTGGCCCTTTATTGTTTTTACTTTATGTAAATGATCTTCCATCTGTAGTAAAGCATAGCAATATCTTGCTATACGCTGATGATGTTAAACTTTTTCTGTCATACAAAGATGTGCAACACTCTTTATTGCTACAAACTGATCTTGACCATCTTTGTAACTGGTGCGAAATTAATTGCATGAAGCTCAACTTGGGGAAGTGCAAACAAATGACTTTTTCTCGAAGACAACCTTCTCGAACTAATTACAAAATAGGTGACTATACACTTGAGTTTTTGGAGGTTTTCGATGATCTCGGTGTAACTATGGACACCAAACTTCGCTTTCACATTCACATTAATAAAGCAATCAGCAGAGCTAATAGTACTCTAGGATTTATTAAACGATGGTCCAAAGAGTTTAATGATCCTTTTATAATTAAAACCTTATTCACATCGCTAGTAAGGCCCATTCTAGAATACGCGTCAATTGTTTGGTGCCCTCGTTATGGGTGTTACATTGATGATATAGAATCTGTTCAAAAGCAATTTCTTCTGTTTTGCTTACGTGATCTATATTTTAATTCAAACTTTAATTTACCTTCTTATGAATATCGATTACAGCTAATTAATCTGCCTTCTTTAAAAAATAGGAGAACTATGTTAAATGTTAGTTGGATTTTAAAACTCTTACATGGATATGTCGACAGTCCATATTTACTGAGTAAAATTTACTTTAATGTTCCTCTTCGACCTAGAAGATCTTTTGAGCTACTTTTTATGAACTTTTGTAGAACTAATTACTTACAAAATGAACCACTAAGAAGCGCTTGCGGTGATTTTAATTCCGTTTCAGATGTTATAACATTAAATGAATCCATGTACTCAATTAAACTTAAAATTTTAGATTATCTGCAGTATCGCCGCTGAGTCTGTACTAACACAATTTTCGCTTGGTGATGGATACAAAACTACATATAATCTGAATGGACCTGAACCTGTTTGGACCTCCTCACTTAATCTAATCGAACATGCTTGGTGAATGTCAACTCATCTTTCGGCCGTTCCATGCTGGTTGTATATTTTTTCTTCAAACATGCTAGAACGATTTGTATTGTATTTAAAATAATATAACTGGCCAATGACACCTTGTTGTCTAGTGCCTGCGTTCGCAACCATTTCTTGTTAAAGAATGAAATTGGTGTGGTGTATTAGACCTAGTTTGTCGAAATACCACCTTGCTTAGAAGAACGATTAATATTATATATATACATATGCTTATCAGTGTGGCGTACAGACCTTGTTTGTCTTGTTACCTCCCACCGTTCTATGCCGACACCAAGCCATTTTAAGTGTGGGTGGATATAACCTTATTTGCCTTGTTACCACAATGTTCTTTGCTGTCTAATATTCTTATAATTTCTTATAATTTATGTGTACATATTTAAACGTATTTTTTAAATTTAAATTGTATGTACATTTTCAATTGCATTTCTATAAATATGTAAATTTTGTATAATGCTAAAAAGTCTAACAAGGCTTAGCAAATAAATAAATAATAATAATAATAATAATAAAAAAAAAACCTTTTTGTTTTTAATTTTCTAGTTGACTGTCTTGTGTTTGTTAACTTCTTTATTATTAAGGTGGGACATAACATTCGCGGCAGAGAAAACGGACCTTTTTTAAAAATTCATAACTAAGTCAAAAACAAACATTTTTCCAAAATTTTTTTTATTATTGTAGAGAATTGAACAAATTATAAAAAAAAATTCAAAAAAATATATTTTTCACTCATGGTTTTATAGAGCTCCAAACTGGCGGCAGAGAAAAAAACGGGGCCTCGTGGTTGCAGCGCTGGGAGTCGCAAAAATTGTCCGATCTAGAAAAAAATTACTATTTTAAATCTCAACAAAATTGGTTATTGCATGACAGGAGCTTTTTTTTAAAAATTTTTTTTTCAATTTTTGGTGATGTTCCAAATTTGAAAGTGTGTTTTTTGTAAAAAAATATTGACTTTAAAAATTCATAAAAAATCGAAAAAAAATTTTAAAAAAAGCTCGTTTCATACGATAGCAATTCAAGTTTAAAAAATAAAAAAAAAATTTCGTCAAAAAATGAACAATTTTTTCGAGAAAAACATGGTTTCGAGATAAACGCGTTCAAAGTTTGTGAACAAAGAAAAATAAAAATGCGCTCTTACTAATCCGGCTGTAACTTTTGAACCCGTAGGAATTTTACTAAAATACAAAATTATAAAAAAAAAGATTGAAGATCGATTGAAGATCGAAACAAAAGAGATATTTTAGAAAACATGTTTCAGGAAAGTGTTTTTTTTTAAATTTATGTATAACAAAGAAAATTTAAGTTTTTCTCGTAATTTATTCTCTACGCTATGACTTTACACACTCAAAGCTTTAAAAATCATTCCTTGCTTTCACTCGAATTTTTTAAGAGCTGCGTCTTCAATTTCAGCTAAACGTTATGCGTTCCAGTACATTCTTTTGCATTGCAGTCAAAGTATTTTCTCCCCAATTTTGTGCCCTCCTTGAATTTAATGCTTGTTAACTCATTTTCTACCAAATCGAAGATATTTTGTGAAAATTTATTTGAACGCCCCTTGATTTTTTGAAACCTAGTATATATTTTCTTTTAATGAAACATATCCTCATTTCTTTTTGTCATTACAAAAGTACCCTTTCAGTTCATATTATTTAAAAATGAATAGACATCATCAAGCAGTCTACATAAATATTTTTTTTTATGGTTGAAATTTAAAATTAAAGAATCTTTAAATAACTAAAGTAACTGGATTTAAACAGTTTTAAAACTGTAGTTAAAAACATACAATATTAAAAGTTTAAATTCCACATAAGATATTATTTGATCAAGTCTACATAAATATACACAATATCTTAAATTAGAGAGCTTTTTGTATGAGATTTTAGAAAATTTTGTTAGTTTTATGTGTCTAAAATACAAACATATCAAATTGTTTTTCTGAAGCATAAATATAAGCCTTTTTATAAAATATTAAATTTTGGGGTTGTATAGGAGGTGGGCGTGTTAGTGGGTGGATGACGCCCATTTTTCTAACACACCTAAGTTTTGACATAGAACACACAAATACCGAGTTTCAGTTTTGTTACTTTAATATTAGTCTCTTTATAGAGTTTTAAATTTTAGGTTGTATGGGAGGTGGGCGTGTTAGTGGGTGGATGACGCCCATTTTTCTAACACACCTAAGTTTTGACATAGAACACACAAATACCGAGTTTCAGTTTTGTTACTTTAATATTAGTCTCTTAATAGAGTTTTAAATTTTGGGGTTGTATGGGAGGTGGGCGTGTTAGTGGGTGGATGACGCCCATTTTTCTAACACACCTAAGTTTTGACATAGAATACACAAATACCGAGTTTCAGTTTTGTTACTTTAATATTAGTCTCTTTATAGAGTTTTAAATTTTGGGGTTGTATGGGAGGTGGGCGTGTTAGTGGGTGGATGACGCCCATTTTTCTAACACACCTAAGTTTTGACATAGAACACACAAATACCGAGTTTCAGTTTTGTTACTTTAATATTAGTCTCTTTATAGAGTTTTAAATTTTGGGGTTGTATGGGAGGTGGGCGTGTTAGTGGGTGGATGACGCCCATTTTTCTAACACACCTAAGTTTTGACATAGAACACACAAATACCGAGTTTCAGTTTTGTTACTTTAATATTAGTCTCTTTATAGAGTTTTAAATTTTGGGGTTGTATGGGAGGTGGGCGTGTAAGTGGGTGGATAACGCCCATTTTTCTAACACACTTAAGTTTTGACATAGAACACACAAATACCGAGTTTCAGTTTTGTAACTTTGATATTAGCCTCTTTATAGAGTTTTCATTATTTGTGTTGTATGGGAGGTAGGCGTGGCCCATAAAACAAAAAGTGCATGACTTTGGGGAAAATTGGAAGACACGGGTCTTTTTTTTTTTAGTCTTTTATCACGTAGTGGTGTCCGTATATGGTTATTTTTTTTGGTGTTGCACTGTGATATCAAACTATTTGGGACTTGTTTTTTTTTATATTGGCAATCTTTATTTACTATTTCATAATTTTTTACATTTGTTCAACGATTTTATAATAAAGGTACATTTTATAATATATAGGTATAACGATTTTATAATATAGGTATAAAGTTAAAATACAACAATAATTTATTATATTCAGCATTTAAAGACTACGTTTAAACCTCAGTCTGATTTAATTCCGTGTATGAGAGGTGTGAGTTTAAGAAAAATATTAATAAACATTATAAGGTATTTAAAATAGAGACTTTGTACTTTTAGAATATAAACTAAGGCACAATAATAGCTGCGTTCGATTTGCCAGCCTGTACTGAATTGATGTAGCTTGCTTCATAATTTGTATGAGAAAACAACAACAAAGTCTCCAGCTAGTTGAGCATATACAAAGTCAACTACAGATTGAGTTGAGTAAAGTTGCGTTGCCAAGTTCTAAGTTTTTTACTTTGTTTGTGTACGGGATAGAGTAAAACGTCATAGATTCTGCCAAAATGTGATGTGAGTACAAAAACAAAATTAAATTCCTTCAAGCAGTCAGCTGTTTTATTTTCAAATTTCAAAATATCTCATGTCGATTGATTTATTGGCAGGTAAAAATTTTTAATTTATTTATTGATGTGGTCGTCATAACAAAAGTGTTGCCAACTATTGAGCAAATAAAAATAAAATGAGTAGACTTTTTCCACAAACGAGTTGAGCACTGGCGAATCGAACGTGGCTAATATCACATACGTGTGCATATATATGAGATCAAAAAATTCAATGTTAGTTAAATAATATAATTTCTAAGATTTTGCATATAGAGTTTCAGTTTGTTGTTAAAAATTTGTAAATTTGATGACTTCTTTATATCTTCAGGCAATGTATTGTATTGCTTTATGGCGCTGTGCTTCAAGCTCTTTAGTTGTTTTGATGTTCGTGCTTTCGGTACCTCGAAATTATGTTTTTGACGCGTGTTATGAATGTATTTCTAGTTGTGAGCAGGGCTGCCACTCTCAAACATTTTATTCTACCAAATTTCATCCAAAAATTTAACAAAATGAAAAAGAATTTACCAAACACAAAAATTTTATTTTTTTTTAAATTTTATTTTTTTTACTTAGAGCTTTGCCTTCCGTTCCGAAAGGTCGGAAATCCGATTGATTTTTCACCTAAGACTCCGACTTCGGCTCCGACAATTTTGAATTAGAGTTATAACGAAGATCGAAATGTACCGGTGTATACGATTTTACCTATCTCACACACGAGCGCAGTTCTTCGTTTAATAATTTAAATTGCTTATAAACTTTTGTGGAGAGTAAATTCGAAATTTGCACGTAATTGCTCGTCGATATTTATTGTGTCCTCCAAGATCAGTTGCAAGTGAGCAACTTTTTAGTAGTGTCGGTCTCATACATGGTCCTCTAAGAAATCGGTTGGACGGGGAGAAAGCTGACAAGCTTTCGTTCATTAAGTACAATTTAGTACTTTGAGGGCCGTTTTATTCACTTTTTCTAACTTGAGCTAACTTGAGAAGTTTCAATAACTTTTGTCAACTTGCCAAGTTGTTTAACTTGAGCAGTTAAAAATTTTTATTTCTCAAGTTAAAAAATGGTTTTATTCAGTTTTGTTTATTGTAAGTTGACGTTCTCAGCACCCAAGTTAAGTTAAGTTATAATTACTCAAGTTAACAAAATTTCCCAAAGAAATTCAAGTCATTTTGTCAAAAAATGACAATTAATTTCAAATTATAACTTGAGAATTCAATTGTCTTCAAAATTGCCGCAAAATATATGGTAAGATAAAATAAAAAATGCGTTCATGATTATAATCCATATTTTTCAGCAAAAGAAATGAACATGATGTCCCGCAAAATTAAAATGGAAGTTATCGAAAAAAAAGAGAAGCAAAAGCGTGCACCAAAGGCAAACTTTGGTGGAAAGAGGATTGCTGATAGCTACAATTCGGTCACAACTGGAATCGTGAGTTTTTAATACTACGCTTTGCTTCGTTTTGTGTTGAAAATTGTTTATTCGTTTGGCTTTCGTAATTTATTTTTCGGCGTTTCTATGCTGCATTTCAGACACGCATGTCTTTTTAAATATTTTTTTTTTATATAATATGCATACTTATGCGCAGTCGCGTATGGAATAATGGCTAGCACAAGTGCATGTTTTTGAACAACTCATGGAACCAAAAGGCAATTCATGCCAACTACCAAACCAAATCATGCATGCCAATGCAACGACAACGCCAACTCAAGCCACATCATTCACAGCTTCTCTCATTCATAGCTTGATGGCTTGTCGAAAACATGTGTTGAATCACTGTGTCATACATTCATTTGATATATGAGGCTCTATGTTGTGTATGTGAATGTAGTGCTGTTCATAATATAAAAAAGCAAACTTGTTTATATTTACATATATATATATTAACACAACCGTATCTACGCTACACAAAGTGCTAAAGTGCTAAAGTTTGCTACAAATATTCCAATGACTTAACAAAGTTTGTTTACCACAAACGCTCCCATGACTAATCAAACTCACATAACGGTACATAAAATGGTGTGATTTGGTGTCTTCATACCGATTTTAATGATTTGTCCAGTTCACCATGCAAACGTTCAAGTAAGCCATGTCATTATCGAAGCCAATGTGCTGATTTGATTGAATCATACCTAGCAGTGTTGTTGCAAGCCACACTCAACAAGTTTGAATTACATGGCGTGACTTGACAATGAATAGCTGTCGCACAAATCATCATTCGAGCAATTCGTCTTACGCTAGCCTTAAGTATGTACATATGTTGTTACTTTTGTTGTTAGTAACAGTTTTGGAAAACTTTACATAGCCTACTGCAGCTTCGTATGCATATTCGTTGCTTTTGCTAAATCTGTAATTTAAGCCCCTGGTAAAACAAAGCAAAGCGTATATTTGCTGCTTTCATAGTGCTGCGACAATTAACAAAAGCTATTTTAAGTCCTCCTGCTTCAATAAGCACAGCAAAGTAAAACCAAAAGCAATTGCAGTTTTTTTAGTTTTTAAATTTGGTTTTTATTAACATTACCAGGTCATGATGGTACGCTCCTTTAATTTCATTCTATCTACATTTTTTTTTATTAACTTTGCGGTTTTTCGATCCTACTTGTAGCTTTTAAAAATGAAATTGAGCTTGGCGCTCGGGACTTTTGAACCTGAGCACTTTGATAAAGACACAAATTGTTTATTGGGTGTGCAGCGAAAATAAAAAAATCTCTATTTAAAGGATTTAATATTCTTATTATATTATGTCCATAACTACTTAGAATCAAGATTTAAATGCTCGTTCTCAAAAAATTTTGCGCAGGTGACCTGTTTTTTAAAATTCTAAATAAATTTTACGTAGGTGCACCTATTTTCTCAATTTACAAAGCATTTAAGAAAATCATAACATTACTCAATTGTTCTGAGAGTGAATAATTATAAATATATTTATATTTCTTTTCATTAGGTGTGCACCGTAAAAAAAAATACTCAAAAATTAAAGGATGGCTTCGCACATCACAGTCCGAGGCTTTAAAAGATGTAAAAAAGACTGGGGGTGGTCCGTATTTGAAGGAGAAAGACAAACTGAGTGAGCCACTGCAGGAACTAACGTCGTTGCTTTCATTGTCAATTAACGGACGTCTTGCCTCAGTCGGTGATTGCGATGACAACGAAAGCATGCGGGCAGCAAACGTCATTGTAAGTGAAATCGAAGACGCAAGTATTGTTTATGTGGATGAGTCGATTCCTCCAATATATTTAAGCGAAGATTGTGATGCTGGATATTTAAAAGAGGGAATATTCACTACATTGAACAAATCAGAAACATTTCAACATGTACCTTCTGAAAAGGAAACAATGCAATGTAGATCCACACCAATCTCGCCTCCAAACACTTCGGAACATAAAAATGCCTCATCCCATGAAGAAAATATAGTTATAATTGAAAATTCTATTTATAATGAAAAATCCAATAAAACTTCTCAAAAACCAGAAGGAATGCACCGTTGGCTGAAAGGCACTCCTTCTGCAATGCGTGGTAAGACACACCCTTTCCTGCAGACCCATGGGAAGCGTTCTCGTAATACTGCTCTCGGTGAGAATGCTGAGCAAGCT
Source organism: Tetanocera ferruginea (assembly GCA_958299015.1). Lineage (NCBI taxonomy): Eukaryota > Metazoa > Arthropoda > Insecta > Diptera > Sciomyzidae > Tetanocera > Tetanocera ferruginea. The sequence continues at coordinate 84,655,073 of OY282641.1, read as the reverse complement.
TCCAAAAAGATAAAGCGCGAAGAAGATTTGCATCAAGCAAAAATGGAAAACCAACGCTTGGAAATCGAGCTGATGAAAATAGAACGCAGCCACTTGTTAGTAAAATCCAAAATACAAATTGAGCATGCAGAAATAGAGCGTAATAGTGCACGTGAACGCGCCAAAATATATACAATTGAAAATGCCGAATTGCATTCCTTGAGAAAGCAAATTTTGCTAACGGAATTGTATACCAAATTGCATGCTTCTCGCCACGGTGCATCAACATCTGATGACATCAAAACTAACAAGAAATCTACCAGCCGATCTAACGACGGATCTTACGACGGATCTTACAGCCGGTCAAATAGCCGAACTGAAAGCTAATCTAAGGACCGATCATACAGCCGCTCCTATAACCGATCTCAAAGCCGAATTGAAAGTCAATCTAGCAGCAGCTCTAAGGACCGATCTTACAGCCGATCCAATAGCCGTTCTCAAAGCCGATCCAATAGCCGGTCTCAAAGCCGATCTCAAAGCCGAACTGAAAGCCGATCTAAGGAGCGATCATACAGCCAATATAGTAACCAAGCTCAACGCCGAATCGAAAGCCAATCTAACAGCCACTCTAAGAGTAAATTTAACAAACCGATCAAACAGCCAATCTCAAAGCCGAACTGAAAACCGATCTAACAACCACTCTCAGGGTAACTTTAACAGCCGACCCAATGCCCGATTTTAAGCCAATCTAATTTTTTAATCTGGTTCAAAACAAGCTTACCATTTGTTTTTGTTTTAATTCTTTAAATAAAATTAAATTTTATAATCAGATTGTTTTTATTTTTGCATTGGCATTCAACAAGCATAAGTAGATCATGAGAATAGAACACAAATTTCTAACATAAACATAGAACATAAACATATAATACAAACAAAAACAAACTAAGAATATTTACTGTAAAGGACCACGCACTAAATACACTGAAAAGTGGTCCCACTTAAAAAAAAAATTTCCTGTGGAAAATTAAAGTATTTTGAGTGAAAATCAAGAAAGTATAAAAAAAAAATTGGAAAAAATTACTCATTTTAGAGAAAGTCAGTGATATACGAGTCATTTTAGTACGATTTCAGCTATTTGATAATGCTATTTCACAATAAATAATATTAAAATAACTTAAAAAAAAATATTTTAATATTAAATGCCTAAAGTTATTTTCAATTAATTAATCCTAAAGTTATTTTCAACTCTCAATTTATAAAAGTGAATAAAACGGCCCTGAGTCACTTCATTTGGTTAAAACAAAACTTTAAACTAGATATTTCCTATTGTTGCGTATATACTGTTCTATGTTTATTATTATTTTATAATTAATAACCTTGACAATAACTAACACATCTTTCTTGGACTCCGATTCCGACTCCGGCTCCGAAAAATTTTAGTATTTATTATATTTAATGGTAGTACAATTAGACTGAAAGTCTTATTTAGTACATCGACTCATGGTGAAATATAATAATTAATTATAATTTTAATTTTAAATATATAAACTTAAAAACAAGTGAGAAGTACATTCAATGAAGCTGCAAGAAAATGATAAAACTATAAATTATAGAAACCTTTGACTGCCAATTCAAAGTGCTTAAAATTTCGGAATTTTTTTATTGAATTTGGTAAAATATTCCAAAGTTTGACGACACTGACAAAACATTCTTGATGACGCTAAAAAATTAAAATCAGGTACTTTAAAATTGCATGTTCGCTCTGATTGCGAGAAACATAGTTTATTTAATAAATAATTTGGACAACGGGAGTGTAAAAGTTTGTGTAGAAACATTAGATTTCGGATCGAATAATAACACTGGTTTACAAATAACGAAAAGTTGTTTGAACTTTGAATGCCACTATCCTTTTCTCATGTAAAATCGGTCGCTAATTCCGAAAAAAAAATTTCATCATTTTTTGGTCGAGTTGTTAGTTTTGGCGGAATAAATTCAAATTTCGGGGATTTTTTTTATTTTTCAGAAAAATTTCCAAAAAAAGACAAGATAGTTGCAAATTTCGTTAAGAAATCAAAATATTTTATTACTTTTGATATTTTTTACTAAAAGCCCTTATTTTTCCAAAAAAAATAAGCTATTGTTGAAGAAAATCTATTGAGAAATGAAAAAGTTGTGTTTAATGGAACGAAATCACCCAAATTGTGTGATTATCAATTTATGCATTTGGACTTATTTTATTGCCATAAAAAAAAAAAAGTAGAACTAAAGGTTGTTGTAATAAAATCATATATTCTTCATTTTTATTGTTCTTTTAATAATTTACATTATTTTTACATTATTTAAATTGTATATAATTATTATTAATAATTTTTATTGTTGCGTTAAATCATTTATATTGTTATTTACATTGTAAATTATTTTTGTTTATCATTCAGAAATTCAAAATGATTAGAATTCTTGTTATAAAAAAAACAAAAACAAATTGGCCATTTCAGCCCTTGAAAGGACTTTGACCGAGCCTCTTATGACCAATTGTGTTGTGTGTGTTATTAAATGTTTCCACACAATTAACCGAGAACTGGACCTACATGTTTTATGCCGACTCCGAACGGCTAAAGTTTATGTTCTCAAGAAACTTTACATGGCATTATTTACTCTCTGAGGTTTGCCATTGTCTGCAGAGAGGTGGTGACCGATCAGAAAAATTTTTTTATTGAAAAAAACTTTTCGCCGCGACTGGGGATCGAACTCGGGCTCCGAGCGTGCTAAGCCACACACTTAACCTGCACGCCACGGTCACCGCAGATTGAGAATTGAGAATCGGTACCAAGGATTTTGGGACGAAGGAATGATGGGCGACTATTGTTGGTTTCTCATCAGAGAAACCGATCCCGAATTATATTAACGACAAAACAAGAATTCTAATCATTTTGAATTTCTGAATGTTAAATAAAAATTATTAACAATGTAAATAACAATATAAATGATTTAATGCAACAATAAAAATTATTAATAATAATTATATACAATTTAAATAATGTAAAAATAATGTAAATTATTAAAAGAACAATAAAAATGAAGAATATATGATTTTATTACAACAACCTTTAGTTCTCATTTTTTTTTTTATGGCAATAAAATAAGTCCAAATGCATAAATTGATAATCACACAATTTGGGTGATTTCGTTCCATTAAACACAACTTTTTCATTTCTCAATAGATTTTCTTCAACAATAGCTTATTTTTTTTTTGGAAAAATAAGGGCTTTTAGTAAAAAATATCAAAAGTAATAAAATATTTTGATTTCTTAACGAAATTTGCAACTATCTTGTCTTTTTTTGGAAATTTTTCTGAAAAATAAAAAAAATCCCCGAAATTTGAATTTATTCCGCCAAAACTAACAACTCGACCAAAAAATGATGTCTGCATTGTTTGTAAGAAATTTTATTAGCTTTTATTTGATATATCATTTGTTTGATTACTGTTGTTGGTTCTGGAGATATATGCAATTAAGTGGAACCAACTTTTTTTTTTCGTTGAAAACCCTACAGTGGGCAATATCTCGAAAACGGAGTGACAGAAAAAAAAAAAAATTTTTTTTTCGGAATTAGAGACCGATTTTACACGAGAAAAGATAGTGGCATTCAAAGTACATATTGGCTGTAAACCAGTGTAAGTTACTATAGCACAGTTCAGAATCTGATAAGAGTAGTAGGAGATATGATCATATTTCATTTTTGAGAAGACATCTTGCAGACCTATTTATAGCCAGCTGTAGTTTATGCCTCGACGATGCATCTAGGTTTCCATAGACCAGTTCACTGTATGAGATCAATGGTATTATAAAAGTTCTAGTGAGTTTCAACTTCACCCCTTGTGAAATAAACTCAACAGAAAACCATAGTTTCCTGAGCACCATAAATATTTTACCAACCAAGGAGTTTATATGATCTTTACAATCTAACTTCGAATTAAGTTTAAAACCTAAACTGGTAACGCATCTTGCAAATTTAATAGGCAGTTCATCAAGTGTTATATGATATGGGGTAGTGATTTTATATCATATTTGTCATGCGAGTTTGCCAACGCTTGGGTTTTGGAAGCATTCAAATTTAGACTATTTTCCTTAGCCCATAGACTAATTATAGATAGGTCTTCATTTATTCTTACAATTAGGTCTTCGGACAAACCTGTAGGCCTCGAAAGATACATTTGGGCGTCATCAGCGTATAGATGAATTGAAACATTATCACAGCATTGTTCAATATCTTTTATAAAAATACTAAACAAGATAGGACCAAGGATAGATCCCTGTGGAAGACCAGATAAGATACTTTTAAAGTTAGAAAATTTTTCTTGACAGCAAACCCGCTGAAACCTCCCTGTCAGATAGCTTTTTATTAACTCGACCGCGAAATTGCTAAAACCAAAATAATGCTTAAGCTTTTTCATCAAAACCTCATAATGTAGCGTGTCGAAGGCCTTTGAGAAGTCAAGCAGAACCAAAACGATAAGGTCACCTTTATCGTATTTGATACGGATGTCATCCATTACTTTCAACATTGCTGTTGCACAACTGTCAGAACTATCGCCCCATAGACTTTGGCGGCGAATCTGAGCGTCGGGCTTCCTTTGGTCATCAAGCAAAGGTTGTGCGTTGGGTTTGAAGCCCACCACATAAAAAAGCATTTCAATTAAAAGTACAAGAATAAATAAAAGAATGATCCCCAAATCTGATGACGACTACCGCAAACGAAAAACTGATAATGATTTACGCATATCTGTAAATCTGGAATGTCCGAACCCTAAATTGGGATGGTGCCTCTATCCAACTGATTGATATCTTGGAAAGATATAATGCTGATATCACTGCAATCCAAGAAATGCGATGGAAGGGACAGGGTTGCTTACGGCAAGCATCCTGTGATATCTAATACAGCGGCCATGCGGAGAAGCACGAGTTTGGATGCGGATTTGTAGTTGGCAAAAAATACGGCATCATGTCCTGCGATTCACTCCTGTGAACGAACGACTTGCCATAATCCGCTTCAAGTCAAAATTTTTTAACATTAGCCTAATATCTGCGCACGAGTTATAAAGTCCTTTTTAATAAAAGACACTTTATGTTTTTTAAAACACAACTTCTTTTATTCAGATCAAAACTAAAACTAAACTTTCTTACATCTAACAGAATAAATGTTACTAAAAATATACCAATAGTTTATCAATACAAACATATCAATGTATGAGAATTTCTTCTTTTCTTCTTTCTTCTTTCTTCGTTGCAGTACAACGAAGATTACAAAATGTTTATGAAGTTACAGAACACTTAAGTGGGTCTCTGGGTTTGTTGGTGCAGTTAAAAAAAAGAGAGTAACATGATATTTGGAGTTGCTTAGCTGCATATTTTGAATTGACAAATATGTTTGGCAATTAATGAATTTGAATTTAAGTGTTAAATGATTTGGGTTGTTGCAATGAGGCAATAAATATTCAGTTTTTATTGTTTCCATATTTTGAAACAATTTCTTGTAATTTAATATTAATTGCCTCGTTTGTAACTCCTCCCCCATTTGATCTGAGATTCTCCTGGATCTCATTAGTTATAAATTTTTGTTTGTTTACAAATTTAACTTTATTTTTCTTAAACATTATTAACATAAATATTGCAGCAAGTATAATTAAAACTAATGTTACATTTATTCCATAAGAGATGTTCTTATGATAATTTAGTTCTTCGATTTTTCTTATATTATTATAATGTTCTGTAATGATATTGTTGAAGTGAATGGGTGCTATTTCTGTCTTATTAATTGTATTTTCGTTCGAGTAAAAGTATCTGTCTTGGATTATTTCTATGTGGTTCTCGTAGTTTTCCTCCCCCATTTGTATTTTACAGTTACTAAATGTTACTAAATTATTTTTTGTAAGAGTAATGTTTCTATTATCGCAATTTTGTATTATTTCGAGGTTGTATGCATTCGTTACTAGTATTGTTTGTTCGTCCAATAGTTGTGTGTCTGTTTTGTTATTAAATTTATATTCGCAATTATTTGTTAAAATACAATTTTTACTTTTCTTTAAATGTTTTAGCGTTACATTTTCTTCGAAAGTAAATGTTTGATTATTGTAATTTATAACGAATTCTTGATTTTGAATTATTTGCATGAACTTCGAATTCGGAATTGGTGTTATTATGTTAAGGTCTGTCCTTATAAATGATTGTGGTATCTGTATAGCAATAATAATACTATTGTCTTTATAGTCCATTATTCCTACCTTGAGAAGTTTCAGTTTATAAAAATCTATATTAAATGTTTCTATTTCTGACGAAGTCAATATACTTGGGTGGACTATGTTATTTTTTGCTGCTACTATATTATCTTGAATTTGGTCTATTTTTCTTTCTAGGTGTTTAAGTTTCAACAGCTGGTCGGTGTAAAGCAATTTTCTTAAAATTTCGTTATTTTGCGATTTTATATTTAGAACAGTTGATTTCATTTTTATTCTGTCCTCTTCTATAGCTGTTTGTAAAATATTGAACGTATCATTAAAATGTGAGTTTAATTGTATTTGTTCGTTAATTGTTTCTATTGCGTTGTGCGAGTTTTTATTTGATATTTCTAAGCGTTCCAGAATTTCCTCCCTATCGTCATTGTCCATAGTGCCAAAAAGCCATTTGTGAGCTGAACCCACGAAATTAAGTAATCCTCTCTTTGTTCTGGTTTTGTTTGGAATAATTGTACGAATTTTTGATTTTATTAAATCTATTTCATTGTGCAAAAGTTGTTTACTATTTTCATTAAAATGGTCAATGTTAAGTTGTATTTTATTTAAAATATCAATAATTGTGTTTGTGTTTATAATGTGTATTACAGTGGTTGTTTGGTTTACTATTTCTACCTGGTTTAGTTTAATTTTAACGTATCCAGATGTTTCATAAATCGGGCTGATTTGCATTCCCATTACTGTTGTTGTCGTTGTTAGCAATATTATTATTGTTGCGAACCCCAAGGTTGGTATCTGCAAATTTAAACGGTCGTTTAATGTTACTTTCATGAACATTTCGTAGTAAATAATTTCTGTATTTTGGTTGTTCTTTATGTCTCAGATTTGTGTAGTTTTTTATGAACCCTCGCTCTCTATTTTCTGTGTAGTCTTCTCTTTTTTCGTTACGTTTTGTTATGGCTTTAGTCTTTTATTTTGTAGTATTTGTTTTTATTGTCTGCTTACTAACTTTTTCATTTTCCACGTCAAACGGTGTACATTTTATAGTTGAATGGTACGAAGCATTATAGTATTCGATTGCTTTTGCCATTTGTTCTTTAATTGGTAGCTTGTTTTCAAGGTTAAGTGCCCTAAGTCTTTCTGTAAGTGTGTTATTTAAGCATTCAACGTCTGAGTTTCCTGTATGACTGTTTGGTTTTGCGAAATGTATTTCTATTTCTTCTTCTCTACAAAAGTTTTTTACATTTATGCTGTTAAATTCGTTGTCACTTATGATTTTATTCATTTTTCCTTTAATTGAGATGTAGAGTCTTATTTTTTCGATCAAGGTTTGATTATTCCTATCTTCTAAATAGAGACTAACAGCGTGTTTTGAAAATTTATCAATAAAGTTGATAAATGAATGTTTGCTGTTGACATATGTATCTATGTGAATTATTTGGTTAACATCAGTTGGTGTTTCTGTTCTTGCAAATTTCTTTTTTATTGGGTTTCTGTCATATTTTGCTCCAGTACAAATATTGCAGTTATTAATTACTTTTGTTATGAAGATCTTTAAGTTTGGGAAAAATATTTTTCTTTTTATTCCTTCGTAAGTTGCTTCTATGCCTGAATGACCAGATTCTTTTGTATGATATAAAGAAATTTGTTTTAGTGTTTCGTGTTCATCCCTCATATCTTTAGCAAGGTGACTACATTTAACAAATTTTATTCTATGGTATTGAGAATACATTTCAATTATTTTTAATTGTACCTGATGGTAAAATCTATCATTTAAATATGAGTAGATTCCCGTTTTTCCATCTTTAATATGTCTTCTTAGTATGTCGGAAATATCGTGTGGTATTTCTTCCTGTTGAATATATATGCGTTTCTTGCCATCTATAATTTCAAATTCTTGAGTTTTATGTTCTACGAGAATTATTTGTGTCTTAAATCTGTTCGCAACGGTATCTAAAATGGGTATATGATCTAATGCTTCTTCCTCTTGAGAGTGAACTGTTTGAACTTCCAAAGAATCATTATCATCATTTTCTAGGTAATTTATCTCATGGCTTCCTGTATCAATTCTACTAAGAAAATCTGCTATTTTATTATCTTTTCCTTTAATATAATCGATTTTAGCATCATATTCTCCAAGTTGTATTAGCCAACGTTGGAGTCTTGGATTTATATCCTTTCCTGAGTGTTTGGCTTGTAACCACTTCAGTGGTTGGTGATCAGTATGAAGAATTAACTCTTTACCAAACAAATATGGCCTAAAGTACTGCACTCCCCAAACTACAGCAAGAAGTTCTTTTTCTACCGTTGCATAATTCTTTTCGTGGTCATTAAGTGTTCTAGACGCATAGGAGATAGGGTGACCGTCCTGCATCAAAACAGCGCCTAAAGCAAAATTACTTGCATCGTGACGAGTTTAAACTGTTTATTGAAATTTGGGTATCTTAGGATGGGGTAATCAGTAATGATTGTTTTTAATTTTTCAAATGCTGAAATATAGTTTGGATCATTTTTATTTACTTTTAAATCCTTTTTAAGATATTTTATTATTGGGTATGCTACTTTAGCATAATCTGTAGTAGCCTGTAATTCCTAAAAACGATTTTATTTCGATTTTATTTCTTCTTTACACATAAAATTACATTTGTCTATTTGGATTTTTAAACCGGCCTTACGTAGTGTGTTAAATACTTGTCTGATATTCTCTAAGTGTTCTTCTAAGCTTGTGCTGAAGATGAGGATATCGTCTAAATATACTACGCAGATTTTGTTAATGTGCTTTCTCAGGACTGAATTCATCAATCTTTGAAATGTTGCAGGTGCATTTTTTAATCCAAAAGGCATCCTGGTAAATTCAAAGTGTCCGAAAGGAGTAGAGAAAGCTGTTTTTTTTCTATCTTCGGGTTTCACTAAAATTTGGTGAAACCCTTTGGCCAAGTCTAATGTAGTAAAATACTGTGCTCTGCCCAATTTATCTAAAATTGATTCGATATTTGGAATTGGAAATTTATCACAAAGTGTGATTTCATTTAATTTCCTGTAATCGATTACGATTCTCCACTTTTTTGTACCCGAATTGTCCAGTTTTTTGGGGACAATCCAAAGAGGGCTATTGAAAGGTGAGTTGCTTTCAACTATTATGCCTTGTTTTAGCATTTCCGATATTTGTTTTTCAATTTCGACTTCGTGAACTCGTGGATATCTATATATTTTTGAGTAAATAGGCTGACAGTTTTTAGTTATTATTTCATGTTGGATTTCATGGGTAAAAGACATATTATCGTTTTCAAAGTAAAATAAATCTTCAAATTGTTGTAAAAGATTCTGTAACTTTACTTTTTCTTCTGAATTAATATGATCTAAATTTATATTTTCCATTAAGCGGTTACTAATGGGTTCTAACGTTTGTATACTTTCGATATCGAATGGGTACGGACTATCTAAAAAAAATATTTTATTCCCTTTTATCTCTAGAAACCTGTTTTCCAGATCAATTCTTGCTTGTAAAGTTGTTAATACATTTTGCCCTATAATAGCATCATAATTTCGATTATGAAGATTAACCACTCTCCAAGATATGGTTCCTGCTTTTTGAAATTCTCTTGGTATTGGAGTAATTTTTTCGTTGGTAATTTTGTTTAAACCATTAATTGTCGAAAATATTTTTGGTTCTTTTAGTTTTTGTAGTGGAAAATTAATTAATACGTTAGGTTGTATAATGCTTGTAGTTGAGCCTGTATCAACTAAGCATTTTATATTCTCGTTACCAATGTGAATTTTTATTATTGGCAGTTTACATTCCGAGGCTCGTTTTGAAAATTTATGTCGTCCTCCTGAATGTTTTTAATTTCAATTCTTTGGTTCTGCAGATTTTGTCTGGGTTGTTGAGAGTTATAGTTTTGTCTGTATTGTCCTGAATTGTTATTTTGAATATATCGACCAGAATTATTATTTTGTGGATATCGTCCAGAATTATTATTTTGTGGATATCGTCCAGAATTATTATTTTGTGGATATCGTCCAGAATTATTATTTTGAATATAGCGTCCAGAACTATTTCTATTTATTTGATATTGACCAGAACTATTGTTATTTTGATTTTGTTTTTTGTGCCTATAGTCTATTGTCCTTGGGTCATCCAGTATTCTTAGTAAAGTGAATTTATTTATTATATCGTTAAGTGAATTGCAATTGTCGATGTTTGCCCTAAATTGTCCGTCAATTTTGTTTAACAAAATATCCGCTAAGTCTCTGTCAACGTGATTTGCACTATAAATATTTGGTTTCACAATGTCGTATTCGAATATTTCGTTTATTTCGTATTTTGCACTGCTAAATATTTCAAATAATTCTCTTAAATTTGATACCTTAATATTCCTACAATAATTGAATACCTCTGAGTAAGTTTTTATTGGTTGAAATTGTTGTCTCAGCTTTTCCTTGACTTCATCCCATGTTGAGTTGTCTCCTAGTGTCCTGACGCAATTCCCAGCTTCTCCTAAAAGTTTTTCGTTGATGATGATCTGCAATCCAAAATTGTACAAATCCTGGTTTTGACCACATAGTTGCATCACTTTTTCCACTGATTTGATGAAAGAAGTAAGAACATGTCCTTTTCCAAATGGTTTGACTGCTCTGAATTGATCGAGAATTGTTGCTGGAGTTATTTGTAGTATTGACAATGTCGATTGTTGATGTGTTTGTAGGTGTTGTGCAAGTTGTTGCTCTTGTTGCTGCTGCTGTTGTATAATATTTTGTTGTTGGAGAATCTGCTCCTGTTGTTTTTTTATGACCTCTTCTAGGTTGTTCATAGTGGTAAGAAGTTGTTCCGAATTCATTTTGGACACTTTTTAATTTAGTCAAAAACTTTAGATAATTTTTCTTTGATAAAGTTCTTTTTAATAATTCTTCGGAATTATTTGTAACCGACTGCGCCAGTTATAAAGTCCTTTTTAATAAAAGACACTTTATGTTTTTTAAAACACAACTTCTTTTATTCAGATCAAAACTAAAACTAAACTTTCTTACAACTAACAGAATAAATGTTACTTAAAATATACCAATAGTTTATCAATACAAACATATCAATGTATGAGAATTTCTGCTTTTCTTCTTTCTTCTTTCTTCGTTGCAGTACAACGAAGATTACAAAATGTTTATGAAGTTACAGAACACTTAAGTGGGTCTCTGGGTTTGTTGGTGCAGTTAAAAAAAAAAAGAGTAACATGATATTTGGAGTTGCTTAGCTGCATATTTTGAATTGACAAATATGTTTGGCAATTAATGAATTTGAATTTAAGTGTTAAATGATTTGGGTTGTTGCAATGAGGCAATAAATATTCTGTTTTTATTGTTTCCATATTTTGAAACAATTTCTTGTAATTTAATATTAATTGCCTCGTTTGTAACTTATTTTGAATTGACAAATATGTTTGGCAATTAATGAATTTGAATTTAAGTGTTAAATGATTTGGGTTGTTGCAATGAGGCAATAAATATTCAGTTTTTATTGTTTCCATATTTTGAAACAATTTCTTGTAATTTAATATTAATTGCCTCGTTTGTAACTCACGCGCCGACAGAAGAAAAACATGACGAGACCAAAGAAAGTTTTTACGAGCGCCTTGAAGACGCATACGAGCGCTGCCCCCGTCATGACATAAAAATCGTGCTTGGTGACTTCAACGCCAAGGTGGGTAAGGAAAACATATTTGGTCCAACAGTCGGAAAGTTCAGCCTCCACGACAACACATCCGATAACGGAATGAGGTTGATTGACTTCGCCGCAGCACGAAACATGGTCGTTAGTAGCACTCGATTGAAGCATCTCAATATTCATAAGGCCACCTGGCTGTCCCCTGATCAAAAACCTGCAACCAAATTGATCACGTTTTGATTGACGGAAGGCACTCTTCCAGTGTACTAGACGTACGCACGATCCGTAGTGCTAACATAGACTCGAATCATTATCTTGTCGCAGCCAAGATCCGCACATGTCTGTGCGCAGCTAAGAATGCTCGCAATCCTACACAAAGAAAGCTAGACGTCGACAAGCTGCAGTCAAAACGGACGACCGAAGCCTTCGCTAACTCTCACTCCTGCTTCAAGAAAGCACTCCTCCGATCGACGATATATGCGCACAGTGGACGCACAGATCCCACTCTATGCGTACGGCTGCCGAAGAGGTGATAGGCTACCACCGCACTCGCCGAAACCAGTTGCACGACCAGGAGTGTCGCGACGCCACTGCTGAGAAGGACATCGCCTACAAAGCCACCCTGCAGTCAGTTGTAACGCGTGCTGTTATGGAGCGATACCGAGAGAAAAGGAGGGAAGAGAGTCGCATTTTCAGGCGAAAAAAACGAGGGGCGGTGGCCGTGACCGTGGTGACCGTTGGTGATCGTGGCATGCAGGTTAAGTGTGTGGCTTAGCATGCTCGGAGCCCGGGTTCGATCCCCAGTCGCGGCGAAAAGTTTTTTTCAATAAAAAATTTTTTCTGATCGGTCACCACCTCTCTGCAGACAATGGCAAACCTCAGAGAGTAAATAATGCCATGTAAAGCTTCTTGAGAACATGAACTTTAGCCGTTCGGAGTCGGCATAAAACATGTAGGTCCAGTTCTCGGTCAATTGTGTGCAAACATTTAATAAAACACACAACACAATTGATCATAAGAAGCTCGGTCAAAGTCCTTTCAAGGGCTGAAATGGCCAATTTGTTTTTGTTTGGAAATGCGTGAGTGCGAGAAAATTAAGATGCATGGCGACAGGAATGAGACTCGAAAATTTTTCCATAAATAAGACGCCTGGCCGATGGTTTTATGTATATCAGACAGATATCCAGAGTACACTGATGCTATGGAGGGAACACTTCTCTAGTCTTTTAATTGGCGACGCTGACAACAATCATGCCAGTGGAGATGATATCTATGAAACCCCAATTATAGATGACAGCGTTGAAGTTCCCCTCCCTGGCGAAGCACTGTTTAACCTTCAAGCGAATTTTGGGTCAATTTGATCCAAAGAAAAACTTTAAATGCTTCTTTCTCCGCTTATTTATGTTCAAATCAGCTAGATATTTTGGCTCAATGTTTAAATCGTATATGAATTTTATGAATTTGACATGAAATATGTCCACACATGTCAAATTTGGCCTATACAAAATATTTCCCTAATAAGTATTTTTGGGTCAAATTGACACAGCGTGAGTTTTGACGTTATTTCATTCTATTCGCGCAAAATTTGCCGTTAGTTTTTGAATCTAACCAGGAAGTCATTTTAATTTTTCGTTGACAAGCGATTCAACTTAATTTTTCTGTAAAATAAATATACATAAAAGTGAAACAAATGGATTTTTCTTGGTTCAAACAATTCGCTAGTGATGATAGTGAAAATTTTGATGATAGTGAAGAAGAATATGTGCCAGATGAAAATGAAGCTGTTTCGGAAGACTATTCCGACAGTGATGACTCTGATGCCGTTTATATGGCACTGGAATCAAGGGAGGAAGCTGCTATTGAACTAAATGTTTTGCTTCTCTCGCAAGACAAATATATTCATTATAACAAAGAACCATTAACCTTGTCGCGAGGAATTCATTGTGCAAGCCAATAATTTCGTAGACGACAAGGTATTGTTATTATTATAATTTTTATTATTATTATAATTATTTTATTACGAGTCTTCTTGAAAGTCCAACTGTTTATGCTGCCGCTAAATGTGACGACTCTGTATCAACTTTTCTGTTTAGAACCGATTGAGGAAACCATCATTCAAGTGACAAATTTGTTCGGTTCTCGTTTTTTCAAAGAGGACTGCATTTTGGTCGACAGAACAACAATGTGTGCGTACTCAGGATTACTTCTTTTAGCAAGAGTTTATCGTTCGAATGGTGAGAGTTTGATGGAATTGTGGGACGACAAACACGGACGACCAATTTTCTGCGCAAAGATGCCAATAAGCCGATTCAAGCAAATCAATCGCTGTGTTCGTTTCGATGACAAAGAACAGAGAGGAACAACAAAAGATAAACTTGCACCGATTCGACTCATTTTCGACAAGTGGGTTCAAAGATTGAAAGTGCTTTATTGTCCAGGTGATTTCATTACTGTCGATGAACAACTGCTTCCTTTTCGTGGTAGATCACCTTTTACGCAATATATACCTTCAAAACCCGCGAAGTATGGAATTTAGTTGTGGGTTGCAGCTGATAACGAAACTTATTATGCCTATAATATGCAAGTATACGTTGTTGTTATCGCAATTGTGCTCCCTAAGTCCAAGGAAACCGTGTGGTGCTTGATATGACTATGGCATCTGAACATCGAACAACGAAAAAAAGCAGTACAAAAGAAATGCACTTGCTTTCGTAGAAAGTGTTCGCTTAGAAAGTTCTGAGCAACAGCAGCAACAACCACAGCTGGTCATCCATGCATCAAAAACACGTAAAAGAATACGTTGCCATATGTGCCCAACTCTTCCCAATTCAAATAAACAGCGTTCGATGTGATAAATGCGTGAAGTTCATTTGTCTGGATCATCGCTTCAATTTTCGCACTAAACAAAAAGCAAATGAATGCATAAACACATTTTTTATTTGTTCTTCAGCTTTTCTGTGCAATTTTCCACTTGAGAAGTTTTCAGGAAGTTTTTTATGCAATTTAAAAATTGGTCAATATGGCCCAAAAATTCTTTGGTGTTTCTAATTCCAAAGTTTACTTGAAGGTTAAATGCATTCACAGACTTGTTCGGTCCACCGGTGAACACCCTGTAAATTGTCGGTACAGCGGTGTTCAATGAGCAACTGCGGCTCTTATTCTTTATTTTCTTTTGAGCAGCGCTTCTCGCTGCTCTTTTAAAACTTTGTTAGTTTTTAAGTTTTTACTAATAAAAGCGACATTGTGCGAACAACGTGTTCCTTTTTAAACCTCCGAGTTTTATTTATATTTATTGCGACTCCCCAAGTTTAAGTTTTAAAGTATTTAAATTCCCCCCGATATTCGAATAAATACAGACTTCTCTGCAGAATATGGTCGGAAGAATGCATTCCAGATGATTGGAACCTCAGTGAGCTCTGCCCAATCCACAAGAAAGGCGATCCCACCATTTGCGCCAACTACCGTGGGATTAGCCTTCTTAATAAAGCATATAAGGTCCTGTCGAGCGTATTGTGTGAAAGACTGAAGCCCATCGTCAACCAACTGATTGGACCTTATCAGTGTGGTTTCAGACCTGGAAAGTCCACCATTGACCAGATCTTCACGCTCCGACAAATCTTGGAAAAGACCCTCGAAAAACAAATCGACACGCACCATTTCTTTGTCGATTTCAAAGCCCCCTTCGACAGTCCAATAAGGAGTCACCTATACTCCAACATGTCTGAATTTGGTATTCCTGCGAAGCTAATACGTCTTTGCAGTATGACACTGAACAACACCAACAACGCAATGAAAATCGAGAAGGACCTCTCCCTTCCGTTCGATACCAAGCGAGGTTTCAGACAAGGTGATTCCTTATCGTGCGACTTCTTTAATATAGTAATGGAGAAGATCATCCGAGCTGCTGACCTGAGACGCAGCGGCACAATTTTCTATAAGAGTGTTATGCTGCTGGCGTATGCTGATGATTTTGACATCATTGGCCAAAATACGCGCGAAGTCAGTGCAGCATTCTCCAGGCTAGAATAAAAGTCGAGTCGAATGGGTCTTGCAGTGAACGCAGATAAAACTAAGTATCTCGTGTCAACAAACAAACAGTCCCAGCGTCTTGGAAACCACGTCACTGTTGACAACACCTCCTTTGAGGTAGTGAAGGACTTTGTTTACCTGAGATCCAGCATTAACTCCTCCAACGATATCAGTATTGAGATTAAACGAAGTATAACTCTTGCCACCAGGTGTTAATGTGGGCTAAATAGGTAATTGAAAAGCAGAGCTCTCTCTTGACGAACAAAACTGACGCTCTATAAGTCAATAATCAAGCCCG
Organism: Tetanocera ferruginea; assembly: GCA_958299015.1. Taxonomy (NCBI): domain Eukaryota; kingdom Metazoa; phylum Arthropoda; class Insecta; order Diptera; family Sciomyzidae; genus Tetanocera; species Tetanocera ferruginea. Next base: position 84,638,882 of record OY282641.1, on the reverse strand, counting down.
TCCTACTATACGCATCACAAACCTGGACGTTGAGCAGCTCTGATGAAAGGACTTTGGGAGCGTTCGAGAGAAAAATCCTTCGCAAGATCTATGGTCCAATCTGCGTCAATGGCGAGTACCGAATATGATGGAACCACGAGCTGTATGAGCTATATGCCGACATCGAGCTATATGCGAAAAAGATATTGGATTCGGTACCCAGCGGTGGCCAACACAGACGAGGAAAACCGCATCTCCGTTGGAAAGACCAGGCATTGGATAACCTGACGACGCTTGGAATTTCCAACTGGCGCCAGCAAGCGCACGACAAAAGAGGGTGGCGAAAATTCTTAGACCAGGCCAAAACCGACCAACGGTTGTAAGCGCCATCTAAGTAAGTATTAAGGGAGAATATATTAACTTAGTTAGATTTTCGATTTTATGCCCAACAGAAGCCTAAAATTTTTTTATATAGCGTGTTAATAAATTTTGCAAAAAAAGTGGTTATTGTGATTGGTGTGCAAACTATAATTTTTTTTTCTATAATAACATTTTAAATAACGCATTTGCATTGGTCTCCGGTTATTTTAGTTGAGCTTTAATATTATAATACAACGTTATTATGGTTTTGTCCATTATATTAGACAGCTTGCCAAAAGCAATGCAGCTCATGTAAAAATCAGAGGGACGTTTTATTAATCTTTAAATAGCCTAAATGATGGCAATATTAGCTCAAAAAAAAATTTTGCACGATTATTCTAGCCAAGTCATTGAAAGGGTTAATAAGCGAACCTTTACTAAAAAAATGATCATTCTTAAGATCTCCGTATCCTATTTTGAGCAGCCAATCACTAAAAATTGGATCAGAAGACCGAACATTGTGATTTAATTCTAGCAATTCCAATTGACACCACACGTCACTGAATGTAATAATTGCTGTTCAGCTTATACAGACCGAATCGGTTCTGGTTCTGGTAACCCGTCCTACGACGGGAAGGAACTGTGGAGTTAATAAATTAAAATAACTGCACAATATATATATTACTTTTTGTTTATTATTTAACTAAATTAGGCTTACTATACTACAAATATTAATTCTTAAATCCGATTCTTTAATCCGCACAATAAAGCGCTGCAGGACACCCCATAGCCAATAGCACTATCGCGATTTCCTTCATTACGAAACTGACTCCGCCTGCTTGCAGAGGAGCCAATATTTAAAACTGAACGCTCCGTCACCAGCGCTAGCGACGGTCGAACGTTCCAAAGCATAGCTTATGGTGATTCATAAACGCCAGTCAATGTTACTGGCGGCGTACTTGCCGGTGTGTTAGTTAGCTATGAAGAATGTTCTGCCACGCTTATGCAAAAACAATTACATACCAAAACAACATAAATCTCAATCGGCGTCTTCCAAAACCAACCATTGCACTCACATTTACAAATGCGTGGACGCTGCATTTTGTTTTGTGTTATTTGTGTAACTAGTATAAAAGCCCGTCCTACGACGGGAAGAAACCATTTAGAGTACAAAATGTGACAAAAAAATTTATAGGATTTATATACAAAGGTTTTTATTTGAAAACAATTTTATTAAATTATTTTGATAAAACTTCCTTATACATAACATTTCTAGTAAACAATTTTTTAGAATTTTTAACCAATTCACCTTGCCCCTTGCCCCTTGCCATCTATAAAGCATAGTTATACATCATCAGCCCGCTGAACTCTTAACATGGCTACATAAAGCTGCCCATGACTAAATACTGTTTCTTTTAGAAAACTCCTACTTTTTGCAATATTTGGCCTTGCGATTTATTTATGGTCATTGCAAATGCATGTTTAATTGTCGCCGTCAGAGAGTGAAAGGCAATTTTGTGTTTGTCGGGGACAAATTAATTCTAGGTATGAAAACTATTTCATGTTCGGCAGTGCCTGTCAATACCTTTGCGATGATTAATTTAGTTTTTGATTTTTCACAACTAACCGCGTTCCATTACAACAGAGACCTCTTTTGGTATTTAAATTTCGAAGAAGTATTATAATACTTCCAATTTTGAGGTTTAACTTATGCAGTGGCATCCTTGAAGGATAACATTCATTCAAAAACTCGGCAGGGTAATTTTGTTTATCGTTATCATCACTGTCTTCAATTTAATCCGTGCTCAGATCTGTCACTGTGTCACCAACTTAAATATTTAGAACTAACTCGTTGACTTCGTTCACATCGGAATTTTTTGGGCACAGGATAGCAATTTTGAAATAACGGTTGATGTTATCCGGAGTCTAAGTATCGCCAAAAATCTCCATCTTTCAATGGATTTGTCCATTATATTGGATACTTCGGAAATTTTTTTTATTTTCCCAACGTCTTTTCTAAAACCAAATAGGTTGGTACTATAAAATTAAGTTGTGCAAACATCACAAAAATAATTTTAGAGAGATATATAACGTTTAACTTAGTTATCTTTTCGATTTTATGCCCAACAGAAGCCTAAAATTTTTTGATATCGCGTGTTTATAAATTTTGCAAAAAAAGTGGTTATTGTGATTGGTGTGCAAAGTATAATTTTTTTTTCTATAATAACATTTTAAATAACGCATTTGCATTGGTATCCGGTTATTTTAGTTGAGCTTTAATATTATTATACAACGTTATTATGGTTTTGGCCATTATATTAGACAGCCTGCCAAAAGCAATGCAGCTGATGTAAAAATCAGAGGGACGTTTTATTAATCTTTTAATAGCCTAAATGATGGGAATATTAGCTCAAAAAAAATTCTGCACGATTATTCTAGCCAAGCCATTGAAAAGGTTAATAAGCGAACCTTTATTAACAAAATTATCATTCTTAAGATCTCCGTATCCTAACTTGAGCAGCCAATCGTTAAAAATTGGATCAGAAAACCGAACATTGTGATTTAATTCTAGCAATTCCAATTGACACCACACGTCACTGAATGTAATAATTGCTGTTCAGCTTATGCAGACCGAATCTGTTCTGGTTCTGGTAATTAAGAAGCTCTGTAATAGCAAGACATGATGTTTGATGTATAGTAGTAGTAGTAGTAAAAAGTATAGTAAGTACAAAGATTTCAAATGGATAATTGTAGAACAGGTTCTGGTCCAGGCTGAACAGGTTTTAATAAGTATAGAACGTACAAAGATTTCAAATGGATAATTTTGTAACAGGTTCTGGTCCAGGCTGAACAGGTTTTAAAAAGTATAGTACGTGCAATGGTTTCAAATGGATAATTTTAGAACAGCTTAGCAATAACAACTATAACAGTTTGAGCGATATAGAGCACGGAGCAGAACGCTTTTGTTGTATATATTAAGATTTGTCACCAACAACAAAATCATAGGCACGCATGCTTATCAAGAAAATCAATCCTCACACTTTTCATTCATGCTTTGTTTACTTGAGTTCATCAAAATTTGAATATGTGTGTCATAGACACTGTGGACATGCAAGTTGTTGTTTGTTCTTTTGTTTTTTTTTATTCTTGCTCTGTTGCTGTTGGTTACTTCTTGTAAGAAATTTGTATTTGTTTCTTTTTGTATTTGTTGAGTACTCTTGCACTCACAAAATATTGAGAACAAAATTCAGAGTTCTTTATGAGATAAGATCAATTAAATCAATAATTGCAAAATATTATTCCTAATTTGTGTAGAGTTTTCCTTTTTAAATAAAAGAATTTAGTTGTTTTTTATATTTAATTGTTGTTTAATGAAATTTTATTTGTATAGTTTAATTAAATGTTGTTAAATTGTTAAATGTTGTTTAAAATTAATAAAATGTTTAATTTCGTCTTTACGCGTCTTTATGCGTCTTTTACGTCGTGCGTCCTTTTATTAACTGCCCTCTCACGACAGCGAGCGCATGCATCAAACTCTGACGCCCTCTCAGTCGACAGAGTTTATCCTGTCTCGCTCACTCCCACAATTCGGCCATCCTGATGAGTATTCGACCCGAATACTTCCACCTCATCATCTGATTCGAGATATTTGGGCCACGGCTTCATGTACTCAGCACAGGTTGTGGTACGCTTCGGTCCTTCATCGTATCCAACTTTGACAACATCATATGTGTTACATGGCTTGACTTTGCTGATCTGATAGGGCCCCAAGAATTTGGCTTTTAACTTTAGCCCACCTCCAAACTGCGTTCTCTTGATTGCGACAAGATCACCTATCTTGTAGCGATTTGGCTTTTTACGTCGAAGATTAAATGTTCGTTGGTTTTCAGCTTGGATGTTCAGGATGTGTTGCTTAGCTTGCTGCCTTTTTTCGTCTCGCTGTTCGTCAAAATTAGCTGCAATTTCTTCTTCGATCAGGGTTTTAACGTTTAAGTCATTTTTTGTGTTCATTTTTACGCCTACAAGCAACTCAAAAGGCGTCCAGCGAATACTGCGGCTGAAGGTAGAATTAATAATTTGTTGAACCTTCGCTACATGTTGATACCATTTTGTCGCATCGTTGATACTCGGTTTTGACAGAACGTTAACAATTATACTGTTGAGTCTCTCGACCTGTCCGTTAGCACGGGGCAGACCAGTCGTTATTTTATGTAGTTTAATGTTCTCATCATCGCAATATTTCTGGAAGTCTTCGGATGTGAATGCAGAACCCCTGTCTGAAACGATTTGTGATGGGTTTCCAAATACAGCGCCATGAACCTGCAACTTGCTTATGGCCTCCCTAGCTGTCGTCGATTTTGTGGGGTAAAGCCAACAAAATTTGGTGAAAGCGTCGATAACTGCGAAAATATGTTTTTACTGCTTACTAGTTGATTCTAGCGGTCCTAGAAAATCAATATGGTATGTTTGGAGTGGGACATCTCCTTTACTGATTGAGTTCAGCTCTCCTTCCTGCTTTCCCATTTTACGGTTGCTGATGACACAATGAACGCAATTTGCAATATGTTTTTGAATTTTCTCGTCTAGCTTCGGAATAAAATAATCTTTACAAATTAGCTCTCTTGTCTTCTTCATCGCGAAATGACCCTTTTCGTGAGCTCGTCGTATTATTTCTCGTTGCATACCTTTAGGAATCACGAGGAGTTCGTTCCCGTCTACTTGTCTGTACAAGATGTCTCCTTTGCAGTAATACCCGTTGTACGTTGATTTTTTTTCGAGAACAGTTTTAATTGTCTTCAGTTCGACGTCTTGCATCTATGCTTGCTTTATATTAATTAGGATTCCATCTTCTTTGATCATCATGATTGGATAGCGACTTAAGGCATCTACGTGCTTCATCTGAGTTCCAGATCTATGTTCAACGACGTAATCATACTCTTCCAGAAACAATACCCATCTAGCTACTCTGTTGCACAAGTCCCTTTTCTCTAGCGTCTTTGTTAATGCGTTACAGTCCGTGATTAATTTAAAATGTAAGCCCAAAAGATATACCCTAAACTTTTTTAGAGCTTCTATTACTGCTAATATTTCGAGTTCGTAACTGGAATATTTCCTTTCGGCGTCTGTAGTCTTCTTTCTCATAAAATATACTGGGTGAAGCTGACCATCGTCGGGAGATTTCTGTAATAAGACGGCTCCATATCCTTCCATGGATGCGTCCGTATGTACTTCAGTCTCATAATGCTGGTTGAAAATATTTAAAACGGGTTTATCGCTTAACATTTTCTTCAGAACGCCGAATGCAGCCATATGTTCATCAGAAATTATGAATTTTCGATTTTGCTTTTTTAAATCGGTCAATGGCTTTGCTATTAGTGAGAAATTAGGGATGAATTTTCTAAAGTAACTGGCCAAGCCAAGGAAACTTTCTAACTGCTTAATATTTTGCGGCATTGGATATTTTAGCAAAGCTTCAACTTTTGCCGAGGCTGGTGAAACCTGGCCACCGCAAATAACGTGTCCAAGAAACTCTACCTTTCGTTTAAGGAAATGACTTTTCTTAAAATTTATCTGCAGTCCATAGTCAGAGCAAATCTTTAAAACCTCTTCTAAATTCTTAAATGCTTGTTCTTCACTGTTCGCTGGTATAATGACGTCATCCACATATGGTAAAGCTATACCTCGTCGAGTTAAATTACGAAAAATTGCGTTTACATACCTTTGGAAAACAGCCGGTGAATTTGATAAGCCAAATGGTACCTTTCGAAAATGGAACTGCCCATTATGTGTTACAAATGAAGTGTATTTGCGACTCCCTTCTGCGACATCAACGTGAAAAAAGCCGTTCTTTAAGTCGATTGTACTAAATATTTTCGCATTTTGCAAACGATCTAATTGGTCTTCGATAAGAGGCAAAGGAAATCGATCTTTTAGGATAACTTTATTTATTTTTCTAAAGTCAATACACAATCTTGGAGACCCGTCGCGTTTTTTTACTAAGACCACTGGGCTACTGAATTCGCTCTCAGACACTTCAATTATACCGTCACTAAGCCACTGTTCAATTTGTTCATCAACGATATGTCGTTCCATGATTGGTAACCGACGTGGTCGCGCACATATAGGAGTTTCGTCTGATAAAACTAAAGACATTTCAACATTTGCTGACTTTATTTTGTCTGGTTTATAATTCTGCAATATTTTAATCACTCTGTCTTTAGCATGTTCACTTGTGGCTTCATCAATGTTGAAGTGATCATTTTCTGATATTAAATCAATTTTCATTATTCTTTGTAAATCATCTTCTTTTATTTCTTTAACTCGCTTTATATAAACACCGGTTGGATTAATTGTAATCTCAGATTGGTAACAAATGTCTTCGCCAATTACGATATCTTCTTCCATACACTTTTCCGGCACAACATGAAAAAATAAATTGAAAGTTTCACCGTCTATTTCCATTAATTTTTTAACCCGACCAATTGGTTTGATACAGTTTACAATTTTATTTTCGCCAAAACCGATTAGGCATACACTCGATTCGTTTAATTCTGTTTTATTTAACGATTTAAAAATTCTGTCAGACATAATATTAAATTTGCTTCCCGTATCTAGTAAAGCTACAAATTTTTTATTATCAATTGCTACGTTCTTGTTCATAAAATTAATTTGTTTTAAACATTTGGTGTTTGGAACAAAGCTTTTGTTTTTATTTGCCGAACAGTTTTTTGCAATGTGCCCATACCCGTTGCACTCGAAACATTTTGTTCCTTTTTCTTTATTTTTGCACTCGCTAGATTTGTGTCCTTTACCGCCGCAATTGTAACACATTATTTCTTTTTGCTCATTTCTGTTTATCACGTTCTTTTTATCAATATTTTTAAAATCGCTTGTTTGTTTACAACTTTCTTTAATTTTCTCATAGCACTTTAGCTTTTCTTTAAAATCTTTAATATTTGCCGCACCGTATAAAATTGTTTTATTCAAACTGAAATCTTTAATTCCGTCGATCACATATTGAATTAATGAATTATTGTCTACATTTCCGCGCGCTGCGATGTCTTTCATATTTAAAAAATATTCTTGCGCACTTTCGTCTTTTTTAATTTTGCGTTCTATGAGCATCTTATGAATTTGAGCACTATTTATTTCTTGTTGAAACTCTTCGAGCAAAACACTTTTCAACTTAATCCATGTGGTAACACCTCTTTCGCTTTGTATAAACAGCCTTGCTAAGCCTTTCAAAGATTTCTTAGCGAAAACTAATTTTTGAAAATCGTCCCAATACATTACCGCCGCTGTTTCTTCGAATTCACTTAACCACTGTTCAATCGACATTTTGCCGCTACCGTCAAATGACCGAACCGAATCTTCAATATCACGAAAATTTAACGCGAATCTTGGCGCTTGGCTATGACTATTTGTTACAGGATCACGAAAAACTTCATTGCCGTCGAAAGATGCAAAACAATCACTGTCTTCTTCGTGCCTGCCTTCAGCACGTAATTGTTTGCTTTGTTTTTTGTTTACACTTTGTTGTTCTTTGTTTTGACCGTTCGTCTGCTCAAAACCTTCAAAATCACTTATGTCACTTTCGTTGTCCTCTTCGTCATTGTTATTTCCTGCTTCGTCTTCATTTGCTTGCAGCAAATTCCCCTTCATTAAATTTCGAAAAATGTGCAGTTTTAAATCTGCAACTTTGTAGCTTAAGTTTAAAATGTTGCTTATTGCTACGAGATCGCCCGCCGTCAAATGTGTATTTACGTACTCCTCTTTTTGATTATATGCGTCGTCAGCCGCGTTAAATTCGAAACCTGCAAACTCCCTTAACCGCTTTCTGTTATTTCTGTCTCCTTCGATTTCGAAGACAAATTTATGGAGAGCAACAATACTTTCCCTCTTGGCTTGCTTCAAGTTTTTTTTTCACTGCTTCGAACACTTGCAGATTTGCCATTTTGAATTTAACCGTTGCGCGTCGGTCTTATAAGAAATGTGAATGTATGTGAGTGAACGTATATGCAAATTTTTATTGCATTTGCTTTGTACAGTTACGCGTAAAAATCACATTTTATTCTAAAACACCAATAATTTTTACTTAACACAAATCACTTCACTGGGCTTCTTTAAGTCACTTTTAATCTGTTTTAATTTATCTTGTTTTAATTTATATTGGTTGAGCCCCCAAATTTGTAGAGTTTTCCTTTTTAAATAAAAGAATTTAGTTGTTTTTTATATTTAATTGTTGTTAAATGAAATTTTATTTGTATAGTTTAATTAAATGTTGTTGAATGTTGTTAAATTGTTAAATGTTGTTTAAAATTAATAAAATGTTTAATTTCGTCTTTACGCGTCTTTATGCGTCTTTTACGTCGTGCGTCCTTTTATTAACTGCCCTCTCACGACAGCGAGCGCATGCATCAAACTCTGACGCCCTCTCAGTCGACAGAGTTTATCCTGTCTCGCTCACTCCCACATTTGTAAATAATGCGCTCACGTTTCTACCTTTTTTTAAACTTTTTCTGATCTGATCTTAAAGCGCCTACTACATGTGCCTGAGTGTGATTGCAATATATGTAGCACTGCTTATTTGAAATAAGCAGACAAGAATTTTTCTACATATATAATATATTTTTGTAAATATAATAATATATATTTTTGAAAATTTCATAAAAAAAAATTTGATGAAAATATTAACAGGTAAATTTTCGTACATAAATAAAGAATCGTACCAACCCGTATTCCAAATATATAACCACATTCCGAACTATACGTCCATACATAATTGCATAATTTATCTGTATAAAAAACTGCTTTACGTATAACGAAAGAGTAAAAGATGAAAAATATAATCCAACGGTTGTAGAAATCAAAAATTTAAAAACTCCAATAACAATAGGCTCTTTCTATAAGGCACCCAACGAAAACTGCATCGTATTTATTGATTTCATCCTTCCAGGAAATGTGAACAGTGACAGAGCCACTCTTCCACTGGTTGCTCTGTCACCAGTACTACTGACACATTATACCCCTCACAGTCGCTTCTTCTATTGACATTTTGTATGAACGTATGTTCAAGAAAACACCAGTCGCCGTTTGAACTTGTGAAAGAGTATAGCCAAAAGGACCAATTGGGTACATTTGCAGTAGTTAATCACTAGTACTTATCTGCATAAAAAGGCACAATTTTTAGTGCCTTTTTGGCATTTGTTTTTAGTTTATCGAAAAAATAATAAATTGTATGCTTGTTAAAAAGAAATATTTTATGTTTTTTCTACATGTTCAGTTTATTTTTATACATATATTTTATTAAATTGATTTCATTTCATATATTTATATACAGTCTTACGTAAAAATGTAAGACCAATAAATAAAAATTGCGTTATTGCACAAAATACATTCAAATACACAAAAACAAATAGAAATCAATTCAAAATTTATTCATTACTTAAATAGTTCACTTTTTAATGAAACTTAGTCTCTATAATTTTTTTTGTTTTTAATTTGATTTGAGAAAGTTCCCATTTGATTTTGAAAGTTCCCATAAAAGGCATTTCCTCCTTCATGAATTGTAACAGATTATCACTTAAAATTTGCATACATTCTTCTGAGTTGACCGTTCCCGTCACAATATGCAAATCTGTTTTACCATACCACGATATGCCTCCCCAGATAGTTACTTCACCACCACCATACTGCAGTTGACCATTGACGCAATCCACATTAAATTCTTCGGATGCAAGCTGTCGAACTGTTTTCCGGCCGTGCAATTTAGTTCCTGTCCTCTTATTTAGGCGTTCAGCTTGATCTATGCTACTTGCGAAACGATCCTGTTTCACCAACATATGTAGAATACGTTCAACTCTTGGAGTAAGTTTTGGTTCCCTTCCAGATCGATGTTTATGGACAATGGAACCAGTTTCGGTATGTCGTTTGATGGTATGCTGGACACATGTTTTGCTTATTTGTAACTGACTTGCAATTTCTCTGTGTTTTTCCAGCTTCATGTAAAGCAATCACCTTAAAACTGAATATTATGGACTGTTCTTACTAAATAAATAAAAAAATAACAAACCATCCACTAAGTTTCATTTGGAACAGATTTTTCTCCCACTTTGTAACTAATCTTCAAAATTTTAAGAGCAACTTAGCAAGAAAATTGCAAAAAGTAAAATTTTGCAGAAAAATAAGACAATCGCGAAACAAATAACAGTTATCTTTTATGCGAGAGCAAAAGAATGCATTGCTCTATGAGAATATTAGTGATGATAACACTGTGCGACAATTATAGGGTCAATTGGAATAACCTCAAATATCGCAATGGTTTCTAGTAGTGCATGGTCTATTTATTATGCACTCATACTCAGTTTTATCGGAATAGGTCAAATAAGAGAGAAGTTCAAGGTCAAATTTCACCTTTAGTTCACAAATATTTTCTTATAACTCTTAAACTAAATTCAAGTCCTATGTAGTAACTGCATCTTAATATTTGCAATGGATGGTTCTTTACATTTTGAGACAATTTTTTGCTCAAAGAGTTACGTAAGGGGGTTAATTATTTCTTCGAAAACAGGGCTTTTTTAATAAAAAACAAAATTTTTAATAGTTCAGTTACTTTGTATTTGTCTTCAAAAACAATCAGATATTGCTGAATTTTTTCATACACCTTAAGTAAAATAAAATAATTCACCTCTGGAAAGATCACAACAATTACATGTGCGCATCCAAAAATATTCGGATTCAAAGATTACCAAAGATGGTAACTTCGTTAATGTAAGCCCTAGAGTAAAATCATTCAGATGAAAATTGTAGATCCAACAATTTCTTCAAAACTGTCCTTAACATCTTTACTGAAAGAGTTACTGTTTTAAAGATATGCGCGTAAATATGTAATTACAATTATATGAAAATAATATATGAAAAATTTAAACGGTTAAAATAAAATTTATTTTTATTTCTATTCTTAAGTTCATTTTAAATTTTTCATATATGTTGTAATGACATATTTACGCGCATATCTTTAAAACGGTAACTCTTTCGTTAAAAATGTTAAGAACAGTTTTGAAGAAAATTGTTGGATCTATAATTTTCATCTGAATGATTTTAATCTAGGACTTACATTAACGAAGTTACCATCTTTGGTAATCTTTAAGTCCGAATAACTTTGGATGCGTACATGTAATTGTGGTGATCTTTTGAGAGGTGGGTTACTTTATTTTACTTAAGGTATGTGGAAAAATTCAGCAAAATCTGATTGTTTTTGAAGACAAATACAAAGTAACTGAACTATTCAAAATTTTGTTTTTTTTTAAGAAAGCCCTGTTTTCGAAGAAATAATTAACCCCCTTACGTAACTCTTTGAGCAAAAAATTGTCTCAAAATGTAAAGAACCATCCATTGCAAATATTTAGATGCAGTTACTACATGGGATTTGAATTTAGTTCAAGAGTTATAAGAAAATATTTGTGACCTAAAGGTGAAATTTGACCTTGAATTTCTCTCTTATTTGACCTAATCCGATAAAACTGAGTATGAGTGCATAATATATAGACCATGTTCTACTAGAGACCATTGAGATATTTTAAGTTATTTTTTCGTGTCGCACTGTGTAATAGATAGCCTTTAATTTATGCGCAAGGTTTATTTTAAAGTTTTATTAAAAATTTCTAAGAAGTTGGCTAATTAATAACTTTTAAGCAGTAATACTTTACAAAATGTTCTTCCAGTAACCAAGCATAGTAAATCCATTTCACTAATATTTCCGTGTTTGAACTCTAATCGGTTAAAATTTAAAAAATAATTTTCTCTAAGGGGTCTTAAATTTTTACGCAAGACTGTATTCATATCATATATTTTCAGCCTTTTTATTTAATTTTTTTAACAAATTAAAGTTGATATCTTATATATAAAAATAAAAATTTTTTATAACATAATCTTTTCATTAAAAAGATTAAAGTTAACATAAAATAAAAGAAAAAAAATGAAAACAACATATTTAGTTGTAAGAAAAAAATAATGTAGAAATACGAAAGGCACCAATTACTATCAATAATTCTATGAAGTAAGGAAAAACAAAATTAATTCAACACTTAAACTAGATAAATATAAAAAAAACATGCATAAAAAAGTTAAAGTTAAGTTAAGTTAAATTATAAATTAAGTTGTATAGTTAAGTTATTAAAAGTGAAGTTATATAAAAGTATTTTAAAAAAGCTTCTTTAAAAATGCACATTTGCGAAGTCTGTTTTTCGCGTTTGTTTTTTTTCCGTCCCGCCTGTTTAAAATATTTTTCTTCTGTTTCTGAAACGCCGCCCTGAGATTTTCGTCTGGCTTCTTAGAAAATGAAGATAAAATATCTAAAAAATTGGAGAACAAAATTTCTTTTACATTTGACAAATTAACATATGTGCTTGCTTACTGTATTTACCTATCAATGATCTGTAAACATATGGAAAATCCCTCAACGGTTTCTTTCCATGTGTGCCATCAATATTAAAATTCATAATTATGCCCAAAGCAAGCACTTTGTGAAGGAACTTCTAAATATTACCTTTTATAAGGTTTTTCATTTGACGAATCTGCAATTCATAAAACATAGGTATGTTCGAATTATACTATAATTTATGTATTAGTATTGTATTTGGTATAGTATACAATATAGAATTTAGTATATTGTAGTATTGTATAGTATTTAGTTTTGCAAATTGCGTTTTGGAAGTCAGCCTTATATTTATTTACTCACATATGGGTCGGCGTGTGTTGCTAAAATAGTGTCCAGTTCTTTTAACTTGTCTGGAGAATTTATTGGAAATATTTTTGTTAAGGATTCTACTACCGCATTTTGCCTTAAAATTTTGTAACACCTTGTGCTCTGACAATATTGCAATTTTTGTTTCGTTTTGTTGGTCTATGTTGGCTAAAGAGAAAAATTGTTAAAATATTATATATATTATATTATTAGTATATAATTCGAGCCTTTCAAATTATCAACTATTTGGAACAGTACACCGCACATCGAACAGTTTTTATCGCCTTTAAAAAAGTAAGTTTAGAGAATGGAAAGATTTTAGTTATATTTTTTAAGCTCACCATGCGTACTGAAGTACTTCAACTGCCCCTTTGATGACTGCTTTTCTTGTTCCTTCGGCATTATTTCGGGATACAGCTATGAAGAATAGTTATTAAATAGTACGAAGTTCGTTTCGAATGGTAAACACATAAATTTATATTGAATGTCTTGTAGTAGAAATTGTTCTCTCTCCCCTAAATCTAGGTTAGTTCTGTAAATACCTAGCTGGCATGAATCTATGGGTTCTTGGAAAAAGCTTTCTACCGTTAACAAACGTCTTCCATGAACAAAGTTAATCAGTCCTTTTGTGAAAGTTTCGATTTTTATTGGGATAGGTTTTGGCCGCTTTCCTCTCATTTTTTCTGCTTAGTATTCTTTAAAGTATTTTTGACGTAGAATTACGTCTTAGAGAGGGGTTTGTATGGGGTCTCTTCAACAGATTTTTTCAAGGTCATGAAACTTTTTGGTTTATACTTTAGGTCATACCTACAGCCTTTAATAATCATCGTCAAAGATAATATATATAAGTACTTAAATATCAGATATATCCTGCACTGAATGAATATCTATATTAAATTATATTAAAGTCACAAAATAGTTAAATATAAGAAGAAAAATGCATGTGTTTATATAAGAAAATTAATTATCACCTGCTTTGAGGTGCCTGCTGCTTTCTTTTTTTTTTGTTGCGTTGTTTTAGCTTGTGTTGTTTTTGTTTTGCACGAACTGATTGGTTCGCATTGGTAAGCCTTGGTAGCATTGTAAGCATTGGTTCGCTTCTCACCTCACGAAATGGGTCTGTGATCCTATTAGATTTAACTTTTATGAAAAAAAACAAGTTGGATATAAAGAGTTTCGTTTTATGCTTTTACCAAATAGATGGCGAAAAATTTTAATTTTTGTTTTTAATGCAACTTAGTTTGGATCCCACATCCCACTAGCACTAGCGAGTGTAGTTGGCAAACTATTCATCGAACAGAGACGAAAGTGTAGCTCGCAAACTAAATATCGGATAGAGACGAGAGTGGCACTAATGGAAAGGACAGCGTGAAATATAGTCACCATACGATTTTTTTTTAAAAATCGGGGTCTTAATTTTATTTTGAAATTAGTAGTTAAACTGACTGTAGCTCGCAAACTATATATCGGGCAGAGAAGAAAGTGGCACCAATGGAAAGTGCATTTGCTTCGCCTTCTTTTCAACCAAGGCAATGAACTCAACCTATCAAACTTAACAAAATGATCGAAAAAATTTGACATTTTGCTTGTTTCTCTTTGCTTGCTCATTTAATCATGCTTAATTTTAACTTTTTCTTTGTTTTGGTCTCGATAAGTAGTCCATAATTGAGTGTTATTAATTTATTTGTTCATTTTCGGAAGATCAATAAAAAATACGTGCAAAATGGACAAAACAATCGGACCAAAGAGACAAATTAGGAGAGGTAAACGGAATTCTACGTCTACACTTACGATACTATCGAAAGTGCTTCTTTTTTTTCATAACAGCAAGATCAATGAGGTGCATACTATTTTGTGAAGAAATGTTTTGGCGTGATGCTCTGGATATTTTCTTATCGAAAATCTTGGTCCGAAATTAAAGCTCCATTCGAAGTGCTAAACAGACGTACGTTGTCGACTTTTTTAGCAATTTGAGTACACTTTGTGCAACCATGAGACGATGTATGGCCCAGAACACCACAAACAAAGGCTTTAGCTGGCGCGTCACAACCCAAGCAGCTCAGTACAAGGCGTATCATTTTTTCCATGAAAAGTGGCTTAGTATTCCCTACATATATTCCAACAGGAAAAGGCTCAATTCTTTCTTTTACATGTACGATTCTCAAAAGAATTGGCCACAGCTGAATACATGAGCTCTTAAACATTGGAACTCCATCTTCTTTAATATCAACTTGAATTTGGTCATAGTTGATCAAAATCTTATGTAGCTTTTTCAACTGGCTAAGTATCCCTATATGGCAATATGTTCCAGGAACAACACATCTCACTATAACCTCATCTGCACGTCCTAGCAAAATTGCTGCAGAGAGTGGAACATCCAACCCTTCCTCTTTTAAAATGGCCAGTAGCTTTTCTAAGTATTTTCTGGAAGGTGTCGTTTCGATATAGCACTTTTTTAACTTTTCGGACACACTCAAAGTAGGTGAAAGAAAATGCTCAAGACATTCTTTTATATCTTCTTCTTTTTCTTCTTCTTCTTTTTCTTCTTCTTCTTCTTCTTCTTTTTCTTCTCTCTTCTTGCACTTGGGCTTTGTTGAAAATTAATTCGCTTCTATCTTCACATTTTAATAGTCTCTTTTTATAAGTGTCTTTCTGTTTTCTTTTTTTATATAGCATTTACCGATAAAATTAAACCTTTTTCTAATTAAATGAAACTGTTTTCAAATTAAGCAAAACTTTTTTCTAATAAATTGAAACCTTTTTCGAATCAAACGAAACTATTTTCAAATTAAATGAAACTATTTTCAAATTAAACGAAACATTTTTCCAATTCAATGAAACAATTTTCAAAATAAATTGAACTTTTTTTAAACTAAATTAAACTTTTTTCAAATTGATTGAAACATTTAGAACCCTAATTATAAATGACGTTGTAAATTTAATTAATAAACTTGTGTTTGTTTGTTACTCCAATGTGCAGTTTTATGTAAAGGGTGTTTTTTTATGAGGTTTTTTTTCAATATGGATTACTCTATTGTCTGACAGCTTAAAGTGACGTCTCTACTCAGTATTGTTGCTCAGTACATGAATAGGTTAACTCCAGAAAAACGCTTCCAAATCGTGGAAATTTATTTTCAAAAACAGTGTTCAATTAAAAATGTTTATAGAGCAATTCGTGAATTTTATGGTGCACATAATCATTGCATTTTTGGTTGAATGGATGTGTTAACAAGCAAAATCGCCGTATTTGGAGCAAAAATAATCCACACGCCGTCCAAGAATTACCAATGCATCCCGATAAATGTACTGTTTGGAGCGGTCTATGGGGTGGTGGAATCATCGGTCCTTATTTCTTTAAAAATAAGGAAGGACGACGCGTTACCATGAATGGAAATCGATACAGAACCATGATCAATGAATTTTTATTGCCAAATCTTCAAGATATGGATGTGGATGAAATGTGGTTTCAACAGGATGGTGCCACTTGTCATACTGCGGGCGAAACAATCCACTTATTGAAAGAACATTTCAAAGCATTATTTCGAGAAATGGACAGGTGAATTGGCCTCCGCATTCGTGTGATTTGACGCCACTTGATTATTTTTTGTGGGGATACGTGAAGTCATTGGTTTATGTGGATAAACCAGCAACGATTGACGCTTTGGAAACCAATATTCAACGCGTCATTACTGAAATACGCCCTCAAATGCTTGAAAAGGTGGTCGAAAATTGGACCTCCAGAATGACCTTTGTGCAAAATAGTCGTGGTGGCCATATGCCCGAAATTATATTTAAATGTTAAATGCCAAGAAATTATCTACCAAATAAAAAAATTTGTTTGGCCATTTCATAATTTGGCATCTGTTTTATTTTAATTTCAAATCAGCATGCTCTTAAAAAAACACCCTTTCTAAGCATTTTTTTTTTCAGTCTAACTTTAACAAAAGAAACCGTTGTACATGGACAACATAATATCATAACATCTCAGTAATTAGATCGAGTCGAAGCAATTTTGTTGGTTTTATATACTTTGTTACATTACACTTGTTAATAACGAATTGTTTATTATATATGTTTCATTGATTTACGTATATGTATTTATTCAAAAATAAAATATTTTTTCATTCTCGATTTCAACACTCAAACTGCCCGTTGATTTTTTAACTGCTAAAAAATTTTATATTTGCATAAAATTAAAATAATTATAATTTATAAAAATATTTAAATAATTTAAATAATATAAAATGAGTAGTGAAGACTTTAGTTCCGGGAGTTCGAATTTGTGGCAACCTAGCCGGGAGACATCGAGGACATCGAGCCAGGAGTCTTTGGTGCAGCCTAACCATAGATCTACGGCAACATCGCAGCAAGGCCAAGGGAGCGCTTCAAATCGCGGGGAAAGAGGTCAAGGTACCCGAAGAAGAGTAAGAGGCTACACAAAAGTAAAAGATGACATGAAAGCTCTCCTAATAAAACTATACGAAGAAGGTAAAACTATCGCCGAAGCTGCACGTGTTACATTGATGAATATAAATACAGCAAAAACAATTATAGTGCAATACAACAAATCAGAGAATATTTTACTAAATCGTCAACGTGGTGGAAATCGTGCTAAAAAAGTAACAACAGAAATACTGTAGTGCATTGAAATTATTGTAGAAGGAGAGCCCGGAATAACAATTAAAAATATAAGGAGAAAATTATTTAGAGAGAAAAATACACTAAACAACAAAATCAAATTTTTTCCATAATAACAAGGTTCCGCCAACGGATTCTGATAGAGGGGACAAAAAAAAATACACGTGTAAAGGCGTTTTAAAAGTTTACGTCTGGGTCTTATTTTAGGGGGGATTTAAATTTCCCCCTTTTTGAACATTCTCATAATTAATCGGCATACGAAATCATGTTAACCTTTCATTTTGGGTATAAGATATGTTCTGAGGATTTATGTAAAATACTATGGGCAACATTTTTGTGGAACATGATTCTTTAAAAAACGCCAAAAGTTGTGTTTACACAATAACAAGTGACACGAATCGAATGCAGCTATTTACACTTTCGGGTCAGAAAAAAAGAATGTAGAGCGGGGGAGGGAATTGATTTAAATTTTTGTTTTGATTTGATTTTCATAGTTTTTTGTTGGAACGTAACGGATCATATCAGCCAAAGTGCAGCTGGTAAGGTTCGTTGTTATTGCTATGTTTTATGCGCCAGATTAGTGCATTAGTGAAAAAATTACCAAATTTGCTCTCTTCTTTTTACTTATAAATATTATATGAAGAGTTTTCTTTTGTATGGTGATTTTTAGTGAAATTTTATGCAAAAAATTTCTTTAATAGAAACTAATGCCTTAACACTGAGTTTTGTGGGACTTTTTGAACCAACTCTGAATAAGTACGAAATTAACCCTTAAACACATTGTAAGTTTTCACTTAATTCTGGCGTTCAAGTTGATTTTTGAGCTTTGATGTATTCAGAGACTTATAGTAGAAATTTATGGCCAATATTTTTGTAAAACATTTTAACCCGTTATATCCCTGTTTAATGGGTCTTTTTTGTCCCTTATCAAAAATGGGTCAAAAAAGACCCACAAATTGAGAAGTTAGAGGGTTAAAATGTTCCACAAAAATGTTGCCCATAGTATTTTACATAAATCCTCAGAACATATCTTATACCCAAAATGAAAGGTTAACATGATTTCGAATGCCGATTAATTATGAGAATGTTCAAAAAGGGGGAAATTTAAATCCCCCTAAAATAAGACCCAGACGTAAACTTTTAAAACGCCGATACACGTGTATTTGTTTTTTGTCCCCTCTATCAGAATCCGTTGGCGGAACCTTGTTATTTTTTTTTGTGTTGAACAGTGATATAAATCTTTCGACAACAACGATTTTCAATAGTTTGCGAAATTTAAAAATAGCATTGAAGTTGGCGTCAGTTGAGGTGGATCGGATGAATAGTCAACGAACTCTAGAACTTCGGCAGCAATATGCTAGGGAGTTTTTGCAGTGGGTTCCGCAGCAACGAGAAAAATTAATTTTTATTGATGAGTGCGGTTTTAATCTCCATATTCGAAGATCACAAGCCCGTTCCAGAATAGGTACAAGAGCCCACGTTATTATACCCACTATAAGGGGACGAAATGTTACTTTGGTCGCTGCTATTAATAATTGTGGTGTTATACACCAAAAAATATTTGCCAGTTCAACAGTGAATGCAGAGCGTTTCCAATTATTTATACGTGAGCTTATTGAAAAAATTAATAATGATCCACGGCAAGAACATTCGTTTTTAATTATGGACAATGCTCGGATTCATAAGGCAAGAGAAACTCAAGATATAGTTGAAAATAGCGGATGTCATTTAAAATATTTACCGCCTTATTCTCCAATGCTCAATCCCATTGAAAAAGCCTTTTCAAAAATGAAAACTCACGCTAATTACTAATTACTCTAATTACTATAATTACTCTTGAATCCATGGAAAGCACTAATGCAGAAATGGTTAAGAAGTATTCACTAGCGTGAATTTAATTTAATAATTAAAAATTATTAATTAATTAATTAATAAATTATTTAATAAATAATGGTGTTTTGTATCGTTACGCTTACTCAGAAAAAGACTCAGCCCAAATGGTAGTCCCAAATAAAGAGCGTACAGTAGTAATAAAATAATTTCACAGTGCTGATATTGCTGGTCACTATGGAATAGAAAAAACTAAAATCATAATTATGGAGCATTTTTACTGGCCAAAGATGTCAAAGGACATTCAACAATTTGTTAAAAATTACGATAAATGCCAACGTTATAAACCTACAAATTTAAAGCCAGCAGGTCTTTCCAATCGAGTCCAAACAATCAACGTTTTGAAGTATTAGCCTTGGATATCTTCGGTCCTTTACCACCAAGTGATGGATTTAAGTTTATTTTTATGGAAGCAACAGCAGCAAATTGTGCAATGCTTTTATTAAATGAAGTGTTTCTTCGCTACGGCTTGCCTCGTAGAGTCATTAGTGACAACGGCCCACAATTTATATCAGCCGTCATGCGATACTTAATGAATTTCCTTGGTATTCACCAACAATTGATTCCTTTATATCATCCCCAAACAAATATGGTGGAATGCAAGAACTTGACTTAAAGATACGTTTGTCCATGTTGGTCGAAGACAAACACAACACTTGGAGCAAGTATCTGCCAGTGGTTCGTTTTACTATGAATACTGTGGTATGCCGTAACACTGGACACACGACAGCATTCTCTTCTTAATTTTGGAAGAGAATTGAGAACTCCAATCGAAATAGCCCACGATTTGTCAAATATTATATACAACGGAAACTTTATTGAAGAAATAACACCATAATTAAAAATATTTTCGGAAGTACTAAAAGAATCAGAAAATCAAAACATTCGTGAAAGAGAAAGAAACAATAATCATGCCAATAAAAATCGACGTTCTGCTAGAGAATTTCAAATTAATGATCCAGTTTGGGTAACAACTAGGGTTCCCAACTGTCCCGGATTTCGCGGGACGTCCCGCATTTCAGCTAATTTTTTAGCGTCCCGCGACGACCCCTTGCGGGACGCCTTTTGTCCCGCATTTGAGAACTTAAGATTGTTTGTTTCTAAATTTCCAATTCGACATGAAACACAGTTTACTAAAACTGTTTAATTTTATTATCAAATTTAATTTGTCATTTATTTTTCATACATTTTATTTATCAAACGATTTGGATTTATTTTTTGGTTTTTTCGTGAATTGGGCAAGAGTTGGAAAGAGATCTAAACAATATCAAGGAACCATTGCGATAGTGTAAGGGCATCGCTGCCCAAAAAAACATTTATTGGCTGTTACATGTTTTTTGTACGTTTTTTGAATTCTCCATGTTTTGTTTTATAATTATACTTTTGTCCCTTTTTAAAAGGGTTTGTGAACGTTACTTAAACGTATTAAATTTTCACTTAGCTGCTTTTTACACTTGACACTTAACTGCAAAATTTTATAAATGCAATGCAAAAAACGGTTAAACGCCATTACACATTTTTACGCATACATATTCAAAGTAAAATAAGATGAGAGAACAAAATTATGCAAAGCAAAAACCAAGTAAAAGTTTAAACCAAACACAAAAGTCTTATTATCTCAAAACTATGAAAATGCAGTTAACTGTTTTTTGTTTTGCATGGCAGATCGTTGATACCCTTTATTCCTCAAAGAATAAAAGAAAATATTTAATAAAATAAAAAATTGCATCTAGTTTTGTCCCGCATTTTTGAGCCAAGTCCCGCATTTTTGATGGCTTCGTCCCGATTTTGTACTTTCCTGACTTGGCAACCCTAGTAACAACCCATATTTTCAGCAATGCATCAAAAAAAGTCTCTTCCAAGTTTGTTCCTAGACGTGATGGTCCATACTTTATACTTAAGCGTAATGGTTTAAACAGCTATGAAGTCGGTAGAATGGGGCAGTCAACGTACAAACCAAAGAGGCTTCTCTTGAGGCGTTCGCATCACTTGACGTGGTGCTGCTCAATACCGGATTGCAGCACACATTCAGTAGTGCAGTAGGTAGCTCCTTTATTGATCTGACCTTCGCTAGTAGTGAGCTTGGTATTCAGACTGGGTGGATGGTGCAAGATATTTATACGCACAGTGACCACCATGCCATTACATACACGTTAAGTAGACAACATCGTAGCCGAAGGAATAGTAGCGAAAACAGATCTGCTTATAAAACAGATTCGCTGGACGAAGACATCTTCAGAGTAATGATGGCCGACATACACCTCGCCGGCACAGCAACCGATATGGCAAGACAAACTACTGACCAAGTCAGGAGAGCTTGCGACGCTCCCATGCTCCTAAGAAGACCAAGCAAACGACAGCGCAGCCCAGTTTACTGGTGGTCCCATGAAATCGCAGAAGCACGTAGAGAATGCATTCAAGCTAGAAGAAGATACTACCGCTCAAGAGGTACCGACAGATTCGAATTTCTTCGCGAATCCTACCGTGCATCCAAAAAATCTTTGAAAAAATTTATTAATAGGAGCAAGCGCGAGTGTTTTCTGTAGAAGCTAGCCCATGGGGAACCGCCTACAAGATAGTAACAAAAAAGCTGAAGGGGTTAAGACAGCCCACTCCTACGGACCCACACCTGCTTGGTAACGTTGAAAGGACTCTCTTCCCGCCACAACCAGCAATTTTGCCCCACGATGCAGATGAAGACGATCTGAATCAAATAGTTAGGGTAAGCACTGACGAGGTGGTGACAATTGCCAAATCCGTGAAGAACGAAAAGGCACCAGGGCCCGATGGTATTCCTAACCGTGCGTTAAAACTCGCCATCTTAGAGCAACCTCAGACATTTGTCGAGCTATTCAACGCCTGCCTAAGGGAAGGCATATTTCAGTTCTTATCAGACTGCGCTTGCACTCGGTTCGTTCGCACTGTCGCGTATTATTTTCATTTTATAATAATGCTAAAGTCAAAGACTTGTTTCAGATGAAATCAAAGCGGTGAAGTTAGCTCAATGGTTACGTGTTATTTCTATACAAATATATTTCATAAAAACTGCATTGACATAGTCGATAAAAACATCATAGAACATCTTTTTAAACATAAAAACATTGTTTTTAAATGTGCTAAATGCCTTGAGGCTGGTGATAACTTGCTCGCTCATATCGCGGCTCTGACTCTTGATGTTAAAGAGCTTAAAGCATTGTTTGTTGAATTTTGTAACAATTCAAAAATAAATGAAGCAAACTCTGCTGCAGCGATTGCATCTCATAGCAAAAAAACAAAACCGGTTCCTTCTAACTCTGCCCTACCACCCATCCCTCTAACGATGGTCGATAATGGTATATGCACTCGTGCTCGCGCACGCGCTCTCGCCTCGCCTGTTGCTGTTATTTCTAACTCTTCTTTGGCGTCTTCTTCTAATGCTGCTGTAAATGACCTCAGCGCTACTGTCTCAACAGCTGATCATACTAAAACAACAAGCTATGCTGAAACTCTCAACTTGTCATCTTATAATGCTGCTGCAACTGGCCTCTGCGCTTCTGTCATGACTGCTGCGGTTCAAACTAATGCTCTTAACACATCAAGCTACGCATCAACTCTTAAAACTAATTCTGTTCACGATTCTCTTAAAGTCTCAACTAAAAACAATAATAATTTGCATGCTGCTTCCGCCTCATTAGTAGGTGCTATTGAATCGACTGCTGCTCTGCGCCCTGCTTCGAACTCGGGATTCAATAAATTTGCTCATGGTCATACAACTCACACGAAATCATCTCAAATCTTCGGAACAGACTTAAGTACTGATCTTAATGTTCTACCTCAACTGAAATGGATTCATATATCTAAATTCCGAACTGATACGAACCCAGATAGCATTATAAATCATATATCTGCTAAACTTAATGTACCAGCAGTTCTTTTTAAATGTTCCAGGCTAGCTAAGAAAGATGCCGATATAAATAATCTAAGATTTATGAATTTTAAACTTGGTCTCCCAGCTTATTTAATGAATAGAGTAATGGATGCCTCTATTTGGCCTTATTTCGTACGAGTAAAAATGTTTCATCAAAATAATAACAATTCAAAAAACTTTATCAGCACTCCGTTATCGGAGATATCATAACAAATTCTCTAAAAAGCTCTTCATCTTTATCATATGATTTTCAAATATGCTATCATAACGTTGGGGGTTCAAGAACTAAAGCTACGAATATTCTATTATTCTCATCTTCGCTGCAATTTGATGTCATTGTTTTCACAGAAACCTGGCTGTCTGTGAATCATCATAACTCTGAGTTCTTTCATCCCCAGCTGTACAACGTGTTTCGTAAAGATCGTTGTGCTCATGTGTCAGGCCATAGTAGAGGCGGCGGTGTACTGATTGCTGTCCGTGCAGCCCTATTATCTATGCAAATTCATCTACCTGCTTCTCAACCAACAGAGTCGAATGTTATGTTTGATTTAGATCAATTAATTGTTAAAATAAATATCGATAATAATCATGAACTATTCTTAATTGTAAGTTACATTCCACCTGGTAGTCTTTTTGAATTGTATAAAATGCATATTAACAATTGTGAAAGTATTTTAAGTAATTTAAAAGATAACCAGTATGTAATCATAATGGGTGATTTTAACCTTCCCAATATTGATTGGAGCTATGATGATGATGAGCATTATTGGCTTCCATTTAATATCTCAAGTACCTGTGAGAGTATACTTGTGGATAGTTTCGCGGAATTTGATTTGCACCAAATGAATGGTATTTTTAACACCAACAATAGACTTTTAGATTTGATTTTCGTTGATAGCGAAATAAATGCTATCGTCGATTGCTTTAATTCATCATCATTACTTCATACGAACCATCACAAAGTACTGAGCCTTAGTTTTAAATTCTATAGATATTTAAAACCTAATCAAAATAATAGTTTAAGTTTTGATTTTTCTAAATGCGATTTTATTAGCATTTCTCAATATTTAAGCAATATTGATTGGATGTCAGTTTTGGACAACGCTAATTTGTCAACGAATTTTAAATTTTTTTGTAGTAAGCTCAATGAAGCGATGAATTTATTCATTCCAAAAATATACTTGAAAACGTCATCAAAGCCCAAGTGGTTCAATAGTGAACTTATAAATTTAAATAATAAGAAAAATAAAGCTTATAAACTTTTTAAAAAAGACCCACTCAATGTGGAGCTTTATGATAAATATCGTTGTCTTCAAAAAAATTTCGAACATTTGAATAAATTTCTGTACAAAAATTATATATTTCAGGAAGAATCTAAATTAAAAACAAATAATAGTAAAAGCTTTTGGCACTACATAAATAGTAAAAAAAATCTGCTGGGATTCCAAATACAATTCGATACCTTGATAATGCTACATCTGATCTTCCCATGATCTGCAATCTTTTTGCTAAATTTTTCAAATCAGTTTATGCATGTCCTGATTCTAATCCACCTGAATTAAACTTAGAATTAATAGATAATTCCATTAACATAGGTTATTTACAACTTAGTGTGCTTGAAGTTGTGGAAGGTTTGAGTCAATTAAACGTAGATAAACAGCCCGGAATTGATGGTTTTCCACCAATTCTCCTAAAAAAATGCGCTAATGCGCTAGCTCTTCCTCTTGTCACCATTTTTAATCAATCACTTAATAGTGGTGAATTTCTTCCTGAATGGAAAAAATCTTTTATAATTCCTATTCATAAATCTGGCTCCAAGAACGACGTTTCCAACTATAGACCAATTTGTAAAATTTCAGCAATTCCTAAGCTGTTTGAAAAATTGGTGTACAACAGGCTTACTTTTCTTGTAAAAGAGACTATATCACCTTTTCAACACGGTTTCGTGACTAGTAGGTCAACCGTTACTAATCTAACGATTTTTAGTAACTATATTTTAAATAATTTTGAAAAAGGATATCAGTGTGATGTAATTTTTACTGACTTTTCCAAAGCGTTTGATAGAGTTCACCATAATTTATTAATAAACAAACTTGAAAGCATCGGTTTTCATTCAAATATTTTGAGATGGCTCAAGTCTTAAATCACCGGCCGGGCGCAATATGTCCGTATTAACAATGAGCTTTCAGATGTTATCTATGTTACTTCTGGCGTCCCTCAAGGAAGTTATTTAGGACCTCTTTTGTTCTTATTATTTGTTAATGAAATACCTAAAATTCTAAAGTTCTCACAGTGTTTAATGTATGCTGATGACATTAAAATCTTTTCTCGTCTGAAATCAACATCCGAATGCTCAGAACTTGAGTTGGATTTAGAAAGACTATCTACTTGGTGTCGCTATAATTTATTGCCACTTAATATTGCAAAATGTCAATGTTTAACTTTTCATAAAAATTTAAATCCATTACTATACCCCTATAAGCTCGGCGAAGTAACATTATCAAGATTAACAGAAATGAAAGATTTAGGTGTTTTTCTTGATCATAAGCTTAGTTTCTCTAAACATATTGATTATATGATCTCTAAAGCCAACTCCATGCTGGGTTTCATTACTAGAAACTCAAAAGAATTTAATGATCCTTTTTCTCTCATTTCGCTATATAATGCTTTTGTTAAATCAATATTAGAATATTGTTGTATTATATGGGATCCTTTTTACTCAGTGTCATCTGACCGAATTGAACGAGTTCAAAGACGCTTCACTAGAATAGCAATTGGGCGCCTAAATTGGAATATTGAAATGCCGGCATATAACGTTAGGTGTCTACTCCTTGGCATCCTCACTTTGAAAATGCGTCGCAAATATTTTGCTGTCATGTTCATCAGAGACATTATATATAGTAACATTAACTGTCCTGATTTGTTACTTAAGATAGGCTTTCATGTACCTTCGCGGGACCGCAGATCTCAGAATTTGTTTCATGTGCCATATTGCAGAGTAAATTATACTTGCAATGAACCCATAACGCGTTGTTTAAAACTGGCGAATACAGTCTGCATGAATGTTGATTTTAATTCAGGCTTAAGCAGAAATGCATTTAAAAATTGCTTGATTTCCTATTTTCATAGTATAAGTAATACTTCTAGCACCTAAGTATTCATATATTTAAAATTCAGAAATGTAATTATTTTAAGTCAAGTAGTCAGTAAGGAAGTTTATATTCCGTTGATGAATAAATAAATAAATAAATAAATATTTCCAGCTCAGTGGAAGGCCCAGAGACTAGTGCTCATACCAAAAGGCAGTGCCTCCACGGAAGATCCCTCAAGCTACAGACCAATTTGTCTGCTTGATACATTAGGGAAAATCTTTGAGCGACTGTTGTGCAACCGAATTGAAGACGCAATTCAAATAGCCGGAGGGCTATCCAATGGTCAGTTTGGGTTTGGGAAACTGCACTCAACGACAGATGCCATAAACCTTGTCACCATAACTGCGCAGGAAGCTATCGCAGGCACTCGATGGAAGAATGGTGCAAAACAATATTGCCTTGTAGCAACGCTTGATGTACGCAATGCGTTCAACTCAGCTAACTGGAGCAATATTTTGCAAGCTCTTAGGGAGTTTAGAGTACCAAGCTACCTCACGAAAGTTATTGCAAATTATTTCCATGCGAGAGTGCTGCTATATTCAACCAATAGCGGCGCAAGGACGTACAATGTCACTGGTGGCGCTCCACAGGGGTCAGTTCTAGGGCCCCTTCTGTGGAACGTCATGTATGATGGTGTTCTACAGCTAAACACCTAGAAGAAGTAGAGGCCTTTAGTAGTGTTGCTATTAGCACTATCTACGACTGGCTAAAGTCAGCTGGGCTTAGTTTAGCGGAACATAAGACGGAGGCGTTGCTTATAAGTAGCCGTAAAAAGTCCGAAATCGCAGTTATAAACGTGCGCGGGGCGGAGGTACACTCAAAACTATTTAGTAAGTACCTCGGTGTGCTAATCGACTCTCGACTCTGTTTCAAACAGCACCTAGAGTATGCCCACAGAAAAGCAGCCACTTCATGCCTGGCGCTAGCAAGAATGTTGCCAAATACATGAGGACCAAAGCAAGCTCGCAAAACACTTCTTCTCAATGTCGTGCGTTCGATTTTGATGTACGCATCAACGGTCTGGGCTGCAGCGATTAAGGTGAAGTCCTACCGTCGAGGAGTAGAGTCGGTGTACAGACTAGGCGCTCTTAGAGTGTGCAGCGCTTTCAGAACAGTGTCTGAGGATGCAGCTCTAGTGCTCGCTAGCTCGATCCCCATCAACCTCTTGGTGGAAGAGGCCCAACCAGGAGCTATTAGCGAGAGCGCATCCTCTCGTGTATAAAAAAATTACACAACCAAATTTTTTATTTACATATATGACTACTGGAATTACTTACTTACTTAGATGGCGCTTACAACCGTTGGTCGGTTTTGGCCTGGTCTAAGAATTCTCGCCAGCCTCTTTTGTCGTGCGCTTGCTGGCGCCAGTTGGAAACTCCAAGCGTTGTCAGGTTATCTAATGCCTGGTCTTTCCAACGGAGATGCGGTCTTCCTCGTCTGCGTTGGCCACCGCTGGGTACCGAATCCAATATCTTTTTCGCTGGAGCTTCGTCGTTCATTCTCTCGACATGACCTAGCCAGCGAAGCCGCTCAATTTTAATACGCTTGACTATATCGATGTCGGCATATAGCTCATACAGCTCATGGTTCCATCGTATTCGGTACTCGCCATTGACGCAGATTGGACCATAGATCTTGCGAAGGATTTTTCTCTCGAACGCTCCCAAAGTCCTTTCATCAGAGCTGCTCAACGTCCAGGTTTGTGATGCGTATAGTAGGACGGGCATGATTATTGAGAGCTCTGCTTCTCAATTGCCTACTGAGCCCAAAGTAACACCTGGTGGCAAGAGTTATCCTTCGTTTAATCTCAATACTGATATCGTTGGAGGAGTTTATACTGGATCCCAGGTAAACAAAGTCCTTCACTACCTCAAAGGAGGTGTTGTCAACAGTGACGTGGTTTCCAAGACGCTGGGACTGTTTGTTTGTTGACACAAGATACTTCGTTTTATCTGCGTTCACTGCAAGACCCATTCGACTCGACTTTTTTTCTAGCCTGGAGAATGCTGCACTGACTTCGCGCGTATTTTGACCAATGATGTCAATATCATCAGCATACGCCAGCAGCATAACACTCTTATAGAAAATTGTGCCGCTGCGTCTCAGGTCAGCAGCTCGGATGATCTTCTCCATGACTATATTAAAAAAGTCGCACGATAAGGAATCACCTTGTCTGAAACCTCGCTTGGTATCGAAAGGAAGGGAGAGGTCCTTCCCGATTTTCACTGCACTGCTTGTGTTGTTCAGTGTCATCCTGCAAAGACGTATTAGCTTCGCAGGAATACCAAATTCAGACATGATGGCATATAGGTGACTCCTTATTGGACTGTCGAAAGCGGCTTTGAAATCGACAAAAAGATGGTGTGTATCGATTTGTTTTTCGAGGGTCTTTTCCAAGATTTGTCGGAGCGTGAAGATCTGGTCGATGGTGGACTTTCCAGGTCTGAAGCCACACTGATAAGGTCCAATCAGTTGGTTAACGATGGGCTTCAGTCTTTCACACAATACGCTCGACAGGACCATATATGCGATATTAAGAAGGCTAATCCCACGGTAGTTGGCGCAAATGGTGGGATCGCCTTTCTTGTGGATTGGGCAGAGCACACTGAGGTTCCAATCATCTGGAATGCATTCTTCCGACCATATTCTGCATAGAAGTCTGTGAATGCATTTAAACAGAGCTTCGCCACCGGTCTTAAACAGCTCAGCCGGTAGGCCATCGGCTCCTCATTATAGTCGGGCAGCGGAACTTCAACGCTGTCATCCATAATTGGGGTTGCCGGGATATCATCTCCACTGGCGGGATTGTTGACAGCGTCGCCATTTAAAAGTCTAGAGAAGTGCTCCCTCCATAACATCAGTGTACTCTGGATATCTGTCACTAGATTCCCATTTTCGTCCTTGCAGGAAGAGGCTCCGGTCTTAAAACCATCGGCCAGGCGTCTTATTTTTTCGAAAAATTTTCGAGTCTCATTCCTGTCGCCATGCATCTCAATTTTCTCGCATTCACGCATTTCCGCCTCTCGTTTTTTTCGCCTGACAATGCGTCTCTCTTCCCTCCTCTTCTCTCGGTATCGCTCCTTAACAGCACGCGTCACAACCGACTGCAGGGAGGCTTTGTAGGCGGCGTCCTTCTCTGCAGTGGCATCGCGACACTCCTGGTCGTGCCACTGGTTTCGGCGAGGGCGGTGGTAGCCTATCACCTCTTCGGCAGCCGTTCGCATAGAGTGGGATATGTGCGTCCACTGTCCGCATATATCGTCGATCGGAGGAGTGCTTTCTTGAAGCAGGAGTGAGAGTCGAGTAGCGAAGGCTTCGGCCGTCCGTTTTGACTGCAGCTTGTCGACGTCTAGCTTTCTTTGTGTAGGATTGCGAGCATTCTTAGCTGCGCACAGACGTGTGCGGATCTTGGCTGCGACAAGATAATGATCCGAGTCTATGTCAGCACCACGGATCGTGCGTACGTCTAGTACACTGGAAGAGTGCCTTCCGTCAATCAAAACGTGATCAATTTGGTTGCATGTTTTTTGATCAGGGGACAGCCAAGTGACCTTATGAATATTGAGATGCTTGAATCTAGTGCTACTAACGACCATGTTTCGTGCTGCGGCGAAGTCAATCAACCTCATTCCGTTATCGGATGTGTTGTCGTGGAGGCTGAACTTTCCGACTGTAGGACCAAATATGTTTTCCTTACCCACCTTGGCGTTGAAGTCACCAAGCACGATTTTTATGTCATGACGGGGGCAGCGCTCGTATGCGTCTTCAAGGCGCTCGTAAAAACTTTCTTTGGTCTCGTCATCTTTTTCTTCTGTCGGAGCGTGCGCACATATTAGGCTTATGTTAAAAAATTTTGCCTTGAAGCGAATTATGGCAAGTCGTTCGTTCACAGGAGTGAATCGCAGGACATGATGCCGTATTCTCTTGCCAACTACAAATCCGTATCCAAACTCGTGCTTCTCCGCATGGCCGCTGTAGTAGATATCACAGGATGCTTGCCGTAAGCAACCCTGTCCCTTCCATCGCATTTCTTGGATTGCAGTGATATCAGCATTATATCTTTCCAAGATATCAATCAGTTGGATAGAGGCACCATCCCAATTTAGGGTTCGGACATTCCAGGTGCATATCCGTAAATCATTATCAGTTTTTCGTTTGCGGTAGTCGTCATCAGATTTGGGGATCATTCTTTTATTCATTCTTAAACTTTTCATTGAAATATTTTTATTACATTGTGGGCTTCAAACCCAACGCACAACCTTTGCTTGATGACCAAAGGAAGCCCGCCGCTCAGATTCGCCGCCAAAGTATATCGGTATGATAGTTTTTTGACGTTTCCAGGAGACACCACGCGGAGGTTTGAGTCGACATCAGACGATTTCGACATGGATAATGCTGGCCTCGCCAAGTTGAGGCAGTCAGACACGTTGCCATGTGAAGATCGCCCCCTTATCTCCCGGGGGACTACTGGAATTATTTAAAAAAAAAACATAAAAAACCATGGCGGCGACATCGGAAAAAACAAAAAATGAGTCCGAGATGGAATCAGAAGAATTTTTACAACTTATACAAACAAGAAAAACCACGTGTACAAAAACCATTAAAAGCAGAACCCGTGGCAACACCTGGATCACCGCAGAACTCCAACAAAAACTTAAGGGGACGTGACGCCTTGAAAAAAAATGTAATTTAATGTTTTAAAATTCGTACAAGTTGAATAAAAAATAAGATATCATTTTTAAAAATTGAATATATATTTTTTAGTAAAAAGATTACACAACCAAATTTTTTATTTACATATATGGCTACTGGAATTATTTAAAAAAAAACATCAAAAAACCATGGCGGGCGTGATTATGACTCACTGGGACATCGGAAAAAACAAAAAAACGGGGTTTTTATCAGCATCAAAACCGCCATGGAATGAACTAGAAGAAACAATTTTTGTTGAAAATAACAAAGTGGTGGCGTTTTTTCGAAAATTGTCAAGTTTTTTGTACAAAATCGGCCAAAAACTATAAAACCGATTTTTCTGTCATACAACATATGGGCATTTCCACAGAAATTTCAGCCGCAGTCAAAAAATTCAATGCCTATAAAAGTATGTTGTTTTAACATATATATATAGGGAATCCATCAAATTTAACTGTTGTAAACAAATTTTACATTTATTCATAACAAATTTTGAAATATTCAAATGTAAAGTCGAACAAGTGCAAAAGTTCTGTTTTGAACATTTCTACTGCCGTTTTGTTTAGATTAATGTTCGTAATGAAAGCTATTATGCATTGACATTTGCTCCTTTAAAGCTCGGTTTGTATTTAAAGAATATAAGAAAAATGTAAAAAGGACGATGCGATTGTCAATTACGATACATTTTTTCTTTGCTTTATCGTACATTTCGCTGTAGCGTGCGACATTGAAAAATAGCATTTGTTATCAGTGAGTCAAAGGTTTTTGTGCAATGCGTATCAAATATTCGTAGCAAACAGATGTTTTTATTGCAAATTAAACAAAAAAAATTTTGTTGCAAAAAAATCAACGCTTTGATCTTGGTACTTATTTAAAGTTTGTAGCGTGCGACATCGTAAGTGTGAAATGTAAAAATTTGATATAATTTTTTTTTAACTTAATACATAATATAAAATTTTTGAATGAAGATGATTAAAAACAGCGGCGAGAAGAATAATTTGAACTGCAAACGGTGGAGAAAAAAATTGAAGGATGATGAATACAAAATTACAAAACTACACAGTGTTGCCAAGTCAGTGCTTTTAGTACTAGTAAACTCAAAAACGTGTATTTGCCATGAAATAAAAAAATCTTTAAATCGTTCCAAATGCTTCACATAAATATTTCATTTATATGTTGGTCCTTTTTACTTAAACCTCACAAAATTTAAACAATTTGTTCAGAAAAATTCCAAATTAAAAATTCATTACAAAATAAATTCAAGATCATATAACCCATACATGTTTTTTGATCAGTTATTATCTCCATTAAATTTATAAATTAAGTCCTCTCTAAATCTTAGTTTTATAAGTTTAATGAGGTAAAAGGTTAAAGCCTCAGATTGATAAACCATCTGCATAACAAATTCTGCATTCTTAAACAAAACAATATCATATGAAATATAGAGATAGAAATAAGATAAGAAATATTTGATGTAAAAGTAGAAATTTAAGAATGCAAGGTAAAATATTTCTTTAGATTACTAATTTTTTTTATGACAAAAATAATTTTTGAGATCGGTTTAAAAATTATCGCAAAATTCGAAGTTAGCTTTACAAATTTTATTGTTAGTGCTTTTTTATCAAAATTACGCGTTATTTGTGACTTGGTGTCTTTTAGTTTAAGATTGTTGGCAACACTGGAACTACAAATTAAAAAAAGGAAAGAATGCGGATTGCTAGACAGAAGTGGAGAGCGCTGGCTGAAGGTAAAGAAGATATAATTCCAGAGAAACGGAAATATAATCACATACGACAGCAAGAGAGGCACCGAAAACTCTTAGAAAATTAAACATACGTAGACAAAATAAAGGCAAACCTTGGCGAAAGCGGTTAAAAAAGTGCAGCAAGCGATGCCAAAGGACATGCACAAAGGGCTTAAAGTTCTTCATGTCCTGATCGAAAAATATAAGCAGGACAAAAATGTATATAACATTATTAATACTAGTCTCAGTTAACTTAGTTTCTGTTCTTTGTTTTTTCATATATAAGATGAATATCCTTTTTTTTTCATTATGTAAGATATTTTAAGTTTATAATTTTTGTTGTGAAAATAAATATATTCAATTCATTAAAAATCATTTATGATAATCTTCTGCATGTCCAATTACATAAAAAGTAAAAAATAAACGTAAAATATATGAAGCAACAAAATGTAGCATTCGACATGTAGCGTGCGACAGTGATTAAAATAAGATTTTAACTTAGCTGCTTGATATTTTTTAATCAAATAAAAACCATTTTTAAAAGACATCAATGCACAACATTCCAAAATTAGTCACATTAAACTAATGCCTCATGTTTCGCTGATATCAGTGTTTGAACTGTTTGCCTCAAAATCGACTTCTGTTTTTGTAGCGTGCGAATCCGTTAGTTTTTTGTAATTTTCTTGAAAACGAATAATTGCCAAAAATCAACCTTAGCACCAATTACAGTGCTAATCAAGAGCTATAACTTTCGCCTTTTGTCAAAATAAAAAAATGTTTTCGCATATGTTTTTTTCGAATGTCGCGTACGAATGTCGCGAATGCGTACGAATGTCGCGTTCGACATCATGGAAATGCCCATATTTAAATTTCAGTACGATCGGTCGAGTAGTTTGTGTTTTATCACGCCCGCCATGATTTTTTTAATGATTTTTAAAAAAATTCCAGTTGCAAAAAAATTCCAGTGATTTAAATAATAAAATTTTTTTTTGTGTAATTTTTTTTTTCGGAAAATATATTTATAATTTTTCAAAATGATATCTAATTTTTTTTATTCAACTTATACGCATTTTAAAACATTAACACATTAACCCCTTAAACACAGACAGAAATTATACAAAAATTACAAACGTTATCCAAATGATCACAACAAACAGGCTGAATATAAACAAATAAAAAAGAGGTTGAACATCTTATAAAAACCAATAAACAAAAACATTTAAGTAAACAAATAGAAAAGGCTAGAAACAATTCACGTAAGTTATGGAATATAATGAACACAACAATAAGAAATAAGGAGGAGGAAACATTCAGCTCAAAAAAAAAACTCAAGAGCAAGACACAAAAATTAAAATAAACACTGCAAACAATTTTAACAAATACTTTAATGAAACAGCAATAAACATTGCAAAAAATAACGGGGGACATGACATTGGGCGTTTTTTGAAATTTAATTTTTTATAATTTTGTATTTTAGTAAATAAGATTCTAAGATTCTAAAGATTCTAAGAAAAAAATTTCATGGAAAAATTCCTACGGGTTCAAAAGTAACAGCCGGATTAGTGAGAGCGCATTTTTAATTTTCACCTTTTTTGGCTTTGTTCACAAACTTTGAACGCGTTTATCTCGAAACCATGTTTTCTTACTGGTTGCGGCACTAGCGAGTTCATTTTTTGACGAAATTTTTTTTGTTTTGTATTTTTTTAAACTTGGTTCGCTATCGTATGACACGAGCTTTTTTTATCGAGTTTTTTTGAATTTTTAAAGACAATATTTTTTGTCGAAAAAACACACTTTCAAATTTGGAACATCACCAAAAATTGAAAAAAGATTTTTAAAAAAAGCTCCTGTCATACCATAACCAGTTTTGTTAAGATTTGAAAAAGTAATTTTTTTTCCAGATCGGACAATTTTTGCGACTCCCAGCGCTGCAACCACGAGGCCCCTTTTTATCTCTGCCACCAGTTTAGAGCTCTATAAAACCTATATGTTGGAGTGAAAAATATATATTTTTGAATTTATTTTTATATATTTATATATAAAATATATATACAGTATGAACTCGGTAAACGCAACTAATACAAACCGAGGCTGTTTCATTTATTGAGGTTGTTGCACCCAGCAAGGAAAACATAAAGCGAGAACAATTATATATAGAGCGAGTTTTATGAAGTTTTAAGCGAAATGCTTAATAAAATTTACAGTATTGAAATTATTCATTTCATTATAATAAGATAATTAACTTAGGCCCGTTAACTGATCTCCGAAGTTTAAATTTCTTAATCTCAGATTTCGTAAACAGAGTTTAAATTTTAAACTCAGTTAAAATTATTTTCGTAACTTATCTCATTTTTATCTTCAGTTTTCTTAAACTCTGTTTAAAAATTTAAACTGAGATTAAAAAACATATTTGAGCGGCACTGTAGTAAAAACTCTACAACTTTGACGTAGAACATCAAAATATTTCAAAAATTTTTGATAAAATAATGCAAATTGTCAGTTTCATTGGAATATTTTTTTTTTTCAAAACTTAAAATATGTTTTTTTTTGTTTATTGTTTTGAATTTTTTGAAGTATGATTTTTTATTTTTATTTTTTTGTTTATTATTGAGAATATTTCCAATGTTCTCAGAGAATTTTTGACACAATTTAAGTTTAAATTTTTTAAACCTAGAATTACTGTGTTTAAATTTAAACTTTCCACACCAAGTTAAACTTAGATTTTTTGAGATGAGGTATCGGCGTTAAAATTTAAACTGAGGTTAAGGAATTTTAAACTTTGTTTAAGCTAAACTTTGTTTAAAATTGAGATCAGTTAACGGGCCTTATTCAGTTTTAATATATTATATCTGTTTGAAAATATCTTTTGCTTTTGTTTGTACTTTGTATAAGTTACAGTTTGTATAACAGCGATCTCTCGAAGTTCTTTGAGAATAAGAATGTATTTTGATGGAATACCATTTCTTTCAGACCACTGAATACACGTGTGAAACGACTGCACAGCAACTGAACCTTTTATTTGAGGTACTGGGATAAGTTCAGAATAACGGTTATCTGTACTTTCAATATCTACGGTTTCATTATATTCTTCTTTGTCTGCAAAACTTTCGTGTTAAAATTCTGAAGATCATCTTTTTGGAAAAATTCATTCGGCGCAACTTGCGAGCTTATGATTTAATGATATCGACGGAAAAAGGAACGTTTTGCTTTCTTTGTTTTAAAACCATTTGTAGAGAGCCTTTTCCATTTTTGGATATTCACAGGATTTTAGAGTTTGCCGTTTTTTTGGCCCAGCTTCCATATTTCCAGCATATTTCAGAATCTTGTCTTCTTTTTTTTTAATTCTCGTGATTGTTGACTTGTGTACTTTCTATAGGCTGCACAGTGCTTTTTACGATACACCACATTTAGTTTAATGCAAAGTTTCACACTTTTGTTTAATAGTTAGCTTTATCAATGTTTTCGTGATCGCCATTACCTTCCATAAAAAAACACTACCGGGCAGTCGAAGTATAAGCAGATACTAATTTTTTGTGTTAACGATTGCGCTCAAAGCAAACGCACCAAAGAGCAAACAATTTGACGAAATAACTTCCTTAAAACGGTCAAGCTTAAAAATCCAGAAAAAAACAAAGAACAAAAGAGACAAAATACAAACTAAAATCCATCATATAGATATATAAAGCGTAGTCAGTTGCAGTTATTGAGGTTACTTTTTTTAGCGAGTTGCACTTATAAAGGGTACAATGCTTTGTCCCGCTCTGTTGCAAAAATCGAGGAATTGCGTGTATCGAGGGTTGCGGTTACCGAGTTTGTACTGTATATATTTTTTCTTGTCATTTGTTATATTCTCTACAATAATAAAAAAAAATTTTGAAAAAATTTTTGTTTTTGACTGAGTTATGAATTTTTAAAAAAAGGTCTGTTTTCTCTGCCGCGAATGTCATGTCCCTCCTTAAACCAACAACACAGCAAGAAATACAGCAAATTATAGGTAGGCTTAATAGTAATGCAGCCAAAGGCGTCGACGATATATCAGTCAAGGAACTGAAATTGCTCTCAAATGTTTTAACTAATAATATAAACAAATGTTTTACAACTGGAATCTTCCCAAACTGCCTCAAAAAAGCTGTTATAACTCCAATACATAAAAAAAAGAAGAAAAAATAGCTGTGAGAACTACCGGCCAATTTCCGTTCTTTGTGCAGTTAGTAAAGTGTTTGAAAAGGCGAAAAATAGCAGAATCGTAAATTTCATCGATTCCACAATTCGATTCGATGCCAACCAGTTCGGTGTCCTAGCGAGCAGTGGTACGACGTCTATGGAAGAAATGTGCCATGCATTAGATGAGAAGAAACTAGTTGCAGCATCATTTATCGATTTATTGAAAGCTTTTGATCTCGTTGAACATGAAAAACTATTAATGATGATGAACGACTTGGGAATTCGAGGGACGGCAAACAAGCTTATACAAAGTTATTTGAACAACAGGCCTCACGTTGTAAAAATAGATGGTGAATAAAGCAAGCAACGAGCGGATATCCAAGATTTGAGTGCCCCAAGGATCAATTTTAGGACCAAGATTGTACTTGCTATACATAAACAACATAAGAAGCACCCGATTCAAATCAATATACATCTATGCTGACGATACAAACTTTTTAACAACAGCAAGAACAGCAAAATAACTAGAAGAAAACATCAATCATGACATGAAAATATATTATGATTGGGCATGCGAAAACAAACTAAGCATAAATATTCAAAAAACGAATTATATAGTATTTCGGCCACGTAACAACATGGAAATTAACATCAAAATAAAAATCAACAATACAGAAATAAAAAGAGTGCAGCACACCAAATACTTAGATACTAGGGATGACACTAGAGATGATAATAGATGAAAGACTCGATTTTGAAAATCATATAAAAGAAATTAAAAATTCCAATAATAGGGGCAATTAGAAGAATTGGGTCGAAACAAGAAAATGTCGCGAAACTAATATAAACGGGACACATTATGTCAAAAATTAGATGCAACGTATGCAGCTGGAGCCAATGTACTAATAAATTCCAAGTTGAATAGATTGGAAGATTGATGAACAAATCACTAAGGGTTCTTTTCAACAAAAACACATTAATATCAACAAAAGACCTATACAAAACAACTAAACAAATGGACATCAATCAACTAATTTTTGCAGAAAAATGTAAATATATCCACAAAATTAAAAACAAAATATTCAAATCCAACATGGTCCTAACAACAAGAAACACAGTTCATCAACACAATACACGCCAGAAACACAACTTTGATCTACCGAAGGCCAAAATAACAAACAACTAAATAGTCTGACGTACAGCGCAATTCGACAGTACAATGTATTACCGGAAGAAATAAAAAATGCCAGAAGTATTAATATTTTTAAAAATAAACTTTTTAACAAAAAAAAAAACCTACTTCAAATTCACTACAAAGTAAAAAATATTTTTAAATTACTTTTGGCGACCGATTAGAAAATGTTTTTATTGAAAAAACTTTGGCCGCTAGTGGGTATCGATCCCGGGCTCCGAGCATGCCAGTCCACACACTTAATCTGCATGCCACGGTCACCACTGTTTTTGCATAATAAATTTCACGTGGTGGAACGGGAGTGGATTTTTTTTTTGTACTTACGAATGACCTCGGCAGAAATTGCTTCGAGACCTTTTTTAATAGCGAAAGGGCTAAGTTTAGTAAGGGAAGCATTATGTCACCCGATGTTATGATTAAATATTTTGAGTTATTGGTTAGGGAATTCCTTGCAGGAAGAGAAGGGAAAGGTTCACCTCTATTTTCTGATTTTTTTTGTTTTTGTTGGCACATCACTATAATCAGTCAAAAGATGATATCTATTTGACGTTCTGGGGGCCATGTTTTAATTTTAAATATTTGTACGAATGAGAAAAGAAAAACACAACACACTTGTGTTAGTTGAAGGGAAACACTATCAAATAAGTGTAGAGACAAAATTAAGAACTAGTAACTTTCTAACACTCGTCTGATCGCTACGAATGATAGTCGGTGACTGCTTAGAGTAATTTTTAAACAATTCATTGGACTAATACATTTTTAATCCTTTCTTTATTAGAATTGATACGATTAAAAATACTAGAAATATTTTTAGTCAAAGCTGTATGTAAATTTAATAAATGGGGAATACAATTTGAATTATAAAACCTAAGGTTAAAAATTGAATACAAAATAACTGAAAGGGCAATAAAAGCTGTATTTTGCTTACATTTTGTTCAAGCTATCGCAAGCAACAGGATGTGACAAAAAATGCAAATATTGCACAATACAATTTTAACATAAAATAATTAATAAAATAAAATTATAATAATATAAAATTTAAAAAAAAAATATATAAAACGGTCTGGTTGAGGATCGAACCAGGCTCAATTAATTCATCAAATCAAATCGAAAACTGCAAAACCAACTGAGCCACGGAATAAAATTTTTCGCTTCCACGAAAATCCGATCGCTATCCGATGTATACTTTGCGATCTACACTAAAATGAGTAGTAGGATGTATATGGTTTGTCATCCAAATTAATTTGCATTGAAAACAAAAATAACAATTTTTCCAGAAGAAAACCTGGTTCATTTCTTAAATAAAAAATAGATTGTTCATTGCACATAGTTACTTCTGCTACTTTCTTCTAGACGCAATAACAAACGCTTGCTCTTTTAGATGTATACATCATGTCAATCGAATAGAAAACGCCATCTATTTGGGTGATTGCATAAAACGAAATATAATGCAAGTAGTTTTTTTAATAAGAATTAAATCTGATCGGATCACCCTCTTAACGTGGAGTAGAGAACCAATGCTGCGAATCAGTTTGTACAAAACAAAACCAACATAAGCAAAAACAACAAAACAAAAACAGAAAGCAGCAGGCACAACATGCAAGCAGCTAATGATTAATTTTCTTATATAAAAATCAAGATTTTTCTGCTAAGATTTTGCTATTTTTTGACTTTAATATAATAGTGACAAAATCCAAAATTAGATATTCGTTTAGCGCAGGATATATCTGATACTTTAGTATATATATTATGTTTGAACGATGAGTATTAGGGATGCCCAAAATACATAGATGCATCGAAAAACATCGATGTATTGGTTCGATGCATCGAAAACCTCCGATGTTTTTTTTCACAAAATTTCAATGTCGATGCATCGATGTTTTTTATTTCGATGTGTTAAAGTTTTCGATGCATCGATGTATTTTTTCAATGGATGGATTGCAAATTTGTTCGTATTCGTACAATATGCTGTTAACATACTTATAAAGTGAAGTATACTCGAGGTAGTGTGCGCATTGAAAAAAAGGAACATATTTTGCAACCTTGCATTTGTATTCGCTGTCAAACGTTTCTCATGTTTCTTTTTTTCTCATATTTTTTTGTTCTCAAGTTTCTTTTCTCTGTAATTTCTTGTAAGCTTGCTAAATAGTTCGCTGGAAACCTACTGAAACTAGAAATATTCTATATGATGAAATTTCAATCTGTTTAAGAGGTCCCGTAGGGCGCTTTGGAGACATGGAAGGATTTGAAATCTCATTTCCCAGTTTTGTATAAATTGGCATTCAAATATTGATCAGTTATAACTACTCTAGGCCCCTCTGAGACTCCTTTTTCCAACTGACTTGTTGACTTTAAATCAACAAAGCAACTAACGGGAATACGCCTTCATAAATTGTTGTTTTTGGAAAGCCTTGAACATTGCCACTGGGTTCTTTATTTAATTCCAAAGATATACTTTTTTATATTCATGAAATTCTTTAAAAATAATTAAACATAAAAACTTTCGATTCTTGTTTTTCTTCTTTTTTTTTTGGATAGGAAAAAGTATAAACATCGATGTTTTTTGTCGATGCATCGATGTCTTTAGGTGATACATCTAAAAAATATATCGATGTTTTCATGCCATGTGATATATCGAAATGTATCGATGTATAATTTCGATGCATCGTATCGAGAAAAACATCGATGTTAATTTTCGATGGGCATCCGTAATGAGTATTAAAGCCTGTATATATACCCTAAAGTAGTGATGTTCAACTCAGCTCCTGCGAGCTTTCTGCACTTCGAAGCTGACCTTGAGCTCGGCGAGCTCGCTGAGTGTTTGTGTGTATGTTTTATTTGATAAAAAAACCCAGTCAGAAATTGATTTCAATGAAGTCAGCTGGTATACAAAAAAACATTCATATTGAAACTTTTTTGTTTAACAATTATATTTTTTTCCTAAAATATAGTTAATTACAACTTATTTATGTAAATATATCTCAATGCAAAAAGTTAACATTTAATAGCCAGTTTGAATATGTTAATTTTTAGAGAGTTAATTTTTGCTTAAATGCAAACAGAAAAAACATTATTTTTGAAAAGTGCAGACAACTCAGCTGCGCGATAATTATACTTTATTTTTAATTTAGTTTATTTATAAAAACGATTTCAAAATTTAAAAAATACATTTAATCTTTTGCAAGATTTGTTCAATAAAATTTGGCATCCAACGTTTTCACATGAAGGCTTTGAATTGAGTGGGAACTTTCTGAGATTGTCACACCCAACACACAAAACTGAAACAACCTCACCAAGCACGTTACTTGGTATAATGTAAGTTTTGTACTTATTTTATACTTATGAATCTGCAAAACAAATTTAAATACAAGCCGCATATTTTCGCTTTTGTCTACTGTGCAATGTTATCGAATACAAATTTACGTATGCGTTACTTTGTAATTGTTCAACGTGATGAGCTGCTGCTAGCCCGAAGCCGGCAGCGCGAGCTGATAAGTTTCATGACCTTAAAAAAATTAGTTAAAACGACCCCATACAAACCGCGCTGTATGACGTAATTCTACGTCAAAAAACCGGAAATGCACTTTTTGAGATATGAACAACTTACTTTTTTTCAAAAAGTAGGCTACTCCAGCAAAAATATTTTATTTGTATTAAAAATCGATTTTCAATTGCTTTCTAACGATACTTCATTTACAAAAATAGGGGTAATAGATGACAGAGATATGATTTATTGAAAATGACTCCATTTTCAAGATTTTTGCTTTAATCAAAAATGCATTTGGATTGGAATAGCCGGCACTATGAATAAGTAGAGTCAGAGTTAAGTTTCGTTTAGCATAAGTAAATTATCGAAATTATTAAGTATTTGTATAAGGATAAAAAAACCAATTTCGTTTAGTTGAAAAACGAAATTATCATAAAATAAACATGCATTTCAAGTTTATTGAAAAATATGATCTTATATATTGTTTCTAAGATAAAGTTGGCATTTTCGATACATTAAAAACCGTAAAAGCGGAGATCGGTCGCCCAGGTACTTAACTTTAACTACCACGTTTGGCTGCAGCGTAATTTGTTACTTATTTCGAAACATGTTCGAAGTTAATGCATATTTCTACTGGCATTATCACGTGGCTGCAGCGTTAGCAAAGCTTTTAGTTTGTTTATGTAAACACTTATGGAATTGTTCTGTTTTTTTTTTCTACCATGATCATATGCAATGAATTATGCGTTAAAGGACTCAATAAAGCCATATGATTGTTTTCTTTTAATTTTTGTAAGCACTAATTGTCGTGTTAATATTTATATTATTTATTATACTTGTTTTTTCAAATAAATTAGTTTTATCCCATTTCAACACAGTTTTTGTATTAAAGCTTAGACTAGATCAAGATTTGTTAAGCTTTATTTGGATTTAGATTAGTTAGCGTTTTAGCTCTAGTTAAGGTAGTTTTAAGCTTACCTTCGGTAGTAAGTTAAACCCGTGTTTTATATTTAACGTCACCATGTTTAGCCCGCATGAATCTTACGAATTCTGACGGCGTCTATAACGTAGCGTTGCTCGGCTGGTCTAATTTTTCGATGATCTTTTGTCTTCGTTAACATGCTGTTCTTACTTAAAATTTGCACTATTCTATTGAAAATAAAAGGTGCCAAATCTGAAGAGGAAAGTTTTATAAATATAATATAATTAAAATTAATTAAAATATGATATAATTATTTTTTTTAATATTTTCCCATTTATGTAGTTGCATTAATTTTTGAATGAATATTCCAATTTACAAATTATTGTCATATCTAAAGTACCTGTTAAAAGTAAACTTTCTTAAAAAACTTTTCTTGTGCTTGCTGGGATGGAATAACCCATTTAAATAATTTTTTAATTAATTATTATGTATAGAAACTCTGCCCTTATTGCAATTGCTATGAATTACATTTTAAAGATTCATTATCTTCAAATAAACTTTAAATTTTTTTTATTAGGGCTATCAATGATCTTGAAAACGCCGATTATGTATTTAAAGACTTGCAGGATATTATTCGAAGATCAATATTTTTGAGGCAGCATCTTATATATGAAGAAGCACATGTAATAAAAAAAGGTCTATATGGATTTGTTTATAAAAAAATAATTTGTCATATTTCAGACAACATCGGCTTAATCGAAAATGGTTGAAGAATTCCGCATTCAAGTTCAAGGATGGATTAAAGTCGCTTAGTTATCTAAATGTAAAGTCTTCTTGCCATTCTATATTTGAT
This sequence comes from Tetanocera ferruginea, assembly GCA_958299015.1. NCBI lineage: Eukaryota > Metazoa > Arthropoda > Insecta > Diptera > Sciomyzidae > Tetanocera > Tetanocera ferruginea. The sequence continues at coordinate 84,595,157 of OY282641.1, read as the reverse complement.
ATATAAAACATCTTCTTAAAAATCTAAATAACCTTTTCTACAAAAGTTGAGATTTCTTATTGTTGAACTTTTAACTTTTATCTTTTAAATAAAATTCTAATAATGTTTATAATCATGTTTATAATGTTTATAATAATGTTTTCTCGGAGATCGAGGTGGCAGCACTGATTGTTAACTAAGCAGCAGCAACGAAAAAAGCATTCAACGACGAAAAGCCGAAGTTAAGCAAAGGAAGCCCAACATTGATGTTTTCCGCGTCGCTGTTTTTTTATTATGTTTGTTTATGTTATTTGCTTATGTATCTTATATTGTATTTATAAATTATATTCACCCTTATTCTTGAACCCGCGTCGAGCAAATAACGTCGTTTTGTTATTTTTTAAAATAAGCTCCACAATTTTTGACGATTAAAAATGTTATGTTGTTATTTTGGGTCAATTATGATGTTTATAATTAATTATTTTAGGAGGTTTTTGACCAGTGCTTTTGTATTGCAATTTTTATATTAAAACAAAAATTCAATATTGTCCCGACGTTTCGTCAATTTTTTGTTGACATCTTCAGGGGATTTTTAATTAAATCTAATAACACAATATAATTATTATTACACAAACAATTAAACAATAAAAACATAAAAACACCTACTTAATATTTTAGATCACATTAAAACTTAAAATTTTAAACTTAGTACTATGACTAATGTCCGTCCAATGCTGCTGCATAATTGTTGTTGATATTGTCAGTGTCTTCTTTAAAATTTATTGCTTTGTTCCCTTTTTGTTGTATTCTTAAGCTTTCTAATGTCAGTCTTTTGTTTGTTTTGTTTTCAACGTCCAAGATTTTGACTAAATCAAAATCAGCTGTATGGCCTGTAGTTGTTATATGCTGAGCTAAAGCTGTTGTTGTTTTTTTGTTTCTGATGTCTAGCTTGTGTTCTGTCATTCTTGTTTTAAGCGCTCTTTTTGTTGTGCCTATATATATTTTGTCACAGTTTTCATGTTCGTTTCCTTTGCATCGTACTTCGTACACAACGTTGTTTTTGTCTTCGTTCTTTATTTTTGTTTTTGTTCTTGTAAATATTTTGTTTAATGTCGCGTTCGATCTGTGTGCAAAAATTGTTTTTTCCGCTCTCATCATTTTGCGTATGTGTGTGTTGCTTGTTAGGTTTGGTATGTATGTGATGCCGTAGTACTTTACGTTTTCTTGATTGGAGAATGTTATTTTTTGTTCGAGAATTGAGAGTTCAATATCGATGACTATTTAACTATCGATAAAGCAGCTTGCTCGACGTCGAAATTAAAAGTTTCAATGATAGAAAATATTTGTTTCGACGCTGTTTTGAGAGCGAGCGCGGGTTCAATGATAAGAGTGATTGTATTAGTTTGAACTGCTTGTCTTGTTTGTTTTAAATAGGACTCAATTTGACGTTAAAAGGTTTGTGAATTTAATCCAGAGCGGAAAATTACTCACTTTACATTTTTATTATTTTTTTTATCACTTTACATTTTTATTTATATATATACTATTATAATGGTATTCATAGATTGACGTTTGTGACCCGTAAACAGCGCGTATCGGTAAAATAATTTATTTAGTCTCACAAATATTTTTTGTGAGATCAACGGCTTTTGAGTTATTGACAAAAACACTAAAAACTAGTAAAGTATATCTTCGACTTGGCCGAAGTTAAAATACCTACCCCACGTCCGATTCGTAAGGATACAAAATCTTAAATTGTAGCTCATTTTTATGAGATAACAAAAAATTTTACTATTTTTATGACGTCTAAAATACATTCATATCACATTATTTTCCTGCAGCGTAAGGACAAGCCTCTTTATAAAGTTTTAAATTTTGGGGTTGTATGGGAGGTGGGAGTGTTCTTGGGTGGTTGATGCCAAGTTTTCTAATACGCTTCAGTTATAATATATACAGGTTTTTAACTTCAAATTCAACCTTTTCCATTTCAAATTAAACTTTATCCAAATCAAATTAAACTTTTCCATTTCAAAAAAAACTTTTTCCATTTCAAATTAAACTTTTTCCATTTCAAATTAAACCTTTTCCATTTCAAAAAAAACTTTTTCCATTTCAAATTAAACTTTTTCCATTTCAAATTAAACCTCAGACAAGAAAAAGATTTATTTTAGATTTTTATTGAATTATTAATATTGAAAAAACTGCTGACAAAATAATCTTTTTGGAAAATTTAAAATTTCGGGATTTTAAATTTCCAGAGATTTCGACTTATTGTCAGCTGAGATAGAGACTTCTCAAATTAGCTCCGAAGAAGTGAAGGATTTTCCTTAATAAAACCACCGGATTTGGTGTTTTATAATAGTTGAACAAAAGTTTAGATTTTATTAGCAATTTTATATGAGTATAAATGAGTGTTTGGTCGGGTATGAAAAAGAGTACCTTACCCTTCGGAGGTTGATTTAAGAAGAAAGAGAAAAACAATTCATAGTAAGCTAAACGGAAGTTAAGCTCAACCATAACTTAAAGCTAGGTTTAATATAATAAATTCGAAAAGGTAAGTAGTTAAAGTACAGTACGGTGTTTGAAATCAAAAGTTTGAAATTAAGCAAGTAGGTATTCATGAAAAATGGTAAGTATATACAAAAACAGTTCACTTCAATATTTTAAGATACAATAAGTATAATAAGCTGCGGAGAACGTCGTGCGACGTCGACATGGCGCCCGCCTTGCGCTTGTGCAAGATTTTACAGCATGTTCTCCAGCTGCTGCAAGGCCCTTATGACCTTTCCCAGCTGCTCTCGAGGATTGTTGCTGGAGCTCCGTTCTCGTTTAGCGCGTTCCGGTAGGCGCACTCGTGGACGGGAACGTCTCTGCTGGGTCGCAGTCTTACGGTAATTTGAACTCCGATTGGATGCGAGCTGAAGGCGATGCACGATTCCTGTGCGCCCGTTGATGTTTAAATGAAATACGAAAGTGCTTAAACTCATGCAGGAGAGAATGATGCAGGTCTCCACAAGTTTTGCAAACGACCTTAGAGCTACATTTTCGAACGGTGTGCGATTTTGCCAGACAGTTTGAGCAGTTCCCATGCTTCCGTATAATTTGCCTGCGTTGTAAGACGTCCATCGTCAAGAACAGCTTGCAGAACCTTATAGAATGGTATCTCTTGCAGAGTCGGCACTGATACAATTGTCTAGAAAACAAAAACCTTATAAGTACTGGTATGATATTGATATGATATAGTGTGAATATAGGGTGCATGTTGGATAAATGATGTGAGTGTATGCAATAAGAATTAATATAAGCTGAGAATTGATAAAAATTGAGTATATATGCGCATATGTAATGAAGAGTTTGAGTTAATGGAGTTTTTGAAAATTAAGAATTTGTAACAGAAATTGTTTGGACTTATAAATATCTTAAGATAAAGGTAAAATACAAAGTTTGACGATAGGTCGAGTGACGACACCATTCTGAGTTTGAATGTCAGCCACTCGAGCTCATTTATCAGATCCAAGATAGATTTGAATAATGCGCCCTAGTCGCCATTCGGTGGGTGGAAGCAATTCATCTTTGAGGACAACAAAGTCTCCCTCGCAGGTATTCCGTTCAGGATGTTTCCACTTATAGCGTTTGTGTAGTTCACATAAATATTCTTCTTTCCAGCGCCTGCTGAACTGATGCTGAATAACTTTTAATTTTTCCCATCTATTTATTAGGGACAAGTTTTCTTTATTGATTTCTGGGATCGAGATCAGGGGTGCACCACGTAAGAAATGGCCAGGAGTTAAGGGCAATAGTTGGGTTGGATCGTCACTCATTGGAGAAAGTGGTCTTGAGTTCAGAACCGCTTCGATTCGAGCTAAGAGTGTAGAGAACTCTTCAAAATTGAATTTTTGATTTTGCGCAACCTTTTTCAAGTGGGTTTTAAAACTTTTTACAGCGGCTTCCCACAATCCGCCCATATGAGGGTCACTGGGTGGTATGAAAGACCATTCAAAGCCTTGAGAGAGATATTTTTGAGCTATATCTGAAGAAGATTTTTGTATAAATTGATTTAATTCCTTTAAGAGCGTGCGGCTTGCTCCGACAAATTGCAAAATCTATTCCGGTGAAAGTGAAGGGTAACGTAAAGTTAACCCGCTCAGGAGGCAGTGCAGCCATGATTTGAGTTTGCACCTTTTGTTTGTATATCGTGCATACTTTACATTGTCTAATGCAGTGTTTTACTTTGTTTCTTAAGTGAGGAATATAAAATTCCTGTCGCACGGCTCTGAGCATTAATCGGTGTAATGAGCATTAATAATAGTGCGGTATCGAGGTAGACAAGAATGGATGAATCGAAACACATATGCAAATACTCGCAGCGATCGAGAATAGGAGGAAAAGCTGTTTAGCAGATCGTCTTTTGGTGTTAAAGTATGAAAAACTTCAACTTTTCGAAGCTCCGGAACTGCTGAGATGGTGGGGTGGAACTTGGGCCAATGCTGTGGGGCCTGCACAAGCCAATCTGGTCCATTCCACCACAAGGATTTTTTTGCGAGATCCTGCGGAGTACAACCTCTGGTACCAAGATCTGCAGGGTTTTCAGCTGTTGGTACATGTTTCCAAGTTGCATTTTGGACATTCTTTAGGATTTCTGATATCCTGTTTGCCACATACGTTTTCCACATATAGGGCGGCTTACCTAGCCAGGTCAAGACAATTGAGGAGTCTGACCAGAGATAAAGTTCGTGTTTCGGCATTTGTAGTTGCGAGTTCACGTGCTTCACTAGTTTTGACAAGAGAACTGCTGCGCACAGCTCAAGTCGAGGTAAACTAATAGTTTGGAGAGGGGCCACTTTGCTTTTGGCTACTAGTAAATGGGAAGAGCTTGTTGAGTTAACGTCTACTGTGCGAATGTAAAGAGTTGCACAATAGGCCTTTTCCGAGGAATCGCAGAAGCCATGAATTTGTAACTTATGCTGTGGAGAGAACCCAATCCATCGCGGTATAGCAATTTTGTCGATTTCTATAAGCTGTGATTGAGAATTTTGAGCAGATTGAATATCGTGACCTCCTGATAGTATATCGTCAACATAAGTTTCACGCTTCAAAACTGAAGAAGCCAACGGATGAGATTTTTGGCAATCTTTAGCTAACTGGTGAAGCGTTCGAATAGCGAGGAATGACGCACAGTTCACACCAAATGTGACTGTTTTCAGAGAAAAATCTTAAATCGGATCAGTGGGGCAAGGACGAAAAAGAATTCGTTGAAAATCGCGATCATCTTCGTGTACAATAATTTGACGATACATTTTTTGAATGTCACCATTGTAGACATAGCGATAAAAACGCCAATTGAGAATGACGCTCATCAAGTCGGCTTGGAGAGTTGGACCGGTGTATAAGACATCATTGAGAGAGAATCCGCTGAGAGAACTTTTCGAAGCATTAAACACTACGCGCACTTTGGTTGATGTGCTATCAGGTTTGACCACTGCGTGATGGGGCAAATAAAAGGAAAAATATTTTCCATCTGTACAAATTTCCTGGGAGTTTGTTCTGTGCATGTGCTTTGCTGATACTCGGTGAGTACTTCCTTGTACTGAGCTTGCAGCTCCGGTTTTTTCTTTAAAGTGAGCTCCATTCTCGTATATTGCTTTAAAGCGATACATCGAGAAGAGCCAAGAGCCATATCAGAAGGGAAGTTTTTCTTCAATGGGAGGCGGACCACATATCGTCCATCCAGCTGCCGAAAAGTAGTACTTTCATAAAATTTTTCGCAGTAAGCATCTTCTTCAGAGATTGGGCGTGATTCGGGAACCTCTTCAATTTCCCAGAATTTCCGAACAAGTTCGCTCAGAGAAGTTTCACAAGTATGCGCGATATACGTCGAAAACGCATAAGCATTTGGAGACGAGGACGCTGTAGAGGAAAGAGGGCCGCTCAGGAACCAACCGAACACAGTTTTCTGCGCCAAAAGGCTTCCAAATATGTTGGTTTGTACTCCGTCGAGCATATATGCGGGATGACATCACTTCCTAATACAAGGTCTATTTGTGCTGGGATATAAAAGCTAGGATCGGCGAGCTCTATGCCTTCGACCTCTTTCAAATTAGGTTTGAGAATAGGGTATGAAGGTAAGAAATTGGTTAACTTAGAAAGCACTATCGCTTGAACATTGAGTTGAAACTTGAGGCTTTTCGTTACGAGATGGAACGAACAAATCTTTTTTGAGCTCCCAACAATATTGCCACCCTTTCCCGAGATATTGGTCAGGAGTTTTCTTGTTGGTAATGCAAGGCGATCTTGAACTTTTTCGGATATGAACGTTTTTTGAGATCCTTGATCAATAAGCGCTCGTAGAGTAAATAGTTCCCCAAGATGTTGAATGTGAACCAAAGCTGTTGGTAGAATGACTCTGGCTTCATTCGCTGCAAAGTGAGGGGACACTTCTGCAACATCTTCAGACAGTAAAAGAGAGGGATCCGGTTTTAAAACATTATCTGGTTCCAATGCTTGAACATGCAAGGAGTTGATAGAGCGATTTCTTGACGTTGAGGGTCTATTGTCGCTTTGTCTGCTATCGTTTGGAGTTTGAACATGCAGCATTGTATGATGCTGCTTCTTGCAATGTATACAAGAAAATGAACTTTTGCATTGGCTCTTTAAATGAGAGTAGGCCAAGCAGTTCGAGCAATACTTGTTCCGTTGAACAAATTCCACTCTTTCTTCTGGTGAAAGAGCTCTGAAATTGGGACACATTCGAAGAGAGTGATTTTGTTTGCATGTTAAGCAGAAGGAATAGTTGACCTTTGGATTATTTTCCTGGTAATAATTTTGCATATTGGGTCTACTTTGAGGTGTCTGTTGGGTTTTATGTGGAGGATAATCAAATTGGGATTTATGTTGTCCCGAATTATTTGGGATTCTGCTGTTTGAAAGGGTTTGTGTGTTCCTATTTGGGAAGATAAGCTGCGACACTTTGAGTTTAGCATTTTTGATGCTATTTATCTTTTCAACCACTTCGCAACGAGAAGTTAGAAACTCGTCCATTTGATGCCAAGTTGGGAACTCTTTGCGAGATTTAAGAGACTGTTCCCAGAGTGCTAACGTATCCTCCGGGAGTTTTGTTGAGCAAAGATAAATAAGAATGGGATCCCAGTTGTCAATACACACGTCCTGGGATAGCAGCATTGCAAGACAATCATTGACTGTCGACTGAATCCGTTGGATTGCAACACTGTTTTCCGTAGTTGCCGCTTGAATTCCAAATATAATTTTGAGTTGGTTATCTACAAGAATCCTTTTGTTCTCATAGCGGGCCCGCAGAGCTTCCCATGCCAGAGTAAAGTTTTCGTCACATAGCTGATATCTCTTTACAATATTTCCCGCAGAGCCACGAGTTTTATTGCGCAAGTGATATAGCTTTTGTGCGGCAGTGAGCTTTGGGTGACTTATGTACACGGCTGTGAACATGTCTCGAAAAGATGGCCAGTCCTCATAACTGCCATAAAAAATTTCTGTGTCGCACGGTGGAACCTTAATACAGACTGAAGACATGTTGGGTTCTTGAGAGTGAGATGGATTAGGAATCGAGTCTGACCTAGGCTTAGGAATGACTTTTTGTTGCCATAAGTTCTGAAGATCCATTATTTGTGATTTGCATAAGTGATATGCGTCAACACAAACGCTGAATTTCGCCTTCGCTGACTCCTTAAATTCTTTGCTTGCTGTTGTGTCATCAGAGATCATGACTTCTTCATAAGCTTTGAAGAGCTTTTGCCATCTCTTTTCGATGTCACGGGCCTTAACTTCCAAAAGAGTGTCAGTTTGCTCTTCTGTTGAAGATGCTTCAAAAGCCGAGCAAAATGTGACTAATAAGTCAGAAGCAAATATAAACTTTGTTGTTACGCTCATTTTTTTGTGTTTGAATTGACTGAGCAAGTTTGAGACAATTGAGAAAATGTGAGCAATTAAATTCGTTTCAAGGATATATCGATATATCCAGGTTATTCGACTGTTGAATATGTCAGTGTATTTTTGTAAATATTGCAATATATCCGCGCAATGTACGCTACGAGATATATGCCCAAGAGAAGTGAAGAGATATTTTTCGCGACAATAATATCTTTTTACTGTGTATCCGAGATAAAGAATGTGAGTTGAGAGAGATTGTGAGTGAGAGATAGTATGGGATAAAGAGAATTTCGAAAATTTAATATTTGCAAAACGATGATTTGCGTAAACTTTGCGAGAGAGAGGGAGACAAAGACACCGAAATAGTCTTTAATCGAGTAACCACTTGCGAGAGAAAGAGGGAGAGAGAGAGATTCCCAAATATATTTTTTTTTTATATAGAGTGTATACTTTTTATTAAATTTTTCGTATACGACGTGATATAAAGAGCGAGAGAGAGAGAGAGAGAGAGAGAATATATAATATTTAAAATCTTTGAGAATAATAAAAAAACTAGTATTCGCGTAAAATTTGCGAGAGCGAGAGAGCAAAACCCTTTTATGAATTTTATTTTATTCAGGGTTCTTTTTTGCAAATATTATTGCTTAAATTCCCCTGCACGTATGAGACGTGAAAGAGAGAGAGAGAGAGATAAAGAGAGAGAGAGAGAGAGTTTAAAATCTTTGCAAAAAAACTATTGCTCGCGTATAATTTGTGAGAAAGACGAAACAGAGATGCCAAAATAATCACTTGGATCTAATCGTGTTAAAATTCGTCAGAGAAAGAGATATCCAATTATTACTTTGTTTTATTTTTTTTTTTTTTTAAAACTAGAGAATAAATTTTTCATAAATATTATTATCACTTCACGTATACGATGTGAAGAGAGAGAGAGAGAGAGAGAATAATTAAAATATTCGAGAGAGGAAAGGGAAAAAAACAAAGTAAGTATTCGCGTGAAATTTGCGAGAGCAATAGAGAAAAGAATTGAATACGATTTTTAATTAAAACCAAGTTATACGGAAAACTTAAACTTTTACAAGCGTATGTAAATGCATTTACAAGCATTACATATAAACATTGTGGCGAGGGGCCGATTCGTTGACGAATCGCTTGTAAATAGTTTTTTCGTATTATTTTCGAATATTTTGGTTTTGTCTGTATCGGAGGTTGGCTGGATGCTTAAAGAAAGCACAGTTTAAAATTGCTTTGTTAAATAGCAGAAAAACTTTGTTTAAAAATTTAAACTGAGATTGAAAGCGACTTATTTGAGCGACACTTAAGTAAAATTTCTAAAACTTTGAATATTATATACATACACACCTGATCAAATTAATAGATACACCTTGAAGATTTCACGTTTATTCACCATAAATTCACATTTAAGTACACTCTCCAAAAATTATTGTTAAAATTCAACAATTACGATTGTTAATAAATTTAACAATTGCCTTGCTATAATTTTCTTTTGATTTTGAGCTTTTATTGCTTATTTTCAAAAATCGACAATTATTATTGTTAACTTGTTAAATTTATTGTAATTTTCATTTATTGTTGAATTCAGCAATTCTATTGTCAATTTTAAAACTTCGAAAATTCGGCTTCGCAGCAGGCAATTCAAATAATTTCAAAAATGTGTTTTTGTGAATGGAAGAAAAATCAAAAGAAAAATAAGGATATTAAAAAAATACACACATAATCTTTGGATGCATAAGAAGACGGCGATAAGTACATCTGCCGAAGGACAACCAAGTGGCGAATAACTTTTTTCAAATATTTTGATTGGATGGCTGAAGGTGCTGATAAATAACTCGGTAAATTGTGCAACTTTAATGGAGTTGTGGAGATGAATTGTGGATACTTAAAGCATTTCGTCATTAATCTTTTATTAGCATGCTACATTCATTGATGCTACAGTGAGTTTTTCGAGGGAAATCACATAAAACCCAAGACAGCCGCTTTGAATATATCAGTTGCAGTGTGTTTGCTGGTGCTGGGCAGCCACAACAAATTTTGAAGTTGCCTTGGAAGACACGCGTTCTCGGATGGTTAATATCATTAAAAAATGGCCTTGATTAATATTGATTGTTAAATAAAATTCGTATTTTAAATGCAAGAGTTTTTTAAGTGGTAATGTTTTTGACAGTTAATTTTTTGACGTTTAAATTTTGACATTTAATTTTTGACGTTTAAATTTTGACATTTTATTTGTGACGTTTAAATTTTGACATTTAATTTTTGACGTTTTGATTTTGACATTTAATTCTTGACGTTTATATTTTGATGTTTAATTCTTGACGTTTAAAGTTTTTGACATTTTTACATTCATAAATAACAAGACAACCATCAAAATTTAATTTCAAAAAATTTACAATTTCGATTGTTATTTCTAACAAAAAATCAACAATAACGATTGTTAATGCTATTTTAACCAAGATTATTGTTATTTTATTGTTAGAATTAACAATTTATTTTTGAGAGTGTAAGTTTTTGTATACAGCGGTTATTTTAATTTAAAAAATGCAAACTGGTAACGCCTTTGATCGAAGAATTTAGAGTGTGCATCCCTGGTTTTTTTTATCTTCCTAAGCTTTTGTGTAAATTGCAAAAATTTGCTTGATCAAAATAATAGATACAACAAAAGTTAAATTGGTATTTTGAGCTGGTATTACAAATTTTGTTAAACTTTTTTAAGGAAACGGTAAGTGTTCTCAATAAAGAATTTAAATTTTATAAAATATCGAAAAACATTTAATGTAGATGGGTCGAAATAAGCATTGCACCGCTGAAGAGAAGATCTTGGCATCGAATCTTAGAAAAGATGGAAAATCTCTGCGAGACATTGGCAGATTATTAAATCGATCATTGCATTTCGTACAAAACATTTTTAAAAACAAGCCATCCAAAGAAACGCGTGGTAGACCGTTAAAAACAAGCCTGGCAGATGATCGCCACATAGTAATGCTCTCAAAAAAGGACCCATTCAAGTCTTCAAAAAATATTGCAGCCGAAATGTGCAACATAATAAGCGCTCCAACGGTTAGACGTCGTCTACAACAAGCAAAACTGCCAGGACGAATTGCTAGAAAGGTACCTTTGCTGCGAAAAAAAAATGTGGGCATGAGGTTAAATTTTGCAAAAGATCACGCTAGCTGGGTAGGACCCGAGGGTAAGAAGAAGTGGCAAAATATACTATGGAGTGATGAAACCAAAATTAATTTGTTTGGAAATGATGCACAAAGGAATGTAAGACGACCTAAAGGCAAGGAATTTCACGTCCGTTTTACTAAGAAAACTGTTAAACATGGTGGCGGAAATATTATAGTGTGGGGATGCTTTTCCTGGCATGGTGTAGGTCCGATTTACCAAACGTCGCATAAAATGACAGCAGCAGAATATAAGAGCATCTTGGAAGACGTTATGCCTCCATATGCCGAGGAGAACATGCCTCTTCGTTGGGTCTTCCAGGATGATAATGACCCAAAGCACACCTCAAAGCTGGTAAAAAAGTTCATTGCGGATAGTAAAATAAATGTGCTCACCTGGCCAAGTCAGTCCCCGGATCTAAATCCGATTGAAAACTTATGGAGTGACTTAAAGAAAAAATTGGCAGCAAAAACTTTCGCTAAAAAGAAGCAACTGTGGGAATTTGTCCAAAAAACTTAGTACGAAACTCCAATAAAGACCTGTCAGGACCTTATTAACAGCATGCCCAATCGAATGGCAAAAACAATTCAAAACAGAGGTGGATACACAGGATATTAATTAAATAATGAAATTTTTATAAAAAAAGTATAACTTCTTTAAGTTTTTTTTTAAGTTTTATACAGCGTCGTAAAATGTATCTATTATTTTGAGCAGTAAAAATTTGAGCAAAAGTTTTGTAATTGTTCTTATATATACTCATTTAAGCATTATCATTGAAATTCTTTGTTTTTTTATTTACCTTCTATAATAGAATAAATGTGTTTGTAAGTTTTTTTAATTACTTCAATAAAAACGTATTTCTGTTTTGTTTCATAAAAAACTCTTAAGTGTATCTATTAATTTGATCAGGTGTGTATATATATAATATTTATTTATTTTGGTTTTGTTTCAAAAAACATCAAAACATTTAAAAAAATTTCAATAAAATTATAGAAGAGTTCAATAAATAGAGAAATAGAGAAATTTCAATAAATAGAGAAGAGTTGACGGGCAAATATATAAAACTTCCAGATTTTTGAATTTTTGTTTTTTTTTGCTTTTGAACTTTGGTGATAAATGAACTGTATATGATAATTGCTATTAAATGAAATGAACGAGAAAGCAATTCATAAACGATATCATTAGTGAATCATTTTGTTTGTTGGGTAGTTGTAAAGTTTCTATATATAAGTGTATATTAATTTAAAGTGGATTTTTAAAAATTTTTTTGCATAAATTAGTTGTAAAATAACCAAAATAAAAATGTGTTTCTGTTTTTTTTTTTTCCCCCCCCCCGTGAGATGAAAAGCATCGAAAGCCTGAGTGCGGGACTTTAATCCGCTAAAAACACCTCTTCATCTGACTACTATACCCCCCCGGGACTACCGTTAAGTATTGCTTCGGAAGGAGGGAGGACTGAGCACCTATAGCTCACTAGTCAGCTGTCGTTAGTATTATCATGTTTCTATGTACCCCTTCCGTGTAGGATACTTGCACTCTGGTACAGACACCCAATACTAATCTAAAACAAGAAATACCGTCCACTAGCTTAGCAGCCATGCTGAATTGGTTTCTCTCCTTTTTTCAAAATTAAAATGTTTATTCTACGGGGGGAGACCGCTTCGGGAGCTGATCCCTACACGCAGGCGCATGGTCTGACCCCTGCGGTCTCTTCTTGTAAGGGGATGACGCAAACGCAACGTCGACTACGGTCCCTAGCAAGATGAACGTTTATGTTCAAACCCCCTGGCAAGGTTGAGTATTCTTTACTCCTATATACTTCTTATTGCGTTACGAAGTCTTTCTACTCGGCGCAATTCTTTTATTATTGCACATGCCGTGTTGCAAACTGAGGTCCAGTTTCCTTCTGAGGTAAGCATTATGTCCACCAAAGTTTCCACTGTTGGCGACCTACCTACTTTATTGCTTAGCTCTAGTCTTTCTGGGTTAAACTTTGGGCAGTCAAAGAAAACATGCTCTGCATCTTCAATAACATTTCTTGTACAGAAACTGCAGAAAGGATTTTCTTCGTGCTTGAATCTATGTAGGTACGATTTGAAGCAGCCGTGCCCAGTAAGTATTTGGGTGAGATAGTAGTCTACCTCACCGTGTCGTCTATTCAGCCATGGTTCCAAATTTGGAATAAGACGTTGCGTCTATCGTCCCTTGTGTGATGCCACCCAGCGCATCTGCCACATTGCCACACTGCGGTCACGTGTTATCCTACGTTTTGAGGAATTAGGCAAGTCGCTTGGGAGTGAGCCATATATCACGCTCTCAGTCGCTAAAAGATCTAGAGGGGGAGTTCCCGCCACAACCAGTGCTGCGTCTGAAGAGACAGTTCGGAATGCACAGCATACTCTTAGTGCGCAGATGCGATAAACCGAATCTATGCTTCGTAAATAGGAGCTAGATTTGGTAGCCTGGGCCCATATGGGGGCTGCGCACAAGAGTATTGATGTAACGACAGTGACAATAAGCTTTCTACGGCTTTGTCTCGGGCCTCTGGTATTCGATAGAATCCTTGTTAACGCTGCAGCAACGCTTCCCGCTTTTTCGCTTGCGTATGTGAGATGCTGCTTAAAATTCAGCCTATGGTCAATCATGACGCCAAGGTACTTAACGAATGGTTTCGATACAATTGTATGGTCACCAACCGATATTTTAGCGGACTCAACGACTTTCCGGCTGCTTATTAGTACTGTCTCCGTTTTGTGCTCTGCCAGACAGAGCCCCGCTGTGTTCAGCCACTGCTGTACTACCATTACCGCTTGGTTGCACTTGCGCTCCACTTCGTGCACATGCTTTGCTACGACTACAAGGGCAATGTCATCTGCAAACCCGATAATGTGGGCTCTATCCGTCAGCTGTAGACGCAGGACTCCGTCATACATTATATTCCATAGAACTGGACCCAGCACTGATCCTTGTGGCACTCCGCCTGTGATCTTATACCGTTCTGAGCCTGCTTCTGTTTCGTTGTGGAGAATTCTATCCTCGAGGTAGTCTCGGATAATTCTACGAAGGTAGAAAGGGACACCAAAGTGAGCAAGCGCCTCCAATATTCTGGTCCAGTTAGCAGTATTAAAGGCGTTTTTGATATCGAGTGTTGTAACTAAACAGTACTCTTTATCACCGTGCATCCATCGTGTGCCTGCAATTGCATTAAGCGCCATATTTTTTACGGCTCAAATGGCATCTGTAGTTGATCGGGCCTTGCGGAATCCGAACTGCTGGTTAGAAAGGTCCCCAGCATCTTTAATAGACGCCTGGAGCCTATTGCTTATCAACCGTTCTAGGATTTTGCCGGCAGTATCGAGCATACAAAGCGGACGATACGCCGATGGGTCCTCTGAGGAACTAGTATTCTTCGGGATAAGCACCAGTCTTTGCCTCTTCCACAATTGTGGAAAGACGCCTTCTTTTAGGCACGCATTGTACAGGTTAACAAACACCTCTATTTTCTGCATTATCGCAAACTTAAGCACCTTGTTTGGGATTCCGTCAGGTCCGGGGGCCTTTTTATCCACAACTTCTTTTACTATTTTTAGGAGCTCATTGGTTACATTTTGAAAATTTTGCAACTCTACTTCATCTCCTCTGTTTATTGCTGGCGTGTCGGACTGTTATGGAAATAGTGTGTGAACTATATTCCTCATCAGTACGGGACACGTGGGTGTTGGTTGTCTAAACACCGAAAGCTTCTTCATAACAAGCTTATACGCAAAGCCCCAAGGCTGTTGCTCAGCATCGTCACAGATTTGATTGAAGCAATGGGATTTGCTGCTTTTTATAGCTTTTTTTGTTCCATTCTAGCGGCTTTAAAACGCAACTGGTTTGGTAGAAATTCATCAGTACCTCTCGAGCGGTAGTATGTTCGTCTCGCTCTTATACAGCACCTTCGCAGGCTGGAAATTTCCTCAGTCCACCAGTAGACTGGAGCCCGTCGATTGTTACCTCTACCCTTTTTAAACATCGCGGCGTCACATGCTGCTTTAATAGTTGCCATCACTTGCGAAACTTTGTCACTTGCAGAGCCCGTTACTGACATATCTGAAAGCGTGACTTCTAGGATACCAGTGTCCAGGGTGCTTTCTTTATATTTGTTCTGGTTTGTGCTCGCCCTTCTTCTGTCGGAGTCTCCCATGCTGAATATAATTGCGTGGTGATCGCTTCCGGTATAGTGTCCGGTTACGCTCCAGGCAGTTTTTGGTAGTGAGCTGCTACTTACGAAGGTAAGGTCAATTATGGAACCATACCCAGCTCTTTCAAAGGTGTTTTGCCGTCCAAAGTTAAGCGTGGCGATATCTAAGATCGCAAACGCCTCTTGAAGTGCTTGACCTCTCGGGTTTGTTCTTGTACATTAGAGTGGGTCGGCCTCTATACAAAAAAAAAAAGTTTGAAAAAACCACCCCCTATTTTAAAGTTGACCTCGAGAAGATTCCGAATTCAAAAAAAATTTTTTTTTTGGACCACCGGAAAAACAGCCAAAATGGTCTTTTTTGCATTACTTAAGCATTACATGTCAGATCTTAAAAAATTATATGTCGTTGAAAAGGGCTTTACGAGCACTACAATGTCTCTTTAGAACATTTTTATTTTTAAGGTCATATTCAACTAGTAAGCCCCATTAGCCCGATTTATCCCCCTAAAATTTCTTTTTTTTTCCCAATTAATTAAACTCCTTCAAATTTGTTTAATTTGTGTTGAAAAAATTATTTATTAAGTTCTAAAAACAAAGAAGTTATAATAGTTCAAATATTTGATAAAATCCTTTTTTTTATAAAAAATTTACTTTTAGTTTAGTCAACGAACAAGCACATAATATAAACAAAATTGTAAAAGAAACTTAATAAATAATTTTTTGAACACAAATTACACAAATTTGAAGGAATTTAATCTTATGAGAAAAAAAAAAAAAAATTTAAGGGGGGTAAATCGGGCTAATGGAGCTTACTAGTTGAATATGACCTCAAAAATAAAAATGTTCTAAGAAGACATTGTAGTGCTCGTAAAGCTCTTTTCAACGACACATAACTTTTTAAGATCTGTTGTAATGCTTAAGTTATGCAAAAAAGACCATTTTGGCTGTTTTTCCGGTGGTCCAAAAAAAATTTTTTTTTTGTTTTCGGAATCCTCTCGAGGTCAACTTTAAAATAGGGGGTGGTTTTTTCAAACTTTTTTTTTCGACCCACTCTATTGTACATCCCCAGCCAGTTGACCATGCATTAAAGTCACCTGCAATTACTAGTGGGTGCTTTCCGACGGCATCCTCTGCTATTTCTTCTAGAACATTCGTGGCTTCTTGTAGAGTAAGGCTTGGGGTGAGATAGCAACTATAGACATAGAATCCGCCCAGTTTAGCCCTCACGAAGTAGTTCATAGATTTTGTCTCTCTAATTTGATATGGCTACATCAGCGTTTTCTTCACGTACGTTTTGCTTCAAGAGGTCATGTGCAGCTTTGCAGTGATTGAGGTTAAGCTGATAAAACCTCATCTAGCCTTAGTCTCTCGTAAAGCTTTCTGATAGAACGGGCATTTAGTGCTTGTTGTTGCATGCCTTGTGTCAGGCTTCTTTTTCCGTAGGCAGAGCGTGCATATTGCAGCGTTTTTGCACTCTTCGGCTCGGTGGTTCAAGCTGCCGCACCTAAAGCAGGTCTTTGTGCAGTCCTCTTCACTCTTGCACTTCGATGCTACATGACCAAAGTCCATGCATTTAAAGCATCTCTTGGGGGTTGTTTTATGTCGTATGCGGCACACAACCCAACCAATTCTAATCTTGCCAGTCTTAGTCAGCTCTGAGGCGCTTTCGGGTGGCAAACTTAATGTTGCTGTTTGGGTGCCCCCATATGCTCTGCGTAAGCTGAGTATGTTGGATGGCAAGACTTTCTGCACAGCAAATTGGTTTTGTAGTGCATCGAGTACTTCCTTCTTCGTGGTGACCTCGTCGATGTCTTTTATCTCTATTTGCACCATTTCGGTTAGGATTTTAACTTCGACGTTGGTTCCGAGCACCGTTTGGACTGCATTTTGGAGCTCTACGGATGCAGAATCTGAGTTTTTCTCTAGTAGAAGTAATAGCTCTCCTTTGGCAGTTTTTCTTACGCCGCAGACGTTTTGACTCAACTCATTTAGTTGGGGCAAATTGGTTTTGTAGTGCATCGAGTACTTCCTTCTTCGTGGTGACCTCATCGATGTCTTTTATCTCTATTTGCACCATTTCGGTTAGGATTTTGACTTCGACGTTGGTTCCGAGCACCGTTTGGACCGCATTTTAAAGCTGATCTGAGGTTTGCAGGATCTGAGGTTTTCTCTAGGAGAAGTAATAGCTCTCCTTTGGCAGTTTTTCTTACGCCACAGACGTTTTGACTCAACTCATTTAGTTGGGGTTCAGCCTTCACCTGTCTAAGGATATCAGCATAGGAAACTGAGCCTGTCGTTCTTATAACGATTGCATCCTTTCGAGGTGGTCTCTTCCTTGTTTTCCTAGGTTTTTTCCTAGGTTTTCTCTGCACTTTTGTCCACTTATTGTTTTGGACTGTTCTTTCAACTGGAGTGAGAGTATTCTCCATTGTTGGTAGTTTCTTTGAGCTGGATTCGTTATTTGAACCCAGCTGTACCACTTCCTTACGTGGGAGCTTTTTGCTCTTGGGCGCGGTTGCACTCTTTTTTGATTGGCCGTGGCTGGCTTTTACATCAGAAATCTTAGCCTCTGATTGGCCTTGAGGGGGCGTTTTATGCTTCCTCTTTTTAGCGGATGGAGTTGGCGATTGAGGTTCGCGCTGTTCTCCCCTTGGTCTCTTGGTAGAGCCAGCACCTTCCATGGGGGCTAGTGTCGGCTCTGTTTGTGTTTCCACATTTCTTCTTGTTGGCAGCTCCGGTTTTGATTGAGTCCCGGCGGAGTCCCGTTCATGCCGCACTTTGCACGCCTTTTGGTGCAATGCTGCAATTTCGTCCACGAGGTCTCTTAGAGGCTGGTGGATGCTTCTTCGTGGGAGGGCCATCATTTTCACCAGCTCCTGGATTTTGACGGTTAGTAGATCACTTTCCGCCGTATCTTGAGCATGGTTTGTTTCTGATAGTGATGGAGGCGACGAGCGTGACCGCTCAATCGGTCTATCAGCCGCCTTCCGGGGAGAACGCGCAACTCTAGGGGTTCCTTTGAATGGGTTCTGAGTTTCCCATCCATATGATGAACCGGGAGTGTCGCCTTTTTGAATTTCATTTTTATTTTTCCTTGTAGCATTATCTGGTACGGCAGCCAAGTTAGCCACCGTCGTAGCATTGCGGTCATTAAATGACGATGACTGGAAGCCCGCTTGCTCACTCCCTACAGTCACCGATACTGCTGTCGTGTGCACAATGTTGGTTGAGGCCTCCAGAATCCTTGCCTCTACCGTGGGGGTTTCCACGGGTGGATTTCCACTACTGTGGCTGCCACCTGGAGTAATTTTGTTGTTAGCCGACATTTATGCTTTTAGGTTTATTTTCAGGGGACCAACCCATATCCTTTTATACCTACGGACAGGTTTTTAAAACTGCCGACCGCTACGGTACAGACGCAGACCAAGGAGCCGCCCAATTTGGGACAGACGCTCTTGGGTTTGAAGGGTTTTTTTTTTTTTAAATTGATTGATTTTTTTTTTTTTATATATTATTAGTATTTTTTTTGTTTCTCTTTTTTTTTTTTTTTGGTTTATTTATTTATTTTTTTTTTTTTTTCTTTTTTTGTATTTTTTTTTTTTTCTTTTTTTTTTCTTAGCATAATTCCGTTTTAACCTCCGGACAGGTTGAAAAGACTGCCGACCGATGCGGTACCGAAGCAGACCAGGAAGCCGCCCAATGGGACAGTCGCGCCTGGATTTGTGTAACTGGGGTCCGCGGGGTTGTTAGGCCCGAAGGATCTGAAAATTGATCCCCCCTGCGGTTAAATGTGTTTCTGTGTGTGTGTGATTAATTGTAGTGTATGTGTGTGATTGATCTTAGTGTGTGTGATTGATTTTAGTGAGGGTATGATTGATCTTGGTGTGTGTATGAGTGTGTAATGAATGTACAGAAAAGTTTTTTTAATTTTATATATAAGTACCTGTGACCTTGGGAACCCTCAAGATCGATTTTTTATATTTTCCAATTTTTCGCTATGACCACAACTGTTCCCTTAGTTGTTGTTTTCGAGTTGCCGTCAAATTGAATGGCTGGTGCTGATGTTGGACTCTGCTGGCGCAACTATTGTGTTGCTGTCGAAGCACTTGGCTGACGCACAATTACTGTTGCCGTTGCTGCACTCTGCCGCCGTAGCTACCGATGCTGCTGTCTTCACTGCTTCAACTATTGCTGCTACTGTCGACGCACTTTGTTGGCGCACAATCACTGTTGCCGTCGCTGGACTCTGCTGACACAACCACCGTCGCTGCTTTCGTTGCACCTCGCTGTTGCAACTGTCGCTGTTGCTGTCGACGCACTTTGATGGCGCAGAATAGCTGTTGCCGTTGCTGCACTCTGCCGGCACAACTACCGTCGCTGCTGTTGTAATTATTGCTGCTGCTCTCGACGCACTTTGCTGGCGCACAATCGCTGTTACCGTACAAGCTCTGCTGGTAGGGCAGTTCTGCTTGTTGCTGTGGGGCTCCGCTAGCCAGATGGCAGACGACCTGTTGGTTGAAACTAACAAAATTCTGAAGGTTTTTTTTCTGCCTATAACACACATACACACCTCTTTTTTGTTTCTTTTCTTAGTTCACTTTAATTACACTTTATTTTCTTTCAATTATAATTTAAATTTTTCTTCTCTTAAATGTATGAACTTCTTCTATTCAAGTATGTAGACACTTTTTTTACACGCCATTTTGTGTGACTGAACAATTTTGACAGCTAAGCTTACCTTTGCTTCGTACTGTTGTGCCGCATGGTTGTAAATTATGATAGGGTAAGTGGTACGCTTGTGCCTGTGCTGCGTTCAGTGTAACAATGTCTTTAATGACAATTACTTATTATTTATTTTTTTCCAACTTTTAATGCTTTTCCTGTATAAAATACATTTATATCCACTTTGGGTTCGTTAAAAAACTCGAAGGACCATGAAAAAGGCACGATGTAATCTGTTTTTTGGTCGGGAAATTGGCAGATTTAACCTTTCTTTTTATTTGTTGGGCAGGATGTCGGTATCCTGAAATGTAGGGAATTGCTCTTGTCAACACCAAGGATTGTAGGGATTTTCTCTAAATGTGAAGTAACATTTAGAGAAAATAGCTCTACAAAAATTGTGCATTTAACAATAGAGAAATCAAAACGCAATATAAGTATATTAGAGAACAAAAGTTTATTTCATGTAAAGAGATGAGAAAATACTTATAATAGTTGGGAGCTATAATCCTTAGCCTTTGATGGTTGTTGAAAGAAGAACGAAAAAAACAATTCATAGTAAGCTAAACGGAAGTTAAGCTCAACCATAACTTAAAGCTAGGTTTAATATTATAAATTCGAAAAGGTAAGTAGTTAAAGTACAGTACGGTGTTTGAAATCAAAAGTTTGAAATTAAGTAAGTAGGTATTCATGAAAAATGGTAAGTATATACAAATACAGTTCACTTCAATATTTTAAGATACAATAAGTATAATAAGCTGCGGAGAACGTCGTGCGACGTCGACAAATATGTAATCGAAAAGTATTACATATTTCTTGTGTAAATAGCTGTTTGAATAAAATATATTAAAACTAATATCACTAGTTAGAACTAGATGAATCCCATCGAAGAAGTTTTTTCAAAAGTCAAATTTATTGCGAGAAATATGCTAGCTGATCCTGATGCAAGCGCTGATTTAAGGAACATTAGAACATTATCAAGGAATCTATTACGACTGTTACATCCACAGATTGTTATAATTATTACACGCATATGTACATGTAACTACCTTCAGCTGCTGCTAAGGTACCCTTGTAAATATTTACTTCAATAATTTATATATTTACTTTAAATTTTGTACTTCTAATTTTAATCTCTAATTTTGTTTTTTGTTGATATTTCTTGTAAAAATTTTAAAAATTAAAACAAAACATTGAAGTATTGAAGATTTTTGTGGTGAAGTGAATGGCAAAGTTCTTAATAGTCTAAGTGTTAGTGATAAACGTTGGTTGGATTACAATGTGTGTAATTTTTTAAGTCACGGCAAAATAACCATATACGGACACCACTACGTGATAAAAGACTAAAAAAAAAAAGACCCGTGTCTCCCAATTTTCCCCAAAGTCATGCACTTTTTGTTTTATGGGCCACGCCTACCTCCCATACAACACAAATAATGAAAACTCTATAAAGAGACTAATATCAAAGTTACAAAACTGAAACTCGGTATTTGTGTGTTCTATGTCAAAACTTAAGTGTGTTAGAAAAATGGGCGTTATCCACCCACTTACACGCCCAGCTCCCATACAACCCCAAAATTTAAAACTCTATAAAGAGACTAATATTAAAGTAACAAAACTGAAACTCGGTATTTGTGTGTTCTATGTCAAAACTTAGGTGTGTTAGAAAAATGGGTGTTATCCACCCACTAACACTCCCACCTCCCATACAACCCCAAAATTGAAAACTCTATAAAGAGACTAATATTAAAGTTACAAAACTGAAACTCGGTATTTGTGTGTTCTATGTCAAAACTTAGGTGTGTTAGAAAAATGGGCGTCATCCACCCACTAACACGCCCACCTCCTATACAACCCCAAAATTTAATATTTTATAAAAAGGCTTATATTTATGCTTCAGAAAAACAATTTGATATGTTTGTATTTTAGACACATAAAACTAACAAAATTTTCTTAAATCTCATACAAAAAGCTCTCTAATTTAAGATTATTTAACCCTTAATAATCAGTCGTGGGGGTATTTTAACTTCGGCCAAGTCGAAGATATACCTTACTAGTTTTTTAATATTTTTGTAATAGATAGCATAGTAACTCAATGTTGAAGTAAATAAAAAACAAATGAAATTAAAAAACGGTGTTAAGAATCATCTCTAGGAAGTTTATATGTTTTAGAAATTTGTTTATTGAGATCTTAGGTACATTTCTGTAGTTGATTGTTTCCTTGAATTTTGAACGGTTTGCTACCTATGGACCTGAACACGGGAAAAAAGGTAAAAAAAATCGAAATTTTTTAAGTTTTTTGCGATTTTGACCTGGAAGGTGAAGTTTTTTGGATTTTATATGTTGGCAATTTTTGTTCCTTATGACAAGAGCTACAACTTTGCCTCTGAGAGTAAATCGAAATTCTGAACGGTTTACAAGATATGAGCCTGAGAACAACACCAAAAAAAATAACCATATACGGACACCACTACGTGATAAAAGACTAAAAAAAAAGACCCGTGTCTCCCAATTTTCCACAAAGTCATGCACTTTTTGTTTTATGGGCCCCCAAAGATTTGGGGCCTCGGTATCATTTTCGTAAAAATGTGATCATTTTCTCAAAATATTAAATTTTGGGGTTGTATAGGAGGTGGGCGTGTTAGTGGGTGGATGACGCCAATTTTTCTAACACACCTAAGTTTTGACATAGAACACACAAATACCGAGTTTCAGTTTTGTAACTTTAATATTAGTCTCTTTATAGAGTTTTCAATTTTGGGGTTGTATGGGAGGTGGGAGTGTTAGTGGGTGGATAACACCCATTTTTCTAGCACACCTAAGTTTTGACATAGAACACACAAATACCGAGTTTCAGTTTTGTTACTTTAATATTAGTCTCTTTATAGAGTTTTAAATTTTGGGGTTGTATGGGAGGTGGGCGTGTAAGTGGGTGGATAAAGCCCATTTTTCTAACACACCTAAGTTTTGACATAGAACACACAAATACCGAGTTTCAGTTTTGTAACTTTAATATTAGTCTCTTTATAGAGTTTTCAATTTTGGGGTTGTATGGGAGGTGGGAGTGTTAGTGGGTGGATAACACCCATTTTTCTAACACACCTAAGTTTTGACATAGAACACACAAATACCGAGTTTCAGTTTTGTTACTTTAATATTAGTCTCTTTATAGAGTTTTAAATTTTGGGGTTGTATGGGAGGTGGGCGTGTAAGTGGGTGGATATCGCCCATTTTTCTAACACACTTAAGTTTTGACATAGAACACACAAATACCGAGTTTCAGTTTTGTAACTTTGATATTAGCCTCTTTATAGAGTTTTCATTATTTGTGTTGTATGGGAGGTAGGCGTGGCCCATAAAACAAAAAGTGCATGACTTTGGGGAAAATTGGGAGACACGGGTCTTTTTTTTTTAGTCTTTTATCACGTAGTGGTGTCCGTATATGGTTATTTTTTTTGGTGTTGCACTGTGTTATGTATTAGAGTGTTTTTTTTTTTTTTGGTTTTTAAAAAATGTAATTTTGACTTACCATTTCTATTGAAAATTTTGTGTAAACTAGCCAGTGTAAACTAGTGCTATTAGTTTTAATATATTTTATTCAAACAGCTATTTACACAAGAAATATGTAACACTTTTCGATTACATGTTAACAATTAAAAAAAAAAAAATCTAAAATAAATCTCTTTCTTGGCTGAGGTTTAATTTGAAATGGAAAAAGTTTAATTTGAAATGGAAAAAACTTTTTTTGAAATGGAAAAAGTTTAATTTGAAATGGAAAAAGTTTTATTTGAAATGGAAAAAGTTTTATTTGAAATGAAAAAGTTTAATTTGATTTGGAAAAAGTTTAATTTGAAATGGAAAAGGTTGAATTTGAAGTTAAAAACCTGTAATACACAAATACCGAATTTTAGTTTAGTAGCTTAAATATTAGCCTATTAATAGAGTGTTCACTATTATGGGCTGTGTGGGATATGGGTGTGTTCGTAGGCGGTTGACGCACACTTTTCTTCCACGATTTAGTTTTGATATAAAATACAAATGTATCAAATTATTTTCCTGTATCTTAATGAGAACCCTTTTTATAGATTTTAAATTTTGAGGTTGTATGGAAGGTGGGCGGATGACGCCCATTTTTTTACACGCCTTTATATTAATATAAAATGCATAAATATCTAATTTTACTTTTGTAGCTTCGACAGAAGCCTATTTATATAGTTTTCAATTTTGGGGTTGTATGGGAGGTGGGCGTATTCGTTGGTGGATGATGCCCATTTTTCGAACACGCTTTATATTTGATATGAAGTGAATAAATACATAATTTTATTTATATAGCTCCGACAGAAGCTTCTTTATATAATTTTCAATTTTGGAGTTTTATGCGAGGTGGGTGTGTTAGTGGGTGAATGACGCCCATTTTTAAAACACGCCTCGTTTTGACATAGAATATACAAATACCGAATTTAAGTGTTGTAGGTTAAATATTAGCCTCTTTATAAACTTCATAATTGGGGTTGTATGGGAGGTAGATGTGGTATTCATCTGATTTAGCAAAATTATCAAAAATAAATATACTTTTCTATACCCACCACGCCTCCTTATGGGCGTTACACACGACGTGACAAAATTAATATACCCCTTACGCAGTACGCGTGGAGGTATAAAGATACGAAATTTTTTTAGTTTTACGTTTTTTCTCTGTTTATATCAGTGGAAATAACCAAAAACTGCATAACTCAAGTAAAGTAGTTTTTTAAATATCCTTAAATTTGAAATCATTGATATCTGGTGCACTTATAAAAAAAATCATTTGCCTGTTATCTATATTATGCAAACGGATACTTACAAAAATAAAAACGACTTAACTCATTTTTAACAATTTTGATTTAGAAAAAACAGCTTATCTCAGATAGTGCTTTTTTCCACATCTTTTAAAAATTATTTACCTTATTTCAATTTTGGAAAAAATGAATAAGTGAGTTAAGTACTGTTTTCATTGCCGAGTTGTGTAGTTTATGTTCGAAATAAGCAGTTCTTCCGAACTCACAATATTCTAAATAGTTATTTTATTACGACTTAAGCAGTTTTTCCCAAGTTGAAGAAGTTTACGTTGCGGTTTAACTCAGATATGTGTTTTTTCCAATAATAATTAAAACAAAAAATTGTTGTAACTCGTTTTAAGTAGTTCTTTCGAATACAAATGGTAATGAAAATATGAGTAAAGTGTATATAGTTTTTGTTGTTAATTAACGAAATATAAAAATTTTATTTGAATCTTTTTAATATATCGATTCTTTACTTAAATCTGTATAAAACTACTTCTCTTTTGTCTACTGTATTGTTTGTCTTTACCCAGAAAAATTTTTTGAAGAGTGCTACAACAATTACAACAAAAGAACAACAACAACAACAACAAATTTTTGGGATTCGTGGCACAATAATTTTTCTAACAACAAAAACACAGTGGTATTCATGCAATGCCGAAAACATGCCGAATATGCTGAAAATTGGAAAAAGCGTAAACGCCGTATATCAACTGTCAAAATTTGTATGGAATTTGATATACGCAAAAATCCCAGTTTTCCTCACGATTTTGATGCGAAAACAGCGCCGAAAACTTTCGGCAAAGAGTTGTTGCCACCTTTAAAATATTTTACAATATTTATTACAAGCTAAACACTTCTTACTCAACTTTCAACTTGAAAAACCTTTAAAACAACAAATTGCATGTTGTCAGTTGTTGAATAATAAAAGAATTTATCTGGAATTTCTTTGTATTCATCTTAATTATGAAACTATTTATGTATTTGTTTAATTTTTTAGTTTTTAGTTCATTTATTAAACTAATTGAAATATTCCGAATATATTGAAAATATTCCGATATACGGCATCGGAAAATATTCGGCATTGCATGAATACCACTAATGATTTTACTTTAAACTGAATTCGTCGAATTACAACAATCATGAAAACATTGAAGTTGTTGTAAAGAGTGGAAAGAGTTAGGCGCTGGGCATCCCTGGTCTATATTTATTATATAAAAGGAGACTCGCGGCGTATTTGGAGACGAGTGTTCTCAATAACCGCTGAACCGATTTTTATAAATTGTTCACTGTTCAATTGCTATGATAAGCGAAATTACTATAGGGTACTACGTTTTTTACAAAACTTTTTCTTTAATTATTTAAGAATTCATGTATTTTAATCCATGCTAATGCTGTACAAACAGCACAACAAACAGCAGAAAAACAATGCTTAAGCTCTTGCTGTGAGAGTAACTCTCAACACAGCACGGCTGCCATGCAGGGTTGCCAGAGACTCTTCCCTTAAAAACGTCAACAAGCTTTTCAAAAATCGTCATTTGAGTTTAAAAATCGTCATTTGGCCGTCCCAAAAATCGTAATTTAAGTCCCAAAATCGTCATAAAGTACATTAGATTTAAATTTTTACTCAAAGCAACAAAAGTATTGCAAACTCTTTATTTAAAAAAAAAAAAAACAGTATATTAAAATTAGGTCATCAAATTCATTTACACACATGTATTCACAAATGGAGTATATATATTTTTTATTAAATGGCTTTAAATTAAATGGCTAAGTAATTCAGATTGTGGCTCAATTTCATAAAAAAATTATTGAATTATTTTTTTAAAAATTATTATTTTATTTAATTATTTAATTTCAGATAATCTTGTGCAAGCAAAATATGTACCTTTCAGAGTATCGGTTTTTAAACGAATTCTAAATTTATTTTTATTATTATTTTATTTAAGAATAATTTTTTAAAAATTCTTTCTAGTTTATCGAAGAATATTTGAAATAGTTTGAAATAGTTTCCCAAAATACTTCTACTGTTCTTAATTCTTTATTGGGTAAAATGTTATCAACATTTAAACGTTTTAGTTCTATTAAGTCTATGTCAATATCTTGAAAATCACCGCTTGTTAACAAATTAAGAAATTCATTGGCGATTGCATATTAAGATTGAATTTAATTGGTTTTCATTATTAGTTTCGGTATTGTATGCAATATTTAAGTTTTTCAAAACTATATTATTGACATCGAAACATTTTTAATTTGGTCACAGAACTCAATGTAAAAAAAAATACAATTATATGTCAACTCATCTAATTTATCAGTAGATATATCACATTTGTTCATTTTTGTTATAACATAAAATCTTAAATTAATGTCATCCCTTTTTAAAATTATCATTGTTTTTGTAATCGATACCTTTCATATATTTAGAATTTATGTACAATATGTACAATTTATTTACAATAATGCTTTCAAAAAAATTATCTGCAGTGTTGTTATAAAAAAATATATTAATGTAAGTTAGCTGCATTTTTTTAGAATTTAACTTTAAGTGTTGTTAAACCAAAAAATATATTTATATTTAAATAGTCATTTGAGTTCTTAAATCGTCATTTGTGATCTCAAATCGTCCAATCGTCATTTTGGTCTGAAATCGTCAAAATGACGATGCCATCGTCCATCTGGTAACGCTGCTAGGAATAATTCTAGTTTGGGGCCCACGCCCCTTTTTAATTTTTTTTTTTTGATTATATGTATTTGGCCCTCCTAAATCCAATGGTGCAAGAAAAAAAGCCTCTCTCTTCTGGTTTAGGAGATACAATTCATCAAAGTTTGAAAAATCGCTCATAAAAATCTGTGAATGCTCCAAAGTTTTTAAACGAATATTCACTATTAAACAACCAATTTAATCGTAAAAACTTACCTAAAAAATAAAAAATTGGAAAACTGAAAAATTGTTAAAAAAAATCGCGCGAACTTACCTAAAAAATAAAAAATTGGAAAACTGAAAAATTGTTATAAAAAATCGCGCGATTGTTTTCCTATGCTTTTTTTATACCTATTTTTTCCTATGTTTCTGGTTTCCATTTCAATATTTTCAAAGAAGTTTTGATGTATTGCAATTATTTTCTAACTTGAAAACAGCTGATTTTAAGCAGTTTGATACTTTTACAATTTTTGCCAAAAGAAATTTCTCGGACTAAAACTTGCAACTTTTGACAAGGAGGGGAAATTTTTTACTCTCTCAATTCCACTCTCTTTAAACATTTTTCCGAGTACGGAAACGCTTCTCAGACTAAAATCTGTAAAACTGGTAAATTTGACTAAAGCTTTAGAGTACGGGAAAATACCTAGTGTTTACAGCCATTTACGCATCAAAATAGCCCCGTATACTGATAGGCCAGATAAATCAGATAAAAAAACTGAAATAAGTGGCGGTAAGCTGGAAATCGTCTTAATCGATCTATTTGGTCTTAGTGAGTTTCTTTGCCACGCCGACATTTAAGTTTCATATTTTAGTTTTTTGCAAATACCTCAAAGACCGTCCATCCAACAGCAAAAAATGTTAAGGAATAAATTAAAGACAACCAAATTCTACGTCAAATAAGTGTCACAACTTTCAAATAGCTCCAACCGATATATCAGTGGAAATAACCCAAAACTGCTTAACTCGAAAACATCAATTTTGGGAAATCGCAAAATAAGTTTTAATTTGATTTGTTAAAAAAAGGATCTATATATATAAAAAGAAGTGTACGTTTGGTTGAAATCGCATCACTTCAGAACGGCTGGACCGATTTGCATAATTTTTTTTTTTAAATGTTCGTTTTAGTCCAAGTTAGGTTTTAAAAATTGACCACGCCCACTTTTGCGCCCACTTTTTTTGATTTATCTAAAATCGGAAAACGGCTGGACCGATTTGGATAATTTTTTTTCAAATGTTCGTAGTTAACTGTTAATTTAAGTTTTGTCGGAAAGAAAAATTGACCACGCCCACTTTTTCGATCGCGGAAGTATGTGGGCGTGGCACTCTATAATAACTTCTAAACGCCTGGACCGATTTCAATGAAATTTGGTATGAAGGTTCAACTGCTCCCAAAATATAACATAAGCCATAAAAAATTCCAAAGACTTTCGCAAGAGGGCGCTTTAAGTAGTACATTTTTAAGACTCAATAACTCCTAAACGCCTCGACCTATTTCAATGACATTTGGTATGAAGGTTCAACTGCAGCCAATATAAAGGATAGGTTAAAAAGTGGGCAGAAGTATGTGGGCGTGGCACTCTAATAACTTCTAAGCGCCTGAACCGATTTCCATGACATTTAAGCCGATTTCAATGAAATTTGGTATGAAGGTTCAACTGTACCCAAAATAAAACATAAGCCATAAAAAATTCCAAGGACTTACGCAAGAGGGCGCTTTAAGTAGTAGTACATTTTTAAGACTCAATAACTCCTAAACGCCTGGACCTATTTCAATGAAATTTATAATAACTTCTAAGCGCCTGAACCGATTTCCATGACATTTGGACCGATTTCAATGAAATTTGGTATGAAGGTTCAACTGTACCCAAAATAAAACATAAGCCATAAAAAATTCCAAAGACTTACGCAAGAGGGCACTTTAAGTAGTAGTACATTTTTAAGACTCAATAACTCCTAAACGCCTGGACCTATTTCAATGAAATTTGGAATGAAGGTTCAACTGCACCAAAGATAAAGAAAAGGTAAAAAATTGGGCGGAATTATGTGGGCGTGGCACTCTATAATAACTCCTAAACACCTGGACCGATTTCAATTAAATTTGGAATGAAGGTTCGACTGCGCCCCAGATAACATAGGCTATAAAAATTCGAAAGACTTCCGTAAGGGGCCGCTTTACGTAGTGCGTTTTTAAGACTCAATAACTCTTAAACGCTTAAACCGATTTCAATGAAATTTGGTATGAACGTTCAACTGCACCCAAGATAAAACATAAAATATAAAAAATTCCAAAGACTTTCAAAAGAGGGCGCATTAAGTAGTGCATTGTTAAGACTCAATAACTCCTAAATGACTTGATTGATTTTACTAAAATTTGGTACATGAAATAACTTGACTCTGCAACAGAATTGAGGCTATTTAAATTTCAGAAAACTTCCGTTAGAGGGTGCTTTTTTCAATCAACTATGTTTGGCTTATTCATATCAAAACGGATGAACCGATTTTGATGAAACTTGGCAAGCATTTGTATCTGGTACTGAAATAGATCCTATGAAATGAAATAGATAGTTGTGTATACAAATATTATACTCAACTACTGTTATATATCAAGATACGACCTTTCTTATCTAATACTAGCGGATGTAACCCGGTGTTACTCGGGGTTGTGCCTCGAGCACAGAAAGAGGATGATTTTCAAAACTTCTCTCATTTTTACGTTTTTAAAATTATCAATTCAATTTTAAAATTTTTTAAATTATCGTTTTTTGCGGTTTTGCCCCCTCCTTCTGTACCTGCCAGACATGATTAAAACAAAAAATGACATCTTCAACGTCTTGATCTGATGTTTGGTTTCTGAGGAAAATGGACACCCGCACTCAGAAAAAAAGCACATATCTTCCTCCGGTGAAAAATTTCCCATTTTCGATAAAAGCAATTTTGTCTTTTCAAATAAAATTTTCTTCAATTAGAATAAATTTTCACATTTTCGAAGAAATATTTCTTCACTTCTAGGAAATGGAAATATTTCAATGTCTCTTATAATGACAAATACTTTTCTCGCACAAAAAAATTCTCATTTATACAGAAAAATTTTTTGAAAATTAATATTTTTTTCATATTTTTTGATAAAAAATTCACTATGAGAAGTTTTTTCTTCAATAAAAACAAATGTTTTCTCAAAACTAAAGAGTCTTTTTCTCTAAAATCGAATTATTTTTCTATATTTCTCTTTTTCATAGAAGGTTTTTATCATTTTTAGAGAATTTTAGGATCGCATTTAGAGAAAAGCATTCTCTGGAGCAATACCAATTTTCTCTAAATATGATGCCTTTTTTTTCATATTCCGAGAAACTATTTTCTGAGTGCAGTTTGAAAAGTCATTTCGAGAAAAATGCGTTTAAAGTTTTTCTAAGCATGCATTTAATATGCAATTTTATCTCAAATAAATTCCATTCGGTTTTTGGATTGTTTTCGTTCAACTTCGGTTTTGGTCGATACTGTTCGGTTAATTTTTTTTCATCTTTATATAGCTTCTGCTGGTATTCGTAAAACTTCTTTTTTTTCGTTCGTGTTTGGTTCTTGACTTCGTTTGCCTTCGGCTCATCCCTTGTTTTTTGTCGAAAGTACTTTTAAAAGCATAGGATCTATTTCAGTACCAGATACAAATGCTTGCCAAGTTTCATCAAAATCGGTTCATCCGTTTTGATATGAATAAGCCAAAGATAGTTGATTGAAAAAAGCACCCTCTAACGGAAGTTTTCTGAAATTTAAATAGCCTCAATTCTGTTGCAGAGTCAAGTTATTTCATGTACCAAATTTTAGTAAAATCAATCAAGTCATTTAGGAGTTATTGAGTCTTAACAATGCACTACTTAATGCGCCCTCTTTCGAAAGTCTTTGGAATTTTTTATATTTTATGTTTTATCTTGGGTGCAGTTGAACGTTCATACCAAATTTCATTGAAATCGGTTAAAGCGTTTAAGAGTTATTGAGTCTTATATGCTGAAATCGCAATATTGCGTTAGGTCGGTCGTGCGCCGATCGTACTTTATGTCGACGTTGCATAAACTTTACGAGATGAGCTGTCAGAACGCACGACCTATAAATTAACAAAACTCAATGTTGCGCTGACAGATCGTGCGTCTGTAATTTTGGCGATGCCAATAAAAGCAGCTATACAAAAATGTCCACAAAAGTTGTTCTTACCTGTTTCGCCAACGCATATTTATGCAAAGATAATGTGAAGAAAAATAATACAAATAGATTAACTTTATCAAAATTTTCATTTGATTACTTAAATAGCATGAGTTATTAAAAAACATTATATAAAACATACGTTTCAGCGATAATAAAATAAATCCCACGAAAATCTATCTTTGCCAGTGAAACCACAAAACACCCACATTTTAAGCGCTTTCAACGAAAATGCAACTCTGCTATATGAAGAAAAGTCAAACGCACGACCGAGTAGAACATTTTTCTACTTATCTCGTTAGATCGTACTTTGTTCGTATTTTATTTTGTTTTACGATATAAAGTACGACCAACGCTTGAGGTCGAATTTAGATTTGCACCATAAGAACACGTTGATCTCTACTCGAGCTGTCAATGCACGACCGACCTAACGCAGTATTGCGATTTAGCCAATAAACGCACTACGTAAAGCGCCCCCTTACGGAAGTCTTTCGAATTTTTATAGCCTATGTTATCTGGGGCGCAGTCGAACCTTCATTCCAAATTCAATTGAAATCGGTTCAGGTGTTTAGGAGTTATTATAGAGTGCCACGCCCACATAATTCCGCCCACTTTTTTAACCTATCCTTTATATTGGCTGCAGTTGAACCTTCATACCAAATGTCATTGAAATAGGTCGAGGCGTTTAGGAGTTATTGAGTCTTAAAAATGTACTACTTAAAGCGCCCTCTTGCGAAAGTCTTTGGAATTTTTTATGGCTTATGTTATATTTTGGGAGCAGTTGAACCTTCATACCAAATTTCATTGAAATCGGTCCAGGCGTTTAGAAGTTATTATAGAGTGCCACGCCCACATACTTCCGCGATCGAAAAAAGTGGGCGTGGTCAATTTTTCTTTCCGACAAAACTTAAATTAACATTTAACTACGAACATTTGAAAAAAAATTATCCAAATCGGTCCAGCCGTTTTCCGATTTTAGATAAATCAAAAAAAGTGGGCGCAAAAGTGGGCGTGGTCAATTTTTCTTTCCTTAAAAACCTAACTTGGACTAAAACGAACATTTAAAAAAAAAAATTATCCAAATCGGTCCAGCCGTTCTGAAGTGATGCGATTTCAACCAAACGTACACTTCTTTTTATATCTAATATATACAACATGTCCAAAATGTTTCTAGGCTTGCAGGTATCTTAAAATTAGTGAGTTATGTTGTTTTTTCTAAAATTAATATTTTTATTTTCAAGAACTTAATTCAGTTATGTTGTTTTTTTCTAACTAAATTTTATTCTAAATAAAAAGTATCTGATTTTAAGTTGTTATTGAAAATGCATGATAACAAAAATGTTTTAGTTAAGGTATTTTGTAACTGCAAGCTCACTATGCTTTTATCGTATTAGATAGTAATAATAAATACATAAAAGTTAATTGCTTAAGACTTATTATCTTCTTCTTCTTCTTCTTCTTCTACTGCAAAATCAGGATGGAAGTCAGGTGCTAGAATTAAAATTAAGATAAAAAGAATATACCCTGTCATTAATTAGTGCCAACAAACCGCAAAGATCTTTCTTTTTTGCATCCGATATCTTAATGGCCTCTGAATAGCATTTCTTTATTGAACTTATATCAAAAGTATTAACACCACGTCGTGTTATATAAATTTAATTAAACTAAATCATCGTCTATATCGCACACCCTCTTCAAAAGAGACATAACTCGAAATTTTTCAATTTTGACTTTTTAATATAAACCAATTCGTAATGCACATCTCCATCGACTGTTAAAATTTTGTTTTAATCTGATTGCTCTTTAATTTTTAAAAAACATTTTGTGTCCTTCTTTTGTATGAAGTTGCTTTGAAAAAGAAATAGTTTTTGCCTCTCCTGAAAATTTTAAAATTTTGAGTTGTGTCACTTTTGAAGATCGTGTGCGATATAATAAACGTGGGAATATATAATGCAAATAAAATTTAAATAACCAGCTAAAAATTATTATTACGTTCAAATTTACAAATATGCTGCAATTTTGGATTGTTTTCTTTTTGGATTGATTCATATTCAATTATTTTTTAAATGCATAGCTAAAACTCGAGAAGAACGAATTCTTATGTTCGAGCTTGATTTAATTTTCTTTTTTTTTAATTTTATATAGAAACAAGAAGCAATAGATGAAAATAATTTAAAAAAGTTCAAACGACTGAAAAATTTGTTTCCAAAAAATGTTCATCGATGCCATTTTTTTTTTCCATTTTGCTAAAAGAAGGCCATCAACAAAAAGTAACTCCACTCTGAGTTTCAATATTCTGTGACCATTATTTTTTTCAAGCTATTAAATATTAAATTATCTTTCTTTTATGGGCGTAGCCACACTCCTTGTCTAATACCCGTTCTAGTTTTCGAGTATTTCCCAGTAGTAGGTAGTCACCAAATAGTTAATCCAAACCGAGTTTGACTATTATTGTATCTGTGACTATTATTTCCAAAGCGATTCAATTTAAAAAGTGTGCCTTTAATCAGCGGATCTATACCCCTTGTAGAATGCCCGTTCTGGTTTTCTAGTAGCAGCACACTACCAAATAGTAACTTCATTCTGAGTGAAATTTTTCTCTGCCTTTTACTTCCATAGCTGTTCTGTATCGAAAATTTTATTTGTACGGGAGGATCCATTCCCCATTTTCCAATACCCGTGTCCGTTTTATAAATTAAAGACCTGGCCAATAAGTTACTTCGTAATGAGTTTCAATATTACACGATATTAAGTTCCAAAACTATTCGGTATCGAAAAATGTAATTGTATAGGCGATGCCACGCCCCTTTTAAAAAGATTTCTCAAATTTTCCAGTGGAACGGCATTACTAAATTGTAAGTTCGTACCAAGTTTCATTTATGTGTGACTTATAGACAGAAAGTTAAACCGAAAACATGTTCTTGAAAATGTTCCACGCCCCTCACGGGTATGAGGATGAAAAATACTTTACGACCTATTCTCATACCTATCAAATGTTCCAAAAAAATTTCATTAAAATCGGTCCAGCCATTTCGGAGGAGTTCAAACACTTACACCGTGACATGAGATTTTTATTAAACATCTGCATGAATTCATTCATTCAATGAATGAACAACAATAATTCATGGCTACTTCTCGCTACCATGCTTACCCACCGACTATGAATGAATGCTCACGTATACAGCCACTAAAGTTGTTTGATTTCTGGTTATGCCTCGTTTGACGAAAGTCTGCTTCTCATCTCACTTAAGCCATCGACGGTGAGAGCAGGTAAAGCAAGAGCCACCAAGCACGAGTCGCAGAGAGTGACGATGAGCATTTCATTTGAAGTTCTCTCTATTCTACAAAAGTGCTGTAAATACAGAGACTAGCAAGAGATCATTCGAATTTTTCAATGAATTCGAGTTACCCGAGTTGATCGAAACAATTTGTTTACTAAAAAACACAAATATTCTGTACGCATGCTTGCCACAGAAGTAATGCTAAACGGCTGGACCGATTGTGATGAAATTTTGTGTGTATGTTAAATTGTGTTCCTAAATGGTTTCTATTTGCAATTGGACCCGGTAGGTGGCGCTTTAATCGAGTTTTAGGAAATTATTTTTAAACGGCTTATATAGAAATTTTTTAAGTGTTTGTGTAGCTTTCTGAATAGTTAAGAATTATGTTTTACTTTTTTTTTTTGTTCAGCTTATGTCGTATGTTATATATGTTATGTTATGTTATATATGTTTGAAAATGTGGTAAAATTGATGAATTAAGCTGGGACATAACATTCGCGGCAGATAAAACAGATCTTTTTTTAAGAATTTATAACTCAGTCAAAAACAAAGATTTTCCCAACATTTTTTTTTTTTATTGTTGTAGAGAATTGAACAAAAAATATATTTCTCACTCCAACATGGTTTTGTAGAGCTCCAAACTGGCGGCAGAGAAAACAACAGGGCCTCGTGGTTGCAGCGCTGGGAGTCGCAAAAATTGACCGATCTGGAAAAAAAATTACTTTTTTAAATCTTAACAAAATTGGTTATCGTGTGACAGGAGCTTTGTTTTTAAGTTTTTTTTTTCAATTTCCAAAAAAAAAAATATTGACTTTAAAAATTCATAAAAAATCGAAAAAACTTGAAA
Source organism: Tetanocera ferruginea (assembly GCA_958299015.1). Taxonomy (NCBI): domain Eukaryota; kingdom Metazoa; phylum Arthropoda; class Insecta; order Diptera; family Sciomyzidae; genus Tetanocera; species Tetanocera ferruginea. The sequence goes on along the minus strand of OY282641.1, from coordinate 84,559,348 downwards.
AAAAGCTCGTGTCATACGATAGCGAATCAAGTTTAAAAAATACAAAGAAAAAAAATTTCGTCAAAAAATGAACTAGCTAGGGCCGCAACACGAAAAACATGGTTTCGAGATAAACACGTTCAAAGTTTGTCAACAAAGAAAAAAAAGGTGAAAATTAAAAATGCGCCTAATAAATTAAACGTGGGTCAATTGTGTGCAAATATTTAACAACATAATTGATCATAAGAAGCTCAGTCAAAATCCTTCCAAGGACTAGAATGGCCAATTTGTTTGCTTTTTAAAAATATAAGATATTACAGAATTCGAAAATAGATTTTGCTGAATTTTATTTTACCCTTAACCTGAACATCGAACCATAATTTGTAATACCTAGAAATAAGTGAGTCCGGTATAGAAAAGTATATAAATTCTTGATCAGCATCACCTCGTGAGTCGAGCTATGTATATGTGTCCGTCCGTCTGTGTGTTCTTCGTAAACATAGGATAAGAAGAAGGAGTTGAGATAATTGAATGAAACTCGGTACACATGGTAACATGAACCCAAGGATCTGCACTTTTAAATATTTTTTTAATTCGCAAACGGACACGCCTACTTCCCATACAACTTAAAAATTGAAAACTGCGTAAATAAGCTCATAATTAACGTTCAATAATAAAATTTTGTACGTTTGTAATTTATATCAAAACAAAGATGTTTTCGAAAAATAGGCGTCACCCGCCTACGGAAACGCTCACCTCCCAAACCGAAGATGATTTTGGATCATTTGCTTACGGACACGCCCACTTCCCACACAATTGAAAAATTGGAAACGCAATAAATAAGCTCATAATTAACCTACAACAATAAAATTTGGTACATACATATGTATTTTTAGTCGAAACAAAGATGTTTTTGAAAAATGGACGTCATCCGACCACGGACACGCCTAGCAATATAGCCCAAAAAATTAAAAACTCCATAAATAAGCTTATTTTTAACGTACCGAGATAAAATATGATATGTATTATACCGAAACTAATATGTGTTCAAAAATTCGCGCACCTCCCATACAACCCGCAATAGCGAAAACACTATAAAGGCGTTAACATATGAACTACAGGATGGCTACTGGTATGTGTACATTTTTCATCAAAATTGAAATGCATACAAAAAATGGGCTTCATCCACCCTCGGAAAAGCCCTTTCAATATTATTGTTGTACTTTGAAAAGCAGGTTTAGGGTATTTCATAGTCGGGCTAGACCGACTTTAGACTTTCTTTACTTGTTTTCATTTTGAAAACATTTTTTAATATGAGCTTCTTAAGCGCTCGCTTGATTTTCTATAAAAAACATTTTAAAATGAGCTTTTCAAACGTTCATTTGATAATTCTTCTAAAATTTAATTTAAAAATATCGAACAAACATTTTAAAAGTTCATTTAAAAAATTTTATTATAGAAAATCCAACGAACGTTTTAGAAGCTCATTTTTGAAAGTGCGGTTTTAAAATGAAAAAAACGTTAGAGGTGCAAGGTGTTCTAAAGATATGTTGAAAATATGTGCGCCATATATTAATGCCGAACTTCAATTAAACCTACAAATTCCTACAAACCTACAAAATCAGAAACTGTCTCTGATACACTATAAACTGTCGCTTTAGAATAAAAGTTTTAAAAAATTTAATAGGCCCTTAATAACGATCGTTTAACCTTATAGACCTTACAGTGAACTTAAATTGTGAACAAGTCCCTTAACAGATAATCTAAGTTTACGTAACACAGAATTTAGTTATTTCTTTAATGTGTTCCACGTGTCAAACACACAAAATCTGGAGTTTCTAGTCTTATTCTAGCCAAAGATATGACAAAAAAGCTAAAAACTTTCCATACAACTTATATGGCGATAAAAAACTTATAAATGAATAACTGATTTCTTTTTTTAGTTATGTTATTAACGAGTAATTATTAATAGTGAGTTATTAACTAATATTAATTTTATTTTATAAATACTGAAACTAAAAATTTAAAAATAATTATTATAATTATTAAATTCAATTGAATTCTAAAAAGTGATTATAAATTATTATATCTATCATTTGTGTGACGAAAAAATGCATAGAAATACATTAAATAAGTTCTCACAAATTCTACGGTCTTTCTTTTAAAAATTTCTATAAAATAACTCGAGTTATTCGAATGATCCATTACAATTCATGTATTTTAACTTCGCTGAAGCTTCAACACGAACATGTCTCTTTCATACCATCGTTTTTCAGTACAACATTGATTCATCCATGGTTGAATAACAAGGTTGCTTCAAAACTGACTGTGCTCTCTTTCGCATATCCGAAAGTGTCAAAATCAAATGGCTGCTGAAAAACAACAGCAACAACAACAGCAGCTCAAGCAGTTCGCTTTGACATTTACGGCAGTCACGCTCTCCGTCTTGCTACTACCTTATTCAGTGTACCCTGGATTCATCCCACACACCAATGACCAACGTATACCGAACTATGCCTAATGTTGTTCGTGAATTGTCCAAATCGTGCGAGAATAACGAACTTGCTTCTCTCATGTTCCGCAGAATTCATGCCTCTTTTTCATTTGTTCTCTGCTTCTCACTGCGACAGAATTGAATGAGTTTATGTTGTCAGTATTGGTGAGTGTCTCATGGGTAGCTTTTTTTACATTCATGCAGATGTCTAATTTTTATATATTAGAAAAGCAATACCTGGCGGGCGTTGCTACGCCTTAGACAAACACATGTACTTCATTTGAAAAAAAATTTTGGCAGCCTGCTCAAGACCAAACTGAGAGCAACTCCCCACACAACATGGCAGCAGCATTGCCAGATGGACGATGGCATCGTAATTTTGACGATTTAAGAACTCAAATGACTATTTAAATATAAATATTTTTTTTGGTTTAACAACACTTAAAGTTAAAATCTGAAAAAATGCTGCTAACTGACATTAATATTGTTGCGTCTTAATGGGCGCAACTGCAAATCCTTAGTCTTAACTTGACTAAGGAATAGTTGTTTAAATAATTATTCAAAAGTTAACCAGGCACTTTAACCTGTTCAACTAAGGATAATTATTTTTGTTTTTTTTTTTGCTTTGGTTAACCAGGCACTTGAACCTGTTCAACTAACGATAGTTTGTTTTATTTGCTTTGGCTAACCAGGCACTTGAACCTGTTCAACCCAGAGGAATAAAAATTAACCGCTTCAAAGGTGTTGACTTTTAATATTCATTTATTGTTACTATTTAGATTCCTTTTATACAAAATTTGTTCCAATTTTACATAGAAAAAGAATATATAAAACTAATATGTAATATGTATATATGTATATATATTGATTTAGCATATGATTAAGCATAACAACAAAATGCACACACAACAAAAACGGCCAAGCTGCCCTTGAAATAATTGTTCAGCACATTGCACTACAAAATTCTATTCATATTAAAACATAGCCAAACTGGCCTTGACTTTGTCCAGAACATTGCACTGAGACTCATGTGTCGTTTTTTTGCAGGCTCAGCTTTTTTGGTAGTTACTGGAATGCTTTGTTGTTTTGTGTTTTGCTGTTATGCTTGTATATTTGTATGACTACAACTACTTATTAATAACTTAATTTATTTGTATTGTTCGGAACTGAACATTCTCCGCCCCGTTGAACCATGGGTTCAACAGCTGAAATTTAAACTTCAATCGTAAAATCCGAATCTCTTTTATGGCTTGTATCAGGTGCGATGACATGAATTCTTGGCGTGGGTTGTGGTGGTAAGCAATTGATGCTGTGAGATCTCCTGATGCGTTTCCAAACAAAGAATGAAATAATGCAACCAACCAAGAAGAGACATAAATAACTTATTGAGTAGTGATGAATGTCATGTGGTCGAATTTCGTTAGGAAGATTCAATTGTAGCTTAGATAATTCACTTTGGATAGCGGATAGTTGTTCTTGATGGGAGTTGTAACGAAGGGAAATGTTGACTGCTGGAGGTTCTGTTGACGAGAACACCAAATCAGATGTCTGAACGGTTGGGATATATGATCTGTGATTGGTTGACTTTAATGTCTTGTGGCCTTGAATGGTTATCAGTGGCTGTTTAATGACGCAGTTTTCATTCATAGATAGAAGTCCTGAGTCTTGAATGGTGAATTGCGTTAGAACTGCTTCACAAACTGCATTTACCACGACTTCGCTCCTGACAGAATATATCCATGTGTTAGGATTGTGTAGTTGAAGCCAATGGGGGCCGGCTTCCGCATGTTCGATGGAGCATGACGTGTTTGTTTCAATGTGATTAAGCAAGTTTAACTCACATATTGCTATGTTGGATCCTCGTTTATAAAGTGGGTGAATTTGTTGACAAAGATAGTGCTCACTTTCGGTTGACGTGCATATCCTTGAATCAGCTTCCTTTAATGGATAGTATTGATCACGATGCAGATTGACAATCAAAAATGAGAAGGGAGACTGGATTTTGACAAATTCATTGTTTAGATGCCACGGCACAGGAGTAAGTTGTAGTAACTCGAAATCTTCAGTTGGCATCGTAACTACTAGTGGAAGTTTCAATTTAAAAATAACGTAGTTTGAAGTGACTCGTCCTTCGATTGACATCAAGTTATATAGTTGTATCAATTCTTCGGTAGGTAACCTTAGATGGCTGGGAAGGCTGGCCTTTATGTGGAGTAGCTCTTCTTGTATCTGTTGAGGTGAGATTAGTTCGGGACTTAATTTACCATGATGTGTGTCTATTAAAATGCTTAGAAGAGAATCTTGCACGCGTTGGAAGTATATTAGTTCCAACGTTGTTTGAAGAGCTAGTTCAGCAACTGATTGAGCGATGCCTTGTTTGTTTACTTCTTGTTGCACGTTCTCAAATCGGAATTCCAGGGTTTTCAATGTCTTTTCGACCTTTACAAATTCTTCTTCAATACTTTGTTGGTTCCTTTTCATGATGTTTATTGTGCTGTCCAGAAATGAGGTTTGGTTGTGGATTTTATTTTCAAGATAATTTTCATTTTGATATATTTTGTCAATGGTACTGGCGACATCTTCTGCATACTGAGAATCTAGAACTCCGAATAAAGAGTTAGCTATGTTGCCGATGATGTTGAATGCACCTCTTTTCGCTCGATGTCCATTGTGTATTTTCAGGAGTTCATTCTTCAGTGTTATTTCATCCATTAAACGCTTAATTAACATAACTATTACTGAACAGTGTTTGGACGTTTGCAAGATTGTGCAGGATTTTTGTAATATTTGTGGATAACCATTCATTAATTCCAAATTCTTCCAGTATGTTTGCATATTAATGTAGGTTATTAGGTTCCATTCACTGGTGATTATTCCAACCGACCCTAATTTTTCGAAATAAATACCCGGATTAGACACAAATACCTGAACCTCTATTGGCGCAGGGGAAGCGTATGGTATAAATAAGCAAGCCATCAAGATAGTTACAAATGCTGAACTTGTGTTCATTCGTGTTCGTTTTGATTGGTGAGAAGAGTTGGTATGATCTGAGTGTTTAATCTTCCTTTCATTTGTTTTAGAGCTGTCTTCTTTGCGCTTGCTACCTTCATCGTTTTGATCTGATGGAATGAGTCTGTCTTCTTGTTCAAAATTCTTTATTGGTAGTGGTGCAAGCCTATGTATCGGACGTTTTAAATTCCTGCTGCTGTTTGAATGTCAGCCACTCTAACATTGTTGTCGGGACCTGTGTATGTCCTTACGATCCTGCCTAGCGGCCATTGGAGTGGTGGTACGTTATCCTCTTGTATTATAACCATTAAACCTGGATTGACGTTGTTCATTTGTTGTTTCCATTTGCTTTTATATTGCAGTTCCTGAAGGTAATCTCGCGACCAACGCCTCCAAAATTCGTGTTTCAGATGGGATACTAACTTCCATCTTGTTAGTAGCGACGCGTTGTTTGGCGTGGCAAATGTGACTACGGATGTTGTCAGTGGTTCGCCGATCAAAAAATGCCCTGGTGTTAAGGCAGTAAGATCCTTGGGATCGGATGACATTGGAGTGAGTGGTCTTGAGTTGAGTATAGCTTCAATCTCAACCACCACTGTTTCTAGCTCTTCATAGGTTAGCGACACTGTAGACACACTCCTTATTAACAAATGCTTGGCTGATTTGACTGCAGCCTCCCAGAGCCCGCCAAAATGTGGAGCCCGAGGTGGAATGAATTTGAAATCTATTCCTTTATCACTGCATAACCTTACTATTGATTCATTGGCTTTCTGGGAGTGGATTGCTTCATTAAGCTCATGGAGTTGGTTTCGAGCTCCAACAAAATTTGTAGCGTTGTCGCAGTAGAGGGTTTTACAATGTCCTCTACGGCTGATGAAACGTTTCAATGCGCAAATGAACGCATTCGTTGTTAAATCGCTTACCAATTCGAGGTGGACTGCTTTCGTAACGAAGCAACAAAATACAGCAATATAAGCCTTTGTTGCTCTTTTTCCTCTGATTTTATAATGAATCCATAATGGTCCACAGTAGTCAACGCCACTGTTAATAAATGGTCTTGCTGGAGTCACTCGGGTGTGTGGTAGATTACCCATGATCTGTTGACATAATTTTGGACGGGCCTTGCTACATCGTATGCATTGTTGTACAGTTGCTCTGGCTGTTAACTTTCCTTTGATTGGCCAAAAACGTTGCCTTATTGTTGCTAATAATGTCTGGGAGCCACAGTGTTTGTTGTCCTTGTGTATCATAATGAACAAAAGTTTTGCTAACGGGTCGTTGTAAGGAATTAGCATTGGATGCTTAGAGTCGTAGTTTAGTGTTGATGCTTCCAGCCGTCCACCCACTCGAATGATGCCTTTATCATCAATGAACGGAGTCAAACTGCTTATTGAACTTGATTTGTCAAGTCCTTGATGATTTTTTAATTGTTTTAACTCGCAACTAAAGTCAGACATCTGCATGCTTCTTATGATAACAAAAAGTGCATCATCCATTTCTTTGGGGTTAAGCGATATTTGTTGTTGCCTCAGATTCTTTTTGACTTTTGTGTGGCTTATAATCGCAAAATATACCCTAGGATTCCTTGTAATGTTCGGAAAGAGTTTCTATGCCTTATTGTATACACTAATTCTCCGTTAATATGTGGTTGCAGCAATCCTTTTTCAATCTCTGTTGTAGCAATAGCGACGTCGTTACTGGGCAATACTACCAATTGCTTCCTTTTTTCCAGGTCGTTTGGAATTTGAAGTTGAGCTAAAAAACATGGAGGCCACAAATCCTGTCTCCCATGTAAGAATTGTTGCTATTCTGTTAGCCACAAATGTTTGGAATGTTGAAGATTGAGCATTGATCCAACTTAGCACAATTTCTGAATCGGTCCACAGAAATAATGGTTGATCCTTGGTTTTCATGTCATCCCTGAGGCGAGTTGAGAGCTGTGAGGCTAATACTGCAGCGCACAGTTCCAGCCGTGGTACTGTTTGCGTTTTGAGTGGAGCTATCCGAGTTTTTGCACACAATAGTCGGACTATTACTCTACCATCCTTAAGAGTTGCTCGAATATATGCTGCAGCACCGAAAGCCCTTTCAGATGCATCAGCGAATACATGAAGCTGAGTTGAGGTTGGTACTTCTCCTCGAAATATGTGTCTAGAAACTTGGAGGTTGTTTAGGTTTGTCAAATTATCTCGAAATATGGACCATTTTTCCTTCAGTTCTGATTGTAACGGTTCGTCCCATGATAAGTTAAGCTGCCATAACTGTTGAATAAACATTTTCGCCTTGACAATTACCGGTGCCAATAATTCTAGTGGATCGAATAACTTGGCCAGATCAGAGCTGACGGTTCGCTTTGTAACTACTTTAACTGGGTCCAGTTTTACCTTAACGCAAAAATATTCAGTTTTTGGTAGCCACAGCAATCCCAGAGTTTTAATTGAATCGTTGTTGAGATTCGTAAAGTCCAGATTCACTTCTTGATCACATTATGGTATATTCTCTAGGAGCTGCGAATGGTTTGCACACCATTTTCGCAAATTGAAACCATGCCTCTTTAATATATATATCAGTTGTTGTTGAGCTTCAATGGCTGTTATCAAACTATCAGAACCTCCCAGACCGTCATCTACATAAAAATTATCTTGTAGAATTTGAGCTCCCAACGGGTAATTATTGGCATTTGCAGTTGCAATTCGCTGTAAACATTTTGTGGCGAGATACGGTGCTGATCTTGTTCCATACGTCACAGTGGTTAATTGATAATATTTGATTGGAAAGGCTGGATTCTCTCTCCAAATAATTAATTGGTATCGTTGATCATCTGGATCTACTAAAATTTGACGATACATTTTTTCGATGTCTGTAGTGAACACGTAGCGTGGTAGCCGGAATCGAAGAAGAATTGAAAAAAGTTCGCTTTGAACGGTTGGTCCAGTGTACATTAGATCATTTAGTGAATATCCTGATGATGTCTTGGCTGAGGCATCAAAGACGACCCGAAGTTTCGTTGTCGTGCTGTCGGGCTTGAATACACAATGATGTGGAATGAAATAATTCGGAGTTAGTACAGAATCGAGATTCACTTCTTTCATGTGCCCAAGTCTTTCATAATCCTTCATAAATTGAATGTATTCCTTGCGTACGATATCATTTTTTAGAAGTCGGCGTTCTAGACTCATAAATCTGTTGTGGATCATGGCTTGTGATTGCCCTAAGGCTGATGTGTTTTCGATAAAGGGGAGTTTAACGACAAAGCGGCCTTCCTCATTGCTACGAACATTTTGAGCAAAGTGAGATTCACATCGCTGCTCTGCTGGTGAAAGATATTTCTTACTTGTTTCAACTTCTTCTATTTCCCAAAATTTTTTTATCAGTTCATTCGTGGTTTCTTCTTCTTGACTGAATATACCACATGTGACAGCATCGTAGCTTGTTGATCCCACCATTCCTGCTACTATCCAACCAAACACCGTATTCTGCAGTATGGGCAACTGTTCACCGATGTTGACAGTAGAACATCGATCTTGTCAGATTTGAAGAATTCAGGATCTGCTAACTTAATGTTTTCTGGGAGTAACCAGGTTGAAATGTCAATGTTCAGTCTTGGTTGAGGTGATACGATGTGAGACAGGACGACTGCTTCGAGTTTGGATGTGAAGTTTCCAGTTCTTGAATGCATATCTACGTTTACTCGCTGAGTTGATTTATGAGTACCCTTTCCAATGCCTTCGATACAGAGCGATGATGATGTTGTTGATAGCGATAATTTCTTAATCAGTCTTTCAGTTATGATATTAATCTGAGAGCCGGAATCCAGAATTGCTCGAACTTCACACGGTCTTCCATTATTTGCTGAGATTTTAATTTTTGCTGTTGCTAGTAGAACGTAGTTATATTTGTTAGTTTCATTTTGAGCCGCAGCTACCGTGAAAGGCACAGTGTTGTTATTTGACTGATCAGGAACTTGATGATTTACTGTTGTTCTCTGAATTTTAGCATCTCCCTGTAAATGCAGTAGTGTGTTGTGCTTTGCTGAACATTTTGTGCAGCTTCGTGATTTACATGTCTTGGCTGTGTGATTTTCTTTGAAACAATTGACGCACAGGTTTTGTTTCTGTATCCATTTCAGTCGTTCTACGGCGGACATCTTGAGAAACTGTTGGCAATAGTAAAGAGGATGGCCACCTTGCTTACAAACCTTGCAACTGTTGTGATTGGATACTGCTGTCGATGTTACCACTCTTTTGATATTACATCCTATGGCTTCTAATGCTTGGAACCGATTCTTTAAGAATTTGAGAAAGGTGCTTATTTCTTGAAGCTTTCTGGGGTCTTGAAGTGATTGCTCGTAGAGCATATGGATTTGGTGATCAAATTTCTTTATTAAAATGTGCAACAGCAGAGGATCCCAGCTATCTGTCTCGACTCCAAGATTCTTGAGTGCGGCTAAGCTTTCATGAATGGTGTCATGAAAGTTTCGAATAGTCTTGGCTTCTGATGTGAGGTTTGGAAGGGATATCAGCCGTTGTATTAGAGCTTCCCATGCGATGTCGTAATTATCTTCTGTCAATTCGAGATGACCAATCGCGCGTTCAGCCTCCCCGAATACATTGGTTTTGAGGTACCACATTTTCTGAATTTTTGGAATTTGTTGCTGATGTATCATTCGCGTGAATATGTCTGCGAAAGTTTGCCATTTCAAGTAGTTTCCGTCAAACTTCGGTACTGACATTTTTGGTAGATGCACCAATTGGTGATTTATTGCCTGGAATTCATCATTGATATTCTTATGTTTTGTTAACAATTCTTGTCGGTGTATGACTCTGGCTTCGAGTTCTGAGTATGCCAGTATGTCATATCCTTTTGCTGCCGGGTCCTCGAACAGTTCCCATAATTTATAGTGAATTTCTTCAACTTGGCTCCACAGCTTGCTTAACACGATCAGACACTGTGAAGGAGCCTCTTGTATTGAATTGCCCGCTAGTAGACGTTCCAGTGATGACATCATCGCCTTTTGTCTCCTACACATGGCCTCAAAACTAACTTGGACTGGAGAAATTGATGACGACTGATCCTGCTGAGTTGTTGGTGCGACCGAGGATGCATCTTTTGTAAATCCTCGTATGTCTCTTGGGGTTGCCTTTGTAGGTGGTTCCAATTGGGGTGATGACTTCGATTCCAGGTTTTGTATCTCGGTTGTAAAAATCTGTTTGTACTTATTGGCCACAGTCAAAATGTTGTTATAGTAGTCTGTTTTAAAGTATTCATGATCTAATGATAGATCCTTTATCGTACGAATCTTCGTGTCATTTTCTTCAAATTGATCCCACACTTTATTTAGACGCTGCAGTCGCACCAGGCACTTGAACCTGTTCAACTAACGATAGTTTGTTTTATTTGCTTTGGCTAACCAGGCACTTGAACCTGTTCAACCCAGAGGAATAAAAAGGAACCGCTTCAAAGGTGTTGACTTTTAATATTCATTTATTGTTACTATTTAGATTCCTTTTATACAAAATTTGTTCCAATTTTACATAGAAAAAGAATATATAAAACTAATATGTAATATGTATATATGTATATATATTGATTTAGCATATGATTAAGCATAACAACAAAATGCACACACAACAAAAACGGCCAAGCTGCCCTTGAAATAATTGTTCAGCACATTGCACTACAAAATTCTATTCATATTAAAACATAGCCAAACTGGCCTTGACTTTGTCCAGAACATTGCACTGAGACTCATGTGTCGTTTTTTGCAGGCTCAGCTTTTTTGGTAGTTACTGGAATGCTTTGTTGTTTTGTGTTTTGCTGTTATGCTTGTATATTTGTATGACTACAACTACTTATTAATAACTTAATTTATTTGTATTGTTCGGAACTGAACAAATATTTTTTTTAACAACACTGCAGATAATTTTTTTTTAAAGCATTATTGTACATAAATTCTAAATATATGAAAGGTATCGATTACAAAAACAATGATAATTTTAAAAAAGGGATGACATTTATTTAAGATTTTATGTTATAACAAAAATGAACAAATGTGATATATCTACTGATAAATTAGATGAGTTGACATATAATTGTATTTTTTTTTACATTGAGTTCTGTGACCAAATTAAAAATGTTTCGATGTCAATAATATAGTTTTGAAAAACTTAAATATTGCATACAATACCGAAACTAATAATGAAAACCAATTAAATTCAATCTAAATATGCAATCGCCAATGAATTTCTTAATTTGTTAACAAGCGGTGATTTTCAAGATATTGACATAGACTTAATAGAACTAAAACGTTTAAATGTTGATAACATTTTACCCAATAAAGAATTAAGAACAGTAGAAGTATTTTGGGAAACTATTTCAAACTATTTCAAATATTCTTCGACAAACTAGAAGGAATTTTTAAAAAATTATTAAATAAAATAATAATAAAAATAAATTTAGAATTCGTTTAAAAACCGATACTCTGAAAGGTACATATTTTGCTTGCACAAGATTATCTGAAATTAAATAATTAAATAAAATAATAATTTTTAAAAAAATAATTCAATAATTTTTTTATGAAATTGAGCCACAATCTGAATTACTTAGCCATTTAATTTAAAGCCATTTAATAAAAAATATATATACTCCATTTGTGAATACATGTGTGTAAATGAATTTGATGACCTAATTTTAATATACTGTTTTTTTTTTTTAAATAAAGAGTTTGCAATACTTTTGTTGCTTTGAGTAAAAATTTAAATCTAATGTACTTTATGACGATTTTGGGACTTAAATTACGATTTTTGGGACGGCCAAATGACGATTTTTAAACTCAAATGACGATTTTTGAAAAGCTTGTTGACGTTTTTAAGGGAAGAGTCTCTGGCAACCCTGCATGGCAGCCGTGCTGTGTTGAGAGTTACTCTCACAGCAAGAGCTTAAGCATTGTTTTTCTGCTGTTTGTTGTGCTGTTTGTACAGCATTAGCATGGATTAAAATACATGAATTCTTAAATAATTAGAGAAAAAGTTTTGTAAAAAACGTAGTACCCTATAGTAATTTCGCTTATCATAGCAATTGAACAGTGAACAATTTATAAAAATCGGTTCAGCGGTTATTGAGAACACTCGTCTCCAAATACGCCGCGAGTATATATTTTATATATATATATAATATATATGTATATAAATATGTATATACGCCGCGAGTATATATTTATTATATACTTTTATATAATAAATATAGACCAGGGATGCCCAGCGCCTAACTCTTTCCACTCTTTACAACAACTTCAATGTTTTCATGATTGTTATTTGACAGTTTATACAATTCTAGTTCGAGAAGCGTTCAGGTATTTTTTAAGTTTTTCTCAAATTTCGAGAGATTTTATCTCAGGCTTTTGAAAGTTTTACCATTTTTAGTCCAAAAAGTACGGGAACAGACGTAGCATAATGTTTCGTTTTTTTTTGTTCAAATTCGTATTTTTAAAATTATATTAACTTTTGTTTTAGTTTTGTAATTTAAGTGCGGCATAATTCTAGTTTGGGGCCCACGGCCCTTTTTAATTTTTTTTTTTTATTATATGTATTTGGCCCTCCTAAATTCAATGTTGCAAGAAAAAAAGCCGCTCTCTTCTGGTATAGGAGATACAATTCATTAAAGTTTTAAAAATCGCTCATAAAAATCTGTGATTGCTCCACGGTTTTTCGCGCGATTTTTTATAAAAATTTTTCGTCTGCGGCGCTTTTTGCTCAAACATAACAATTCTTTGGTCTTTTTTTATTTTTACTGGTATTTTTTAACTTTTTGAATTTATTATATGTGAACCACTTGCTGAATAGGAAAACTGAAAAATTTTTATAAAAATCGCCCGATTTTTTACAAAAATTTGTTGCCGCCATTGGCGCTTATTACATTAAAACAACTTTTTTATCAATCATAATTGTATATAACACCTTGTAAAATTTTTATAAACATTTTATTTACCTTTTATAACATTTTTAACTCCAAGGGGGTGTGGACGGGTGGGGAGGGTGAATGGGAGGGGGTCGACAACAAAACCATCCCTTATAGGTGTACTAGTTTGCTTTGCTTCAAACTTAGGTTTGCTTTCACAAATAAGCATTCATATAGCATATTTCCATACAAAAACGACACTTATTTTAACTGAAATTTCGTAACTTTGATGAACTGTATCTCCTAAACCATAAGAGAGCGGCCTTTTTTTTCTTGCACCATTGTGTTAAGGAGGGCCAAATACATATAATATAAAAAAAAATTAAAAAGGGGCGTGGGCCCCAAACTAGAATTATTCCTTAAGTACATATAATTTGAATATAATTGTTTTTCTTTTTACAATTTAGCATAGTTTGCAAAAAAAAAAACAGAAGCGTCGAAGACTGACCCTACGCACCGGTGGACTGATGCGGAAACACTCGATATGCTGAATGTTTTCTTGAGAGAGATAAAGGAGAACGCAAAAATCATTTGAGGTGATGCGTTAAAATTAAATTGTCGATGAAAATTAAATAACTTGATTTGTTTATGTATTTCAGAAACCAAACAGTGCAAGCGGTTTATAGGAAGATTTCCATTAAATCCCTACTGCTGTAAAACGTAAATTGGATGACAATAAAAAGCAAAATGCTTCACTTGTAGGAACGTTTATAAATGATGCGTTATGGAAAAATAAGTCTGGGCCGGGTTTCTTTCTAACATTTGATTGATGTAATAATTTTTTGAAATCAAGTTGTTCTCATTAGAAAAGCTCTCGTCAAAGTTGAAATAAAAACATAACCAACTCCTTACGCAGCAATTCAATTAGAAAAGACTCGAATCAGGGATGGAATTGGACCCTTTGAGATTGTGTATTGTAGAGAAAAATAGTGCTTCTTAGAACAAAAAAATGTTTAATTTTTATATATTGCACTCATTTCGTGCAAATGTTAAAACTAAAATTTGATCATTTTTATGATAAGTTCACAGAAAGAATCGCTAGTGTAGCTCTATTGTATACTTCACGACTAACTTATTCGCATTGATATAATGGTTTTGCGAACACTTTTATTGTGCTTTAATTTAAAAAGTAACAAACGTTTTCCATAATAATTTAAAATTATTCAATTAGACGCATACGTAAAATCAATGTTTTTTAATTTCAAGAAAAAAGTTGTTAATCTGACATATTTTTTTATATCAACAGACATATTTTGGAATACAAACTCAATTAGTTTACCTGTTCCCAACCTTATTTCGGCCACAAACACTTTTCAATCTACTAAACGAAATTGTACCCCTTGTAAAAAAATTCGAGTTTGAGCATTAATTTATTTTTTCAAGATTTATTTTCAAAATAATTGTTTTTACCAATATAACAATTTTAAGTCCAAAAGTCCAAATTAATCCAAATAACAGTTTTATTTTCTATAATCAAACTAGCGGTACCCGTCGCGCTTTGTTACGCCTAAAATAAACACATGTACTTCATCTGTGAATTCTAAACCTGCTTGATAAAAAACTGAGCTTATATGAGGCGGCCACCCACTTGTCTAAAGCCCGACCCAGTATTCTAGGAGAACTCCGTTTTCCAATCCCGTGCAAAAAGTAACTTCATACTGAGTTTCAATGTAATGCGACATTTAGTACCAAAGCTATTCGATGTAAAACATTTGTACTCCAATTTGAATTGTATGGGTGGTACCACGCCCACTTCTCCAATGCTCGTTAAATTTTTCCAGTCGAAGAACAGTTTGAATGGTTTAAAAGTGCCACGCCCCATCAACAACTCTTTTGGACTTTAAAATATCACATTCTGATATGATTTTTGATTTGTAATATATTTCGACTGTAGTTCCACTATAAACATCCTCCACCAGAATATAATCAACGAACTTAAAGAACATAAATCAATACTTTTGTTGTGAATAAAAGTTAGAAAAAGTTAGTTAGAAAATGTCTAAATAAATAAATAAATTTTTATTTGTAGAACAAAGTATGTGAACTCTATCGTCCGCTGACTGCATTTTAATATTCACGGGGTGCGAGATGGTGGCGTAACTTTTACGTGAATGCAATTTGAAATTCATTTCCACTGCCTCTAACATATTAATTTTTTGGAAACTAGGCTCAAATTTTTTTTTCTAATTTTTATTGTATTAAGGCCAATAGTAAAAAAATTTATTTATTTTATTGTATTAACGCCAATGGTCTCGATTGGTTTCGGAGATAAAATTCGTGAAAGTGAATGTAACAACAAAGTGGATCAAAAATTTAAATTACATTATTTGCGTTTACATGCTACTTGAACTTTTCGAGTTTCATTGACATGTATTTTTTTTTCAATTTTAAGATGTTAAAATTGTGCCGAAATGAAAAGGCACGTGCATAAAGTGCCGTCTAGTGTCAAAGTGCCGAAAAATGCACAATTGTGCCTAAAATGCCATCCCTGGTTCGAATCCATTTGACATGCTGCTTTATATGCAGAAAACAAAGTTGGATCTCGAATTCAAGTCATAAAATTCAGTAAATGAAATGAAAAATAAAAAATTAGAGCAAAAATTGGAAATTAAAACTTTAAAGAAAGAATTGGTACTTAGTAGATTTTCCAAAACTATGTTACTGGATTGTATTTTTAACAACGCTTTACTTTCGCAGACTGTTAAATCCACTAAGCACCAAGTCAAAGAAAAACACACTGATGCTATGTATAAACTCTTTTTGGAACTGAATCATATTATAATTTAGGGGCTTACTCTTGAATCTATTCAAAAAGCGCTCGTCTCTTTGGCTCTCCTTCGGATGTTTGCAGAGTTTGTGTAAAATTTTAGCAAATCATCACATTTTTTTTAATTTCATATATAAGTTTGCACGCGCAGTTGGAACAGGTGTACGGCAAGAATGATAAATAACAGATTGCGACATGCGCATGAGTTTCTACGTCACAACAAATCTAATGTACAATTCAGCTGTTTCTCGTTCTCACACAATCAAGCAAACACACAATCACACAAATATGAACCAGGCAGCTGTTGGTATTTCGTGACGAGATGCGCAGAGCTGTGCAACTTCTTTAAGCTCTGTTTGCGCTATCTTGTTTTCTATCTTTCTTGGGTGTACGGTACGTGGCAATTTGCTTTTTTTCAACGTTCTATTCCCACCAGAGACCTGCAACGAGCACTTCGCTTCGCGAGCCCTCAATACATTTCGTCTCTTTATACTCATTCGTATTCGTCAAACAGTTTAATTTGATTTGCATTGGCTCGCTCGCTTTTTTAAAGACGAATGCGAGTTATGTTCGTATTCGCTGGTTTGAAGTATTAGTATCATTCGCTTCGTACGTGGCGAATACCATGATATAAAAACCAGGTATTATAAAAAGCGACTGCGCTGCCAAGACGGAGGCATGATGTGTCAAATACAAGTAGTGTTATCATAAGAAGAAGTAAACAGGGACTTTTTTGTCTTTGGTCTTGCACTTTCTTATTACTTTTGCACTAAAAGAAAGGGATTTTTCTGTTGTTTCACTTACACATTTTTAACATTTTATAAAAGGTAAACACTTATATTTAGGTAAACAGCGATATTTTCCAACTAGAGTAAGCAAGTAAAGTTTGTTTGTCGTTATTTTAAAACAACTCTTTTTTATTTTAGAATTATTAGGAGTATTAGGAAAAAATATTTCACAAAAGATAATAATAATATAATATAATATAATGATACAATTTACGCAAAAATATAATATAAAATGCAAAATATTTCCAACTTCAAGGAAAACACATAAATAGAAATATCCCTGTTTTCATTTATTATTGTACAAGAAGCATCGTTCTTTTGGCGTCAAATCGTCATTTTGACATTCTATGCCTCCAATGACAGTTGAGCCCTCGCGATTTATACTACCTGGTCATTATATCATGGCGAATACTACGAATCATCGAATACACAGAGCGAGCTTGGCGAACATTAAGCCTTCTTCGCGATCAGCTACATTGTTCGTAGGATTCGCCAAATGCTATTTATTTATTCAGTTATTTAAGACTATGAACAATGTTCTTTCAGACAACGAATTCTCTTTACAAATAATTTTTGTATAACCTACAAAATATATAAGGTAACAATAAGAAATAAAATTAAAATTTAAATTATTAACTATTAAGTAATAACTTAAGAGATTCCTTAGAATTAGCAAAATCAAAGTCACAGTATCATGATTATTCATTTAATTCAAGTAAGGCACTATATATTGGAAAATTCGACGCATAGTTGGTACGACTTACGCGTAAGTAAAATAAGTTTGAATGTCTTAGGCCGCGTTTATAGTGAACGCGATTCAGACGGGCAGGCTGAAATCTGTGTGAAAAAACGAGATGCAGATAGCTATCTATCTCGCTTGTTCACGTTGCCTGTCTGTCGCAACCTTAGGCCGCAGTTATAGTGAACGCCGAGTCAGACAGACAGGCCAGCGCGACAAAAGTGGCTTCATACAATTAGTAGTGACAGCAGGCAGATCAGATCAGGCGTGAAAGCAGGCTAGCTCAGGTTTTTCGCAGCTGATTACGAGCAGGTTAAGTTATTTTGAGTAGTTTTTAATAGTTTTAAGGAAACAGCCCTTTTTAAAGCGCATCATTTACAAATTTGGAAAAATATTTTGCATTTATTGATTCCCTCATAAAGAACTCTGCATTTTGTTCTCAACATTTTTTGAGTGCAAGAGTACTCAACAAATACAACAAGAAACAAATACAAATTTCTTACAAGAAGAAACCAACAGAAACAGAGCAAGAATAGGAAAAAAAACAAAAGAATAAACATCAACTTGCATGTCCACAGTGTACATGACACACATATTCAAATGTTGATGAACTCAAAAACACAAAGCATGCAAACGCATGATCGAGTGCAAAGGAGTGGAAGGATTGATTTTATTTTTTTGTTGCGCATGCGAATTTCGTATTTAATCGCGGCGAACAGGTTTTTAAAAAAAGTCAAAGCCAAGCTTATTTTTTGTGCAGCGAACTGTCGCTGTTATAGTGCAGAATCAAACTGACTTTTCTTTATTAATTTTAACATAACGAAACTTAATTCTAGATTTACAAATTTGCTTAATAAACTATTTTGTTATTGAAGCCAATCAGTTGTTGATTTCTTGGAATTGCACTTAAATTGTTATTTGTATTAATTTTGTATGTTACATTTTATCGAACAACAGGAAGTCGATTTTGGATTACGCTTTATCGTTCTTTATTGTTTTTAAAAAGTCATAAAATTTATCGAGTGCATTGTCCGATGTTTTGGTGTAAGTATTTGTATATGTAACTACTCCCCCCTTTAGAGATGAATTCTCCTGAATTCGTTTTGTTAATTTAATTTGTATGTATTTATGTTTAAAAATTATGATAATTACTAAAACAAATATTACAAATATTATCAATCCATTAACCCCATATGACATTTTGCTGTGGAATTTAAGTGCTCTAATATTTTTCACATTGCTCTGGTTGTCTTCAATTATTTCATCAAACGATAATTTTCTTGTATAATTTTTAACATTAGTTTCATTCTTATTCAATATTTTTTCTTCCATGTTTTCAAGATGATTAGAAAAATAGAAGTCATTTATTTTTATAGTAAAATTATTAAAATTAATTATATTGTTTCCATTTAGGTTCGTTTGGTTTCTATTACATGTTTGGTTAATTAAAAGATTATTGGCATTTTTAATAAGAATTGTGTCTATGTCTATTTCTAATATTCCTGTAAAATTATTTCTTATATAAATACAATTTGATCTCAAAATACAATGATTGCTGAATTTTAGATGTTTGTTTATTTCATATGAATACGTTTTATTTTCATACTCAAATACTTCTTCGAGCTTATAATCTATTTCATTTTTATCGTTATTTGGAATTGGGATTATTGTTCGTATATTAACATTGATAAGATTTTTAAGAATTTTTATACCAAATATTAGAAGTGTTTTATTCATAAATGCTGTACCTAATTGTAGTTGTTTGAGTTAACTAAATTTTATTTTGTATTTATTTATTTCTTTATCGGTTAAAATATTCGGGTGGATTATGCCATATTTGGCAGATACTACATTGTCTTGTATGTGATCTAATTTATTTTTTAATAATTGGATTCCATTTAATTGTTCCAAATAAGTGGTATATGTTTGTTCTTCATTTACAAATTTACTTATTGCATTTACTTCATGTTGAATAATTTCTCTATCTTTTTTTAACAATGTAACGAACCTCCCTGGGTTCTTTTGTATTGCTGAGGTACGCTCAGCGGGATTCCAGGGTCCGTAACAAGAATTAATAACACGTGTGGTTTTTTTGTTTATAGTTATCTAGGTTTAACAATGTTTTATTGTTTTCTTGTTTAATTCCTATAATATATGTTATATATATTTTAAATATATCAATTGCTTGTGTTTTCCACTGCTTCTCCTGCTGCTTCGCCGATCTGCTCCGCCGTCGTCTAGCAGTTGGGCCTACAAGCCACCGACACTGCTAGCTGGAAAAATAAATAAACACGCGGGCTTACAAGCCACGGACTAGTGTTTAATATGAGCAGGCGGGCTTACAAGCCACGGGCACTGCTAACAAAAAGGTTTTAAAGAGGTGGGCCTACAAGCCACCGACTCTGTTTTCTGCTACTTTGCAGGTGGGCCTACAAGCCGCTGACTCTGCTCGCCGTTCTGCGCAGGTGGGCCTACAAGCCACCGACTCTGCTTGATGCTGTTTGCAGATGGGCCTACAAGCCACCGACTCTGCCTGATACTGTTTGCAGGTGGGCCTACAAGCCACCGACTCTGCACTCGCTTCCTAGTTTACCTTGTTTTTAATTTGTGGTTGCTGCAGCTCCTCGATGCAGTTTCTGCTTGTTGTTCTTTCGCTATTTCTTTGGACTCTGCTTGCTGCTATTCTTCACTCTGCTTCGCACTGAACGTTGATAATCACGCGCTGACTTTTCTCGCACACTGAATATAGTCAAAGACTGATCGTCACGAATTATGATCAAAGACTTCCCTCAGTCCGTGGTTGCGCTGCCTTTTATAGTTGCCTTTGTTGTCAACCAGATCCCGCAATCGAATCTTCTCGGTTGTTTTTCGTAAACAACATACCGTACGCCGTACGCCTTGTTGTTGCAACCAGTTGCTTAGATTGGCACAGCACTTTGCCTTTCCCTATGTGCGCTCAAGTTGTTCCGCTACACGACTGCACGAAAAATATCACGCCAGCATTATACGTGTGCGTGTGTCGTACTTCTCTTTCTCGTCCGTCTGTTCTTTGTTTATTTGTGCAGAGTTGCTATTATTGTATGTATGTGTTTGTAAAAAAGTTCGTTCACTAATGATGGTGGTGTTCACCAAGTGTGGCACTTTAAATGTTGGCGTCAAAATCGGCGACGCCGATTTTTGGCGTCACAACAATATCCTTTAAATATGCAATTGTGACATTAAAATAATCATTGATTTGAACTTGTTGATTTACATTTTCTAGAATTTCATTTGTTTTCATTAAATGTTTCTGGACTAGTTGTCTGTCCTCGTCGTCCATGGTCCCAAATAGCCATTTTGACATAATACCAACAGCGTTCACTAAACCTCGTTTCTGTCTTATTTCACTTGGCATTAGAGTTAAAAGTTTACTTCTGGCTTTTAACAGTTCTAATTGAAGCAATTCTTTATTTTTTACATTCATCAAGTGTACATTGTCAGTCATTTCATTTAAAATATTTTCCAATTCTTTCAAATCAATTACGTGTAGAATTATGTCGGTATCCTTTACTATTTCTTCTGTTCGTACTTTTAAATCAATAAATCAATCAATCCCCTTTAGTCATCGATATCCATATCATTATTAGAAGTAGTATCCTCATTGCCTGTAAATTTTAGTTGTTTTTTAATGTTACATGGGTGAACTCTCTCTAATTTTTCTTTTTAATTATAATTTTTCTTAAATTTTTTGTAATTTTTTATAAAGCCTTCTTTTCTTGTTTCAGTGTAATCTTCTCTAATTTTATTGAGCTTCGTTATTATTTTCTCTTTCATGCATTCCAAATTATTTTTTACAATATCCCAGTCAACTTTATTTTTGTGTTCTTCGTCAGGAGCAAAGAAGTAAAATATAAGGAAGTGCTGTAGTTGAACAAAAGTGCGGCACCTCTCATATTTGTGTTGGTTCTCAAAATACATTAACATCCAGAAAGGGCCGTATTTGGTGGCATCGTTAAAAAAGGGCCAACTTTTCAGATTTCGGAAACTTGAACAACGTGACTGTTCAATATGTGATCAAATATAAAGCAATCGCTATCTTATTTGTTTTGTTCATTAAAATACTATATTGTACTACTTTACTATTTCCACACCACCTTTGAGGTACACAATTTGGTGGTTTCAGATTTTTTTTCTAGGTGTTCGGTTCCCGTTCGATTCGGTTTCACTCTAAAGCTGAGAATAAAATTAGCAAATAATATAAAAAGTTATTAATTTTCAAAAAAATAATAATATGTTTATGCACTTGTTTTATATTCAATCATTCATTCATTTAAAAAACGCGCCCTAAAAATGTGTGAAATTATGGAAAATGAATGCACCTATGGAGAAATGTTTGTACTTTGACAATTCGATATTTCAATCATGTATTTGTTGGGATATCGAACTGTCAAAAACACCCTTCGTCTCGCTCATCACATGCCGCATCACACGTACACTGTATGTGAGAAGAACACCATTTCCTTATATTTTACTTCTTTGGTCAGGAGTGAACTTTTTTTGTTGAATGAAACCTTTCGTTAT
Organism: Tetanocera ferruginea; assembly: GCA_958299015.1. NCBI lineage: Eukaryota > Metazoa > Arthropoda > Insecta > Diptera > Sciomyzidae > Tetanocera > Tetanocera ferruginea. The sequence goes on along the minus strand of OY282641.1, from coordinate 84,537,056 downwards.
AATTTTTTATAGCTTTTTGTATTAACTGTTTAACAGATATGTCCTTATTTAATTTATGTAACATTCTAAATTTTTCTGCGATCGTATTGTGGAATCGTTCAATGTCTGCATTGCCTGTGTGGCTGTTTGGTTTAGTTAAATGTAGCTCAATATTTTCATTGTTTAAACTCTCTAATCCTTGCAGCATTAAACTCATTATCTGCTATTATCTTTCTTGGTTTCCCCATTTTGTGATATAATCTTCCATTTGAAAGATTATTATTATTATTATTAAGGATTGTGGTGTACCATAAAACTTAGTCTTTTTTAGTACTACATGATAACTTATCACTATTACAAAATTGATTTGATTTAGAACTAAAATTAAATTTAAATCAGCAATTAAGAGAAATATCATCTAAATTCATATAAATAATATTATGACTTAATTATTAACATACAATTTATTGTTATATTAAAAATAAAGAAACAGAGCAAGTTGAGTGCTAGATAGAGATAAGATTAAGTGTTAAGATTCAGATTCAAAGATATATTAAAAAGTAAAAAGTTAGATTAGAGAGGAGCAAAAGATTAATTAAAAGATTAATTTAATGTGCTATAATATTCAAATATAGCATGTTTAAAGGTGGCTCGTGCAGTTATCCTTTTTAAGGAGTTCGGTAATGCATTCCACATTCTAATGGCGCTGATGAAAAAGATCCTACTGCTGTTCAGATAGTTAAACCTAGGAACAATAAAGCTAGTTGATCGCTGGGACTGAAAAAACTGAAGATGTACAAAAAGGTATTCAGGCTTTTGAGTATGCAAAATTGAGTGCAGAAATATAATGTTGCGAATTTTTAAATATTCAGATATTCCACACCCAAGAATTTCTTTACTTCTATGTGAAATATGGTCAAAACGACTGATGCCATATACGTATCTAGCCGCACTATTGAATGCTACCAAGAGTTTAGTGATTGCGAGTCAAGCTGACTATATACAATTGCAGAATTTGTTCTAGAATTGTGATTTGATTCCTGTCATTTAACGGATAAGCTACCCCGTATTTTGAAAACTTATCTATGATCGTTAGAAAGTGAAATCTTTTCATAACAAAGGTATCTATGTGAATAATTTCGTTACATTTTGTGGGTGTTTCAGTATGTGAAAATTTGAGTTTGATTGGTTTCCTATCGTATTTAATCTCCTGACATAACTCGCATTGATTAATCACTAATTGTATTATTTCCATAAGTTTAGGATAGTATATTTTATTTTTTAATTGGTTGTATGTTTCCTGGATTCCTGAGTGCATGCTTTCCCTGACGTGATATAAAGAAATTTGTTTAACTGCCTCAACTTCAGTTTCTATATCCTGTGCTCTGATTGTACATTTAAGGAATTGTATTTGATTATCGTTTGAATACATTGCTATTAGTTTTTCTTGCACTAAATTGTATTTGTGGTCAGATAGCTCAGAAAATATTCCTATTTTTCCCTTCTTTATATATCTTCTAAATATTTCACCCATATTATCGAAATCATTTTCCGATATAAATATTATCCTTTATCTACCATGCAATATCTTTAATTCTTCCCCTTTATTATTCGTCAAAATTATTTGTGTTTTGTACTTATTCACTATCTCTTCTTTAATATAAAAATGGTCACCTAAATTTTCGTCCGTTGAGTGTACTGTTGCCATACTCACATCATCATCTATGTTTTCAATTATATTGAGATCAGATTCATTATCTTCGTAATTTTGTCGAAATTGTGTTCCGCAATGATTTTCACCCTCCCCCTCTTTTTTAATAACGTCCTCGTTATTTCGAATTCTGCTTAGGAAATCTGCTACTCTATTCTCTTTTCCTTTTATTTATTCGATTGTAAACTGGTACTCCTCAAGTTTAAGCAACCACCGTTGATGCCTTGGTGAAATATCTTTCCCTCTATACTTTGAATGTAAAAATTTTATAGGTTGATGATCTGTTACAATTTTGAATTTTCTGCCGTACAAATATGGCCTAAAGTAATTCACGCTCCACATAATGGCCAAAAATTCTTTGTCGGTTGCTGAATAATTCTGTTCGTGGTTGTTAAGGGTTCTTGATGCGAAACATATGGGATGTCCTTCCTGTGATATAAATGCGCCAATTGCGTAGTTTGAGGCATCTGTAGTAAGTGTGAATTCTTTTTCAAAATTGAGGTATCTTAAAATTGGATGTGAGCTAATTAGTTGTTTTAACATTTCGAAAGCTTCTATATACGTGGGATTCTTCGTATTTATTTTTACGTTTTTCTTTAAATATTTTGTAATCGGCTGGGCTACTTTTGAATAATTTTTTATAAATTTCCTGTAATACCCGGTAATGCATAGAAAGCTTTTAATTTATTTTTCTGTCCGCGGCAAGTCTAATTTTTCATTTTTTGGCAAAAAAAAATTTGAACGGGTCTGGTTTGATTCCATTTTTCGTAAGTATGTGCCCTAAAAACTCAGTCTCTTTTTTAATAAAATTGCTCTTGTCTATTTGGATTTTAAGATTTTTCTCATCTTAGACCTTAAAAATATCTCTAATTGCCTTCATATGTTCCTGTAACGTTGTACTGAAGATTAGTATATCGTCTAAATACACAACACATGTTTTATTTATAAAATCTCGCAATATTTCATTCATGAGACGTTGAAACGTTGCGGGCGCATTTTTCAACCCGAACGGCATTCTTACACTGAGAAAAAAAAACATACTTTAAAATTAAACAAAAAATTTTAAAATAGAAATTTAACGCCTTCGCGTTTCTACAAAACAAAATTTAAAACAAGTATGTTTAATTTTGAACAGCTTATAAACTTCTTTCTTTTTTTAAATTTTCTTTCATTATTCTTTGAAAAAATAAACAAAAATTTGAACACAATGAAAATTTTTGATTTTTTTGAATTGGTTTGACAAATGTCGAACATATAATAAAATAAAAACTAATTAATTATTTATTAAATTATTTCAATGGAAACTTCATCGAATGGAGCTAACAGTTGCCATTCGGAGCGTCCCGGAGGTAGCTGGTTGTGATTCTGATGCTAAGAATTCGGAAAAGCTAAAAGAATGCCACCGGAAAAATATGCGTTGAAATCTTTGTTTTGAATTTAAAAATATTTGTTTCATATTTGTTTTTCATAACAAAAGCATTGTTTTAAAAACAAAAACTTTTGTTTTGAATGTAACTTAAAAAACAGTTGTGTTTAATTTTAATGAATTTGTTTCAAGCTCTATTTCAAAAACAAATTCGTTAGATATGAACACAATTTCATTTAATTTTAACACATTTTTCCCTCAGTGTATGAATTCATAAAGACCATGCGGTGTAACGAAAGCCGTTTTGTTTCTATCTTCTTCTTTGATCAAAATTTGGTGGTACCCTTTTGCGAGGTCTATAGTTGTAAAATATTGTTCACGTCCTAATTTGTCTAAAATCGAGTCAATGTTTGGCAGCGGATATTTATCGTCAATGGTTACTTCATTTAACTTTCTGTAGTCTATCACTATTCTATATTTTTTCTTTCCAGAGTTATCCATTTTCTTTGGATTGACTATTAATGGGCTAGAATAGCGTGAAATACTTTTTTTTATTATCCCCTGCTCTTCCATTTCTTTGATTTGTCTACGCACTTCCTCTTCATGTTGTGGTGGATACCTGTATAGTTTTGAATTGATTTGTTCATTTGTAGTGGTTCTAATTTCATGCTGTATTTCCGTTGTACTTGTTAATTTTTCGACCTCTCTGGATAGTAATTTTTTAAATGATTTTAATATTTTTGTTACTTCATTGTATTCTTCTGTATTTAAGTGGTTAAGCTGGATGCCTTCTATTTTATCGTCTGTTGTTTCTAGCATATAAACTTAATTGAAATTGAATGGGTTATTTAGAAACATAGTTTTGTTTTGATTTAATGTAATATTACCGTCTACGAGATTTATCATGGTATTTAAATGGTTCAACAAGTCGACCCCTATTATAAAATTATATTTTCTACCTCTTAATGATGGGGCTTTCGTATGTACTTCGTACTTAATTTTTTCTTTGCTAGTTACTGTACTAATTATAATTTTATTTTTTAATGGTATTTTGCGAAATTCGCTCAATTCTGAATCAATTAGACTTATATTCACACCTGTATCTATTAAAGCATTATATTTTTTATTTTCTATAGTTATTTCTATTCTTGGTAATCCTTCCGAGGCTTCCTTATAAAAAAATTGAGTTATTTACTTCATTGTGGTTTTCATATTCTCTATCACTTTGCCTAGATGATTGCAAGCGATCTTGGCTGCTATTATATCTAGGGTGTCCTGTGATTTGACATCTGTCTTGATATGTTTCCACGTTGTCTACTTCCATTGGTTCTCCTCGGTCTTGCCTTACTTGGCTAGAATTATTGCTTCCATAAAATTGTTGATTTTGTCTGTTTTGACCTACATTGCTATCTCTATAATCCCTATTAAATGAATAATTTTGGTGGTTCTGTCTCATTTGACCTGAATTATTTCCTCTGTTTCCTTTAAATTGTGTAAAATTTTGGTTATTTTGCTTGAATTGACCTGAATTATTTTCCCTGTTAAATTCATTTTGTCTATTTCCATAAAATCCTTTATTTTGTCTAAATTGTTCGTTTTGCCTATTTTCGTAAAATCCTTTATTTTGTTTAAATTGTTCATTTTGCCTATTTTCGTAAAACCCTCTGTTTTGTTTAAACTGTCCGTCAATTTTTCTAAATCGCTTAAATTCCGGTCGAATACAAGTGTCTTCATAGTGTCTTTTTGTCATTATTTCTATAATTGTCTCTAAGTCATTTTCGTCATAAATTTTGTCGAGTAGCGTTCCTTGTGACATTTCTTTTACAGTATTTGTAAGTAAACTATTTACATTACTTAAATCTATTCCTACATCTCCTTTATAATATATATTAATTTCATCCGCTTTATATTTAATATTTTGAATTTCTATTGCTAACTCACTTACTGTATTAGCTTTGATGTTGCAGATTCTTCTGTATACTTCGTGTGGTTCTACATCTGGCTTGTATCTCAATTTTAATGCCTTTTTTATTTGAGTCCAGTCTTCGGGATTTGGAATATTTATGATAACGTTTTTCGCTTCCCCTTTTATAATTCTGTAATAGATTGCTCTGGTAGCTTCTTGTCTGGTTTCTACGTCCTGGGCTGTAGAAAGAAGATATTCCACGCTGCTCATAAAAGAGTTGATTGTTACTTCTCCTCTTCCCGTGAACGTTGGTAAGTGGTTGATGTTTTTTATCAGCCTTTCCATGTTGCTGCTTTGATTTGATTGCCTTTGTTGCAATTCTACGTAGGCCACTCTTAGCTGCTCCAGCTGTTGTTCTCTTTTGGATAGTTCTTCTATCAATTGCACTGGTGGTATTTGAGTTTGATTCTCCATTCTTCTTCTATCGTATTCGGCTTGCCTTTTTGACTTAATTTTGCTGTTTTTGCCTTACTTAAGTAGATGATGATTTTTAAAGAAAAATTCACTGCTACTTGTTTTTAATTAAAGTGGTGCTTTACGACTTGAGTTGTTCGTAATCATGTAGTGAAAATACACAACTAAAATGACTCACGTTAAACTTTGCTAAATAATCACCACTTGACACTTTGATATTGCCAAAGTGTCAAGCTGAATAAGTATTATTTTTAAATGTCACAATGCACTTGAGTAACCCTTACATGGTTGCTATAGGTATCATATAGCTTTTAAAGCATTCGGCATGAATCACAAAGCGGTGTATTTTCCCTTACTTCCAAATTTGCTTAGCTTTAAGATTTCATGTAAAACATTATTGTAAGAAAGAATGATAATAAATAAATTCAGTCTTAAAACGAACATCGAGCCGACTAGTTATTTTATAAACACAACATGGCGACCGTGACAATAGTTCCAGTTTAATGACTATAGTTCTTTGAATAAAATGTTCTAACTTAAAGTGATTCATTAAAAGTGACCAAAATAAAACGAAAAAAAAAAAAAAAAGAATAAACATTTAATGTTTAAATAAATAAACAATTATAAAGTGACTAAAGCAAATTCACTAAAAGTAACTAAAATAACCAAGAGAAAAGAATAAACATTTAATGTTAAAATAAATAAACATTAATTTATAAAAGCAAAACAGCCAGTAGTAACTGCCAACAAAGCGGAAGAGCTATGCCGGAGTGACCGCCAACGATATGAGAAAAACGTTATTAAAGGACTAGACAACCAAAGGACGGATTAAACAACTAAAAATGTCGTGGTGGAAAAGAATCCTTTCTACAATCCCGATCATTTTTGCTGGATACGAAGTAGGAAAAACGGTGGAAGAAAAGGAAACGAAGGAACTAATAGCAAAACTACAAACGGTGAAAGCAAACAGTGACGAAATTTCAAACAAAATGGACAATATAAATAGCACAGAAATTTTGTTTATAATCCTATCAATAATAATAGCGATCATCTTTATAATTAAATACATTCAGAGAGCAATAAATAAAGGCGTAAACAACATTGCACGCGATAGACAACAGGAACCTAGAATATAACAACAAAATCAAAAAAAAAAAAAAAAATAAGCAACGAGTATGTATGATATGATTTTAAGTATATATTAATAATTATAGAACCATATTTTTATAATTAAATTGTTATGTATCCAAAAGTATGCAATGGGAGAATATTTTAAAAAGTTTAGAGCCGTTAGAGTCTACATTTAAACAATCATCTAAATGTTTAAGTCAGAATAGGAAAATAAAAACAGAAACACTTAATAAACATATTACAATTTTAATTGAAACTTTCAATACTATTAGAGCGACATTACACAGACAATATGACAGATACTCAACAGTTCACAAGGAACAAGCAAATGTGATCTTTCACAAATTAAGAGACAAGTTAATAAAAATATTTCACAATCATAATATTAATATAAAAGTACCGCTAACTCTTAGTTGCGATGTAGATAAGCAAATAACAGAGACGGACGATAGTGATCAGACAGAATCAGACGAAGAAACAAACATCATGACACGAACAGAGGATGACGTTATAGAAAAAACAACAAAAATTGTACCGGTGTTTGATGGTAGTATAAATGATTTGCAAAGTTTTCTTGATGCTTTATCGCTAATTGTAAGAATAAAAGATACACACGAGTTGATCGCTATTGAGGTTATAAAAACTAAATTAAAGGGACAGGCCAGAAATTTAATTACTAACGAAAATACAATACAGGATATTAAAAATAAATTGCAATCTTATATAAAAGGTGAATCATCTGAATTACTATGTTCAAAACTAATGAACATAAAACAGCAAGCAAAATCAGCTACCACATTTGCCGAGGAAATACAAGAACTCACAAAAAAATTAGATGGAGCCTACATACGGGAAGGTTACCCACAAAATATTGCTGAGAAATTAATAATTCAAAACGCAACTAAAGCATTTGCTAAAAACGCAGCAAGTGATGAGGTCAAACTCATTATTAAAACAGGAAACTTCACTTCCTTAAATGAAGTTGTTTCAAAATTCGTAGAAGCTAGCACCGAAGCTTCAACTTCAAATTCTTCAGTATTCTATTTTAAGCGACATGACCCTTCTAATTCGAACTATAGAAATAGCGGACTCCATAATTACCGCGGGCGTGGCCAAGGCCAAGGCTGGCGTCAGATCAATAATCATCAATTTTCCACTTAAATCTCAATTTAAGTAGTTTTATTGAAATTCATACATCTACTAACAAAAATCTAAACACATTTCTAGTAGATACCGGAGCGGATGTCTCACTCATCAAGACCAATCCGCTCAATTCATCTAATTTTAACAAGCAAAATATTATTCAAATAACTGGAATAGGAGAAGGTACTATTAAATCTTTAGGGACAGTTAAAATTGATTTAAAATTCAAAAACTTTATAATTCCGCATAAGTTTCATGTAATTCCAGATAATTTTCCAATACCATTTCAAGGTATATTAGGTTTAGATTTTCTAAAAACATACAATGTTATTATTCAATATGGTCAGGATACAAACTCGAATTTACTTTCGTTAAGACCATGCAATTTAAATTATCCCATAAATATCCCTCTACTTGAACGTATAAACGATAGTGCCATTACACTACCCGCACGCGCTGAGGTTTTCAGAGCTATACAAATTAATAGCGAAGATACTAATCTGGTTATACCCAGTCAAACAGTACAAGATGGTGTGTATGTAGCTGGCTGCATAGTATCTAAAGATTTTCCATATGTAAGAATTATAAACACAAATACTGAAAATAAGTTTTTAAGTAATGTATCAATTAAGCATGAAAAGCTATCTGATTATGAAATTTTTAACACATCCAATGTTGACAAAATGGAGAAACAAACTATATTGCAGAAATTAACAAAAAATTTCCCTGAAATTGCTAAATCAGAATTAACCCAATTATGTTCCAAATATATCGATATCTTTGCATTAGAAAGTAATAAGATAAGTACAAACAACTTTTACACACAAAAATTAAGAGTGTCTGATAATAATCCTGTCTACATTAAAAATTATCGGACACCACACTCACAAAAAAATGAAATATTAAGGCAAGTTGATAAACTTCAACAAGATGGAATCGTCGAACCATCAGCATCCAATTATAACAGCCCTATTTTGTTGGTACCAAAGAAATCATTACCCAATAATCCTGAAAAAAGATGGCGTTTAGTAGTCGATTACCGACATATAAATAAAAAGCTAATAGCAGACAAATTTCCGTTACCTAGAATTGAGGATATTTTAGACCAACTGGGAAGAGCAAAATTTTTCTGCTGTTTGGATTTAACCTCTGGTTTCCATCAAATTGGATTACACGAAAAATCTCGAGATATAACTTCGTTCTCAACAGAAAACGGTTCATTTCGTTTCACACGTTTACCCTATGGTTTAAAAGTAGCACCAAATTCTTTTCAAAGAATGATGAATCTAGCTTTTACAGGTTTATCATCTTCAAAAACTTTTATATACATGGATGACGTAATTGTCACCGGCTGCTCAATCAAACACATGATTAAAAATTTAGAAACAGTATTTCAAAGATGCAGAGAAAATAATTTAAAATTACATCCAGATAAATGTTCATTCTTCAGGTCTGAAGTTACATATTTAGGACATAAATGTACCGACAAAGGTATTTTACCAGACAGTAGCAAATACGATTCAATTAAAAACTTCCCCAGACCAAAGAATGGCGATGAAGTTCGTCGGTTTGTAGCTTTCTGTAATTACTACAGACGCTTTATACAAAATTTTTCATTTTTTTCTGTCCATTTAACTAAATTAACAAAAAAAAAACAACCGTTCATATGGTCTACAGACTGTGAGCAAGCTTTTCAACACCTAAAGACAGCACTGCTGTCTCCTCAAATTCTTCAATACCCAGATTTTGAGAAAACTTTTTACATAACTACTGACGCAAGCAAGATTGCTTGTGGCGCAATACTATCACAGAAGAAGGGTGATATACAACTACCAATTGCATATGCGTCACGTGCATTTACCACAGGAGAATCAAACAAAGCACCAATAGAACAAGAATTAATAGCTGTTCAATGGGCAATTAATCACTTTCGACCCTACGTCTTTGGGAAGAAATTTATAGTACGAAGTGATCATAAACCATTAACATATTTGTACTCTTTAAAAAACCCATCCAGTAGATTAACGAGAATTCGTTTGGAACTAGAAGAGTATGATTTTATAATAGAACATATTAGAGGAAAAGACAATTCAGGAGCGGACGCGCTGTCTCGAGTTGATTTTAACGATATTAAATCAATACCTTCAATCAACAATGTTCTTCTGGTTACTACACGCACAAAATCAAAACACACCGCCCAAGAAAAAATTCAAAATACAGATAATCACAACATGGATAATCAAATAATTAGAGAAAAGCTTAAGGTTTTCGAAACTATTGGCTTCGATTGCGTAAAAAAGTGGGTCAAGCTTAAAGTAGATACTGACAGAATTATCCCTACATTTTATTTTAAACGAGGTAAAGAAGTGCTAGCACCAAAAATTAATATAAAAAATACAATTGTCAATGGAATTATCGATCTATAAGAAATATATCTATAAGTAGAAATATAAATAAAATACAAATGAATTTAAATGATAATTTATTTAGCATCGTAACCGTTGAAAAATTTAAACAAAACGCAAATCAATTTACAAAAAACCTACAAATAGCGCTAACACCTAAAATATGCATAATAACGGATAAAGATGAACAAAAATCTTTATTAAAAAAAATTTCATGACAACCCTCTTTTCGGAGGACATCCTGGAACAACCAGACTTCTTAAAAAGAATCGTCAATTTTACTTTTGGAAAAACATCACTAAGGATGTCAATCAATATGTAAAAAAATGTGTTCAATGCCAAACAAATAAAACCACAAAACATATAAAGCCACCTATGATTATAACCCCAACACCTCAGAAACCTTTCCAAACAATAATAATAGATACAGTAGGACCTCTTCCTATATCAGAAAAAGGAAATCAATATATAATCACTTTAATATGCGATCTGATCAAATACCTGGTAGCAATACCTGTAGCTGATAAAAACGCGAAAACAATTGCAAAAGCATTAGTAGATAATTTTATATTAATTTATGGACCTATGAATAAAATTCTTAGTGATATGGGTACTGAATACAACAATCAAGTACTTTCAGAACTTTTAACACTTTTACATATTCAAAAAGCAACATCAACTCCTTACCACCATCAAACATTAGGAACAGTTGAAAGATCTCATCGCACATTTAATGAATATATACGTTCATACATTCATGCATCCAGAAACGATTGGGATGAATGGATAAGATATTTTACATATACTTTTAACACAACACCATCAACAGTACATGAATACTGCCCATTTGAATTAATATTCCCAACCGTTCCTAACCATAACCCTTTAATACCACTTGAGAAAATAGATCCCATATATAATTTCGATAACTATTCAAAAGAAGTTAAATTTCGTCTACAGACAGCATTAACTAGAGCACACCACTTAATTAACAAAACAAAAGAGACTCAAAAACATTCAATAATCGAAACATCAACAATACTGACATTACCATAGGTCAAGAAGTATTCATTAAGAATCCCACTGCTCACAAATTAGAACCAATTTACAAAGGACCATTTAAAGTAATTGACATTGATGAAAAAAATAATGTTATTATACAAATAAAAAAGAAAAATCAAAAAAATAACAAACAAAATGTAAAAATTTTTAATACTCCATCTTAGTAACTCATATATTTAAGGAGTAAATGTTTAGACCATATTTTCAATATCTAGAATAATTTATATCATTACACAAAACATAAGCTAATTAATCCTACTAATATATAGAAACTTTTAAAGTCACTAAGTAATGAATAAGGTTAAATGTCATTATTAAATATATTTTGTTTAAATAAATTTTAAAATTAAATAAAATAAAGAAACAAGTAATAATTTTAAATAAATATTAATGACTACATGGTGAAAATTACATTTAATAAATATGCCTTAGAAAGCTCTTATCGACATCGCATGATCAACGATCTCCATAAGACCTTTCTCTTAAAAAGGGGAGATGTAGTGAAAATAAACAACTAAAATGACTCACGTTAAACTTTGCTAAATAATCACCACTTGACACTTTGATATTGCCAAAGTGTCAAGCTGAATAAGTATTATTTTTAAATGTCACAATGCACTTGAGTAACCCTTACATGGTTGCTATAGGTATCATATAGCTTTTAAAGCATTCGGCATGAATCACAAAGCGGTGTATTTTCCCTTACTTCCAAATTTGCTTAGCTTTAAGATTTCATGTAAAACATTATTGTAAGAAAGAATGATAATAAATAAATTCAGTCTTAAAACGAACATCGAGCCGACTAGTTATTTTATTACCGACTAAGCACTATTACTGTTTATTATTCTTTTTATTATTTTATACCCTGGAGGGTCCGGTCAACTTCTGAGTTGGCTACGGATTCGCAGGATTATATTTGGGTGTTATATTGATTTCGTAAGTCCGAATCACGATCCTTTTCTTAATGAAGAAAGAACAACCGACTGCGCCAATTTCGTATTTAATCGCGGCGAACAGGTTTTTAAAAAAAAGTCAAAGCCAAGCTTATTTTTTGTGCAGCGAACTGTCGCTGTTATAGTGCAGAATCAAACTGACTTTTCTTTATTAATTTTAACATAACGAAACTTAATTCTAGATTTACAAATTTGCTTAATAAACTATTTTGTTATTGAAGCCAACCAGTTGTTGATTTCTTGGAATTGCACTTAAATTGTTATTTGTATTACTTTTGTATGTTACATTTTATCGAACAACAGGAAGTCGATTTTGGATTACGCTTTATCGTTCTTTATTGTTTTTAAAAAGTCATAAAATTTATCGAGTGCATTGTCCGATGTTTTGGTGTAAGCATTTGTATATGTAACTTGCGTGCCTATGTTTTTGTTGTTTGTGACAAATTACACAAAAAAAAAACAGCAACAGAGCAAGAATAAAAAAAACACAAAAGAACAAACAATAACTTGCATGTCCACAGTGTCTATGACACACATAATCAAATATTGATGAACTCAAGAAAACAAAGCATAATCGAGTGCAAAGGAGTTTGAGGATTGATATTTTTGGTACGCAGCGTGCCTATGTTTTTGTTGTTTGTAACTCAATATATAAATAAAACAAAACAACATATGAAATTAAAGCAAAAATACATAGCATATAATTTGTGAGCTTTTTATGATGTGAGCATTCTTTGTGCGAAATTTGAGTCAAATTTGGTAGATAAAGATAGACAATGGGAGGAATTAATAAAAACTAAGTGAACGAGTGGAGTGGAGTGCTTGAGTGTGCGTTTTGAGGTTGCGATGTTAGTTGAGTAGAGTGTGAAATCCATATTAAATATACTCCACTTCACTCGGAGGGCAAAAAAACATCGCTTGAGGGTTCACTCATGACAGTAATTTGTTTAAAGTGTGAAACAGTGTAAGGCGTTTTCGTTTATTTGATGAGAGCAGAACAAAGACTGTCAAACAGTTTGTTAGCGATCTCAATACGTCTCTTCGTGCTCTTTATTAAACGTTAGAGCACGTAAAGCACATACCAGAGTTCTATCTGCCGGACTTTTGAAAGGTATGGAAACAAATAATCGTCAACAAAAATAAAGGAAAAGAATATAAATAGCATGCAAAATATAAAATTGTGCAAAAAATATTTTATTGTCAATAATAATATTACACAAAATATTCCTAAATGACAGCTGAGACATTTGATGCACGGTTAATTAGTTTTGATAATAAAGAGTGCTCTGAAAGAACACAGAGTAGAGATTTTTTGGAATGTATTTAGTGTGCTTTCATCTAATGTTGTGACCGACGATTCCCCTTTCAATTGTCAAGCATTTTATAGAAATATGTTTTTTTTATAAATCAGAAAAATTTGTCAAGTTTACACATATGTCGAGATTTCATTGTAACTGCTTGACAGGCACATAGGAATGTATCAAGCTACACTTCAATGACAATAAAATGGAAAGCTCAAGTGATAGTGATAATTAATTAAAAATTAGTTTAAGATGTCGAAGAACTTTTGACCAACGGATAAATAAGTATTTAATCCGGAAAAATTCCGAGTTGCAAAAGCTTCAGCGGAACATATATTACTTCCAATTAGGGATGACAAGAGCATCCAAAGGTATAAAACAAAGTTTTATAAAAGTCAAAATTTTATAAAACAATGAATAATCAGTCAACTGCAACGAGTTTGAATTTGGAAATTTTTTTAAAATTTTGTGCATTCTATCTTCGTTTTTTTCATCGGAATCAAATAAAAAATACAGCAAAGAGGCTATTTATTTGAAATTCAACCAAAAAACAAGTATTTAAAAAGTTTTTAATGCAAAATAAATGGCAAATATGAAATTTGTATAAATTGAACAAAACGGAGGCAGCTAAATAGCACACTCAACTTTTGTTGAGGGATCTCAGGTTTTATTAATATGAAATAAATAAAAACTAAGAGTACTGGAGTGTGCGATTTTTATTCTGAGGGAACACAACGTCAAAAAAAAACATGAGTGGATTGGAGTTGAGTTATTTTTATTAATATGCTTTATTCATACCGATCAGAGTAAACTCGAGTGAAGCTGAGTTCACTCCACTCCACTCTTTTTATTAATTTGTCCCAATAATTGTTCAAATAAAATGATTTTAGTTTTTTAGATTTTCTTGGGCAAGGGAGGTGACGCAGCCAACGGGCAGAGCGTGAAATTTAACGGACCGAAAAATATGCAACGACAGAGTGTTAAACGAAACAACAGCAGCGTCTATGCATTTGTTCATGTGAAAGCAATGGTTGGTTTTGGACGACGTCAATAGAGATTTTTTTTTTTTTTTTTGTAGCTTTGAACCAAGGATTTCAGGTGTCAAACCTATTAAGTCGAGTCTGCCTTGGTTCGGAAAATGGGGTGATAGATAAGAAGGAGAGAAAGGGAAATCAAGAGAAACAAGTGTAGAAGTTCTAGTGTGGCGGAGTGCTATATCAACATCGAATTTGGATCTGAGGCAAGTGTTATGCCTTTACCTCAGTCGATTCGAGTTATCAAGCAATCTCATTCCACAAACATCTCTACCACCAACTACAACTTCCAAAGTCGTATATATTGATGAAGATTTAATTTCAGTTGATTAGAAATGAGGAAAGAATTAAAGAAAGGTAATAGCGTAGGACCATGGCTAGACCGGGATTCGAACCCGGAACCTCTGGGTTGGTAGTCAAGCACGCTAACCACTCGACTACCGAGGCCCCAAAAAACATAAGCTATCAATTTAATCTGATCTGATCAGCTTCTCGTATTCACTATGCACGGCTAATTTTTTGGCAGGTTGCTGTCTGCGCTTGTCTGCCTGTCTGTCTGACTCGTCGTTCACTATAACCGCAACCTTAGTGTTCTAGTTGGAGCATTAAAGTTCATTTGTTCTAAGAGTTGTGGACAATCGACTTTACCGACAACAATATCAAAAACAAATAACATTGAAAGATGAGAGTTCAATACGAGTTGAATGAATAATATACAAAGGATTCCAGATAAAAGAGGCATATCTGGATGTAACGGATCACTAATCCGGCTGTAACTTTTGAACCCGTAGGAATTTTTCCATGAAATATTTTTCTTAGAATCTTAACAATATTTACTAAAATCGATTTAAAAAAACGGCCAATGTCATGTCCCCCCTTAAAGAAAAAGAATAACGACGCAGAAACGCAAGCATTGAATTAGCTTTAGGAATAATCTAGTTGTAGTGGGAAATGAAATTAAATTTGAGCTGTGAGCTATGCAATTAAGAAAACAATTGTTAGAAAGCAATCACGTTTGGGATTTAAAAAAATTAATTAACTTAGTTTAATGTGACGAAAAATTTAAAAAATGCATGCAATTTTAAATAAAAAATAGTACTTATATTATATAAGTACATGAACTTAATATTTTCCTTCTCCTGAATATCTTGAACAAATTGATAGAGTTTGTATGTTATAACAGCAATTAAATTTATTGGTTGTTTTTATAATTTAGTTGGTTGATTTTTAATATTAAACACTTTGATCTCACAAGTACTTTCATGTTTGCATTATATATCTCATATAATATCGGTTACTTAGTTGTTTAGGAACATTCCAATATTTTGATGATTTTTGACGTTCCCCACCATGTTTACGATATAATGAACAAGAAAATATTTTTTACTCTAATTTGCTTTGAATTGAATGCAAATTCTAGCTTTTATCAAAATAGTCATGGTAAAATAATGAAGATAGTTGCATGGCTGAGTGTAAGTCAGGATTATCAAAACAGATCTAATCCCCGGGTTAGAAATAAAAATTTTATTGATTTTTCACATTTCTGACTGAGAGGGAGGGTGTTTTCAAAGATGAGACTACCTTTGTCAACAATGAAATCATTTGACGCAGTCAGACATCGAGAAGAATGTCCAATGGAAAGCTTCTTTTTTCGGTCTCCTTTCTTTTTCCCATAATGTATTGGATCCAGCAAAAAATTATGCACACCTTACCAACTTCTGTTAATTGTTTGCCTAATCTTGAGGTGTTAGCATTTGGTCTCTAAATCAGAGAAGGGCACTAATTAAATTTCCTATCCCATGGGATTGGAAGCAAAATGCTGCTTGCGCGACGTCGACACATGAACACTATAAGCTACTTCGTGTGGCTTACGATCGTGTGCATTCGGCTGTTGCATTGTTTTTATTTTGACAGCAAATCAAGTCAGTTGCTTTTTAGCATTTGTTGAAATAACATCTCTTTGCGCAATTTTTTAAAATATAGCGAGAAAATACGTAAAATTTATCTTCGTTTTTCTCTGCTTTACACACAATCAAAGAATGTGATAGTATGTGTGTGCCCATCTCTGCTCTAAATGCAAGAATTTAACCTTGTTCGGTTTCACTTAAATACGTATCACGAGCATAGCTGCCAACCCATATTCCCACAGAAAATACATTTTTCCCACAAGCAAATTAAAAAATTACCACACAAATTCCCACAGTAATTTTTTCATTTAAAAATACCACCGCAATTAAAATATTTTTTTATATACGCGAATATAATTAAAAAATGTGGAAAAAAATTCCCACACGAATTAAAAAATACCACGGGAATACCCTTTTCCCAAAGCAATTAAAAAGTTCGACAAAAGGATTTTTCCCACAAAGTTGGCAGCTATGATCACGAGGCATTTCGCCACAGAATAACAAGAAGAACAGCAGCTATGGCATGATTACGATTTCCGGGGCGCCGCGATTTGAAGATGTTTTCTGGTAGAGAACAACAAAAAAACATGATTCGCCGAACAAAAAATCGATAACTCTCTTAGTTATCGAGTTATCGATTTTTAAAAAAAATTTTTTGTTAAAAGATCTGTTCAAAAAAACATCTATATCTGCCGTTACTCAATGGATCTTTAAAATTGATATGTCATTTGTAAGGTTATTAAATGACCTTTCAAATATATTTGTTATAAATATCATTGATACAACATTTTTTATTTTATTAGTGAATTTATTCCCAAGTTGAATTTTTTAATAAAAAGAACCGTTATTTTCTAACAAATTTACGTTATTAAGTTACTAAAAATATATTTTTTTTTAAAAGCTTACAGTTAGATCTTTTGCTCGACATATAAAAATATACATTTTTTATTTAATTTCACACTAAATTACATAAAATTTAAATTTTCCAAGTGTTTTCTTTGTTAAAAAATCTGTTCACAAAATTTTCTATATCTTTGCCAATATCCAATGGATCTTAAAGATTGACATGCTATTCGAAAGGTAATTAAATTCCTTTTCAACGATACATAATACAAATATAATTTCAAAACTGTTTTTAAATTTATAAGCGAATATATATCAGATTTGAATTTTTTTAAAAAAAGAACCGTTTTTTTCTACAAAATTTTCGTTTTTAAGACACTAAAAATATATATTTTTTGAAAAGCTGAAAGTTTTACCTTTTTCCGATAGATAAAAATATGTATATTTTTTTATTAACTGATCGACTAAAAATTACAAATTTTTTTTCACTGACTCGAAAATCCCTTTAATTCATATTAATATTGTAGCTACAATGTTGCCTTAAAAACTTTTGTTTATGGTAATGGCGATATTCGTAAATATGGAGTAAGAAAGCAAAACATCTAAGGTAAATATGAGTGAAAAAAGCAATTTTCCGTACAAGGGCAAATCATTGTATCATAAAAAACAAGACAAAAAGTCAAATAAATTATATATATTATATACCAAATGAAAAATAAATTTTCAAGCTTTAATAATTTACTCGATATAATTCATAATAATAACGGTAATTTTTGAGAAAATAACGGTTTAATGTAAGAAAATATTTTTTTTTGCATAAAAATACCTATAAAATACAAAGTACTCAACAGATTTCATTAATTTATTTATTTTTCTAAAAGCCTTATATATAACCTTTTAACCCTTTGTGGCGCAAGGACGTAAAAACATTTTGTTTTATAAATATCAGGTGACAAATATGATACTATTGACGGAAATAATAATTAAAAATTTTTTTTTT
Source organism: Tetanocera ferruginea (assembly GCA_958299015.1). NCBI lineage: Eukaryota > Metazoa > Arthropoda > Insecta > Diptera > Sciomyzidae > Tetanocera > Tetanocera ferruginea. The sequence continues at coordinate 84,518,841 of OY282641.1, read as the reverse complement.
TAAATTTAGTATTTATTTTTTTTTTTTTTTTTTTGAATTATTTGAATTATGTATTTAGTAGATCATTAGTACAATAAGAACTAGGTTCTTTTTAAGTACAAAGCTTATAGACTAGTTTCATAGAACGAAATACAAAACAGTAAAATGACAAAGTATGACTTACAGTTAAAACCTAATTTAATAACACAGTTAAGAAGTTTAGTTAAATAAATTCAAATTTGTAAAATAGTTAAATAAAAATAATCATAGAAACTTAACATTGATGCATTAATAAAAACTTAAAACTAAAGAAGAGATAGCTATAGATAGAAAGAAGAGCAAGAGTTAAGAAACAGAGGTGAGAATTGATTTAGTAATTATTCGTTGATGAGAATTGCTTCAGAACGGCATGCCTGAATTGTGAAATCGACACTACTGATTTTATCTGATTAGGTAAAGCGTTCCATAGTCTAATGGCGTTAATAAAAAATAATCTTGTAGAGTTAAGATAGTTAAAATTAGGAATAATGAGCATATGGCTTCTGTGCGACCGACAAAATTGAAGTTTTTCAAATAAATAAAGAGGAGTTTTAAGATGTATAAGTTTATGCAGAAAAATACAATTTCTGGCACTACAGTAGTTTATTATATCACAACCAAGTATAGAATTCTTAAACTCAGATAAATGATCAAATTTGCGTAAGCCATAGACATATCGGGTAGCATGATTAAACGCAATTTGTAGCTTCAGTTGAGACCGCGAGTCGAACTTACTATAAACAAGTTCTGAGTAAGTGATCACCGGAAGGACTAGTTGTATAACTAGTTTTCGTCGTATTTCAACCGGTGTATATTCGGCCGATATTCTTAGGTTTCGCAGGATGTAATAGATTTTGCTCACTACTCTGTTGATGTGATCTGTGCACGTGAGAGAGGAGTTGATATTAAATCCTAGGCTAACTACACTACTAACAAACTTGAGGGATTTCTCGCCCATAAATACCTCCGGAATTGATCGAGAGTCAACATTTTGTTTTGAGATTGGTAACACATATGATTTGAGCGCATTGAGATGAAGCAAATTATTCATAGCCCATTGATTAACGCTGTGCAGATCTACAGTAAGTTTATATAATAAATCTTCCATAAGGTTTTTCCTACCAGATAGATAAATCTGTACATCATCAGCATAAGCATGCATTGATGAGTATTTGCAACAACGAAATATATCATTAATGAATATAGAGAAGAGCAGCGGACCCAGAACTGACCCCTGGGGTACACCACAATTAACAATTTTCGGCTGTGAGAGGTTCATGCCAACTTTTACCCTTTGTACTCTACCAGTCAAGTAGCTACTTAGCAGATGAACTGCATTGTCACAAAAACCATAAATATATTTTAATTTTTGACAAAGTAGATCATGATTAACAGTGTCAAATGCCTTCGAGAAATCGAGTAGGCAGAGTAATATTAACCTATCATCATCATAACAAGACCTTATATCGTCTAATACTTTAAGCATAGCAGTTGAGCAGCTATGACCAGTACAAAAACCAGATTGAAATTTTGATAAGAACTGATTTTGATTTAGAAATAATGAAATTTGATTAGCCATCAGAGATTCACATGCTTTAGCTAGGGACGAAAGAATACTTATAGGTCTAAAGTCTTTAGGCTCAGAAGCTGTAGTTTTCTTTGCCACTGGTGTTACAATTGCAGTTTTCCATAGGTAAGGGAAAGAGGACGTAGTAAGACAATGATTAATAATGTGAGTTAAAGGCCCAATAACGTGAGCAAGAATAATCTTTAAGAATTTTATATTGATACCATCATCACCAACAGCGTTAGATTTAATGTTTGTTAAGCTCATTGCTACCTCATTTTCCGTTACCATGGAAAACTGAAATGTTTGCTCTACAGGAGGATACGAGAAAGCAACATTACCTGAAGCGCTACTTGAACTTTCTTGAACGTTAGAAAGAAAAAAATCATTGAGAATGTCAGGATGAATTTCGCAGTTAGTAAGATTCTTATCACCAATGCCCAGATTTTTCAAATTTTTCCATAAAACCTTGGACGGAAGAGATGGCCTCAACTTAGCAGAGCAATATTTCATTTTTGATTGTCTTATTAAAGTTATTGAGGCATTTCTGGCACGTCTATAATTTTCCCATTTCTCAGGTGAGGGATTAACCCTCCACAAACTCCGCAGCTTATTTCGTTTTTTTATCGCGCGTTGCACATAACTTGTAAACCACGGACAAGACACATTTTTAATGGTTACCGTCTTAACAGGGACATGCTTAACAAATAAGTCATTTATTGCACTAGTTAACATGGACAGTTTATCATTAACATTAGGACAAAACCACACTTGATTCCAAGGAGTTATAGTGAGATCATAAAGAAGGGCCTGATGATCAATAGATTTGAAGTCATGATACGTAAACTCATCTGACGTAACGGAACGAGATAGCTTAATGTCAAGTGTACAGAAAATTAGGTCATGATCCGACAAGAAATATATTTGGTCAAACAACAGCACAGACGATATATCAGACACTATAAAATAATCAAGAAGACTAGGACTGTCAGTGGACGAGAAACGCGTGGGCATGGAGTCATTTACAACAGACAGACCGACAGATGAGATATTATCATACAAAGAACATGTTGAGTTGTCATTACATAACAGGTTAACATTAAAGTCACCACATATAACAAAATGAGTAAAATCTATTGAATTATCAGATACTTCAGAAAAGAAAGAGTCAAGACTATTGCACTTATTTGGATTGTATACGCATGACAAAAATATTTTTGTATTGTTGTCAGCTATACAAACGTTCAGGTATTCAATGTGACTAGATTTAGGTGATTTATTGATAGCTTTAACATTTAAGTTACTCCGGCAGTAAATAGCTACACCACCACCCCTTCTCCCATCCCTATCATTCCTAAAAAGTGTAAAATTTTTAATATTAAAAGCAGAGTCTAAGACATCACAGCAAAACCAAGTTTCGGAGACACAAATAATATCAACCGACGAATCCTCAAATACATATTTTATATAGTCCAGTTTGACAGAGTTTAAGCTTCTAGCATTAAAGTGGACAATATTTAAGCCCTGCTGCCTCTTACACAACACTTCTACAAGAACCTTATTATTAACACCACCATGTTTGTTAAGACTTGACATTCAGAGACATATACAAGATACAATCACAACACATACCAAGCATAACACCAAAACATTTAAAATCAGAACAATTACAAAAACGCCAGCTATTCTCACAGATAGTCAAGTAGAAATATGAAAAATAATTAATAGAGTAGATGAAATTGAAATATAAATATATATAAATATTAATAATAGTTTTTGCTCGTTGGCAACCCTTAACAGTCACGAAAACACTCGATGTCTTCATCCATTTCACTCAATATGATATTATAAAGCTCTTCGATGTCTTCTATCACCATGCTTTCGCCGCCCTCATTCCTTTTTATGTTTATAACGCCTCTCTTGACATAAACTGAGCTTATTTTTTTGGAGCGCTTCATCTTCACCGCAGCTTGTAGTAGCTCACGATTGCGCTTAGTTATGCTCTCATTAAGAAAGCAGCTAAGGGTTGAGTCAATCCCGACATCATTGAGTAAGATGTTTCTGCGGTTGCTTCTTCTAAACATAGCTGCAGCACGAAGAACAGAGTCTCTCTCATAGGCGCTAGAAAATTTTATTATAATGGGAGGGCGAGACGCTCCATTTTTATGTACATTTCTCTTAGCTCGAAATATACTCTTGAGTGGGGATGGTCTGCAACCGATAGAGAAGCAAAGCTTGTTATATATATGCGTTAGGTTCTCACCATCCGTCTCTGGGATCCCAAGCAGCACAGCATCTGAAGCAACTTCCCGCCGCTCTAACGCACCTATTTGCTTATTTGCATTGCACACCGCTGCTCTCAGTTCAGCCACCTCCGTTAAGTCCGAGCCAGCTTCAATGATGCTGACCCGTTTTGAAACACAATCAAGGTCAGCATTGAGTTTTTCTAGTTTTGCAGCCCAGCTTTGCTCTATCTCATTAATTGTTTTCTTAAACTCTTCTCTTAGATTACTTATCTCAATTGATATTTTGTGGATAAGTAAATCACTCTGCTTACCAAGCCGATCATCCAGTTGTTGTAGTGTTATGGCACCGCTGGTATTAGTAGCAGCTGGAGAGCCACCTTGAGTGGGTGTCTGTGGCAGAGGCTTCAAGTTTGCAGTTTTAGCTCTTGTCGCCATCATTTAAGTTTTTTTAGTTTATTAAAGTTTTTTTTATTTTTTACTCAAAACTAAACAAATACTATTAGGCACTTTCAAAATGTTAAATTGTGCATGTGTTTTAAATAAATTGATCCAACACAGTTGCTTTTGCTATTGTTAGCATATATTTTAGCTATTCAAGTTAATTTTGTTTAGAAAACTTAAGGTTTTTTGTTTGTTTATGAGGAGCGATTAAGAAACACGTCCGTCCGCGACAAAACTTGTTTACATATTTTACATATTTATTTTTATTAAAAAACTTTGTGTTGCAGAAATGCAACATTGCATTCAAAGCAGTGAAAAATTAAACTTATTTTTAAGAGGTATGAAAATTTTTAAAACAGTTATTTTGCTTATTATAACACAAACTAATACCACATTTTTCGCAGCTTGTTTGTGTATAACCCTTGCAGTCCGGAAACTTGCATCGCATCCTTTTGTCCATCCAAACCGGCCAGTGCCCGTATTGGTCCAACCTGACATCTTTTGGAGGAGCATGTTGTGCCGGACCCTTCCTCTTTTTGTCTTGAATTTGGCTTTCAATATCACTCTTGCGTTTTAACCTGTTAACAGTTTTATATTTGCATAACGTCTCTGCTACATCAATTTTGAATTCAGCAGAGCTAAGGATTTTACTTGAACATCCTTTTTCAGCTTTTATTCGTCGATATAAGAGCCATGCGTTACACATAGCCATATCTAACAGGTGGTAAAAAATACGTATATACCAACGCTTGCTTCTTAGTTTTATTTTGTAGTGGCCCATAACCGAGTCTAAAAGATCTACACCACCCATATGTCGATTGTATTCCGAAACAACAAAAGGGCGCTCAATAAAAACGAATTTCTTTCCCGACTTGTCCCATCTTTTAACTGTAGTTGTTGGGGTTTTTCCTGCAAAATTTGATGCTAAGGTGACGATTTTATTATCTCTCCAAGCAACCAGAGCTACATCAACCCCATTGTAATTTCCGACCTGTTCTATAGATGTACCGCGTTGTTCTTTTTTAAAAGCTTTTTCGTCTGGCAGCTTACAACTGGGAATACGGGGTTTTCTTATAGTTCCTAAAGCTAAAATGCCACGACTTGACAAATATTCAATAAGAGGGATTGAGGTGTAGTAATTGTCGAAAAAAATGCGGTGGTTCCGATTGGTAGGCACTTCACGAGCAAGGCGGACTACAACATTAGATGATGCCCCTAAGTCCGGCTTATTAGTTGCGCACCTGTTTTCTTGGCCACTATAAACTTCAAATTTATAACCGTACCCAGATACACCACATATAACAAACAGCTTGAATCCCCATTTATGAGGTTTGTCAGGTAGATACTGTTTTAGCATGCTTCGGGCTTTTGTTGAACACATTTGTTCATCAACAGATAAATGGGCTTCAAATGGAACTTTTTTGAAGTTGTGGTTGAGTGCCTCTAACATAGGCCGAATTTTATATAATCTATCAGAAGCAACATGATCGTATGGTAGCATTTTACTATTATCGTTAAAATTAATTAACTGTCTAATTAATTCGAATCGTTTCGACGACATAGTCTCTCGTATCGGCTCAAAGCTTATGTGTTCTGACCAATACATTTTTACTTTTGGCATATGAACAATTGACATAAAATATACTTTACCAATAAACTGACGTATTTCCTGACCAGTTACATCTATTGGTTTATTGGCATCTTTCTGTACAGAATAAAGATTAGTCTGGTCAGCAAGTAGATTGATGATATCGTCAGTAATAAGATATGAAAATATCTCAAATGGAGTGTCTAAACAAAGTATCTCTGGAGGAAGCTTTTCTGAACCATGAAACCGAAGTTGCTCATCATTTAACTGTAAACTTTTCGATTTCCATGTGATACTAGTCTTAGTCTTACGATCAGACAACTTTGAAGCTGCTGCAGAACTTGTGCTTGGAGAATCGGAGCTTAGATCTGGTTCTATTGCAGGACTAATGACCATAGCAGCGGCGGATGTGGTTGCTACATTGCTGGTAGACTGCAAATAATTTTCCAATTCTTCATCGGAACTTTCATGCTCGTTCGGCTCGAACTTATATGCCGGATCGATGACATCGTCGTCATCAGAAAAGTCAAGGCCATCTTCGCTGTCTTCCCATTCGTCAAGTATATGTTCTAGGTCTTCAGTGGTCAATTTACGACTCATTTTGATCTTAAAATAAAAACAGTTTACTTTAAAAAAAATGGGGAAAAAATCTATCGCACAACGCAGTGTTGCATAAATGCAACAAAGCAAAATCAGTCCACAAATACAAAACGAACTGATTGTGCAATAAAACTTTTACTGATTATTGAATTATAGATTATTACCTTTATTACACAGAAATTTCACAAACGTTATACATGTATATTACCACTTAAAATGTATTTGTAAACAAAATCAAGAATCGCGAAACTGGTTTGCACACGTGCGTCTCTAAAAATAAATAACAATTCAAGTGTTGCCAGATAGTAAGATTATTTGATATTAAATCGTTTGGGAGCTTTGTTGCTAACCTACAACACCGCGTAAAATCGTTCAATTAGCATTTACTGCATTTCTATATCCCCTTGAATGGTATGTTGCAGAAATACAACATGGCGTCACAAAGGGTTAAATTTTACCTTAACCATTAATATCGGTTATATATTAAGAATAATATAGCCGGTTTTCTTCATAGACCTTATAGCAAAAAAAAAATTTTTTAAAATCGATAACTCGAAAACAAATCGATAACACAGCATTTCCTTTGGCTATTCTTATTTTTTTTAAGAGTACTCTTCGAATCCATCGTCAAATCGGGGCGCCCCGGAAATCGTAATCTCCCCGCAGCTATCACTTTCAGAGCTCATTGCAATAATTAAACGTCAATTACACTGTTTTTATTGCTAATTGTTTATAGTTATGCACCGCATGTTTACATGGAGCTAAAAAGGTGCTCTCAAAACAACAATAACTTTACAAAAATAAAAGTGTAAACAAAAATTATAAAGTAGCGTCTCTGAAGTGGACACTAACGATTTGTTTGCCTAATTAAAAAGTGCACTCTTTTATTGTAGCAAAAGATTTTATAAAAAAAGTTTCATTGTTTAAGTTTTGCACCACACCTTATGAATGATTTAATCACACTCAGAATCTTTGTTCTAAAGTTAAAGAAAACTTCGACCAAATCGATAACTTAAATCAATGGTTACAGCCGTCAAGGTGAGATACTTTTTTTCAAAAACTAAAAAATTTTAAATTGCAAATTTTCATAAACAGCTGTGACCATTTGATTTGGAGGTTACAATTTCTTCAAACAAACTTATTAAATCCTTCGGAACAAAAAGTTGTGTTCAATTTGTTAAGTAGTGTAATTTTTTAAACATAGTTTCTCTATTAAGTAAGCATACATTTGAATAGTTGTATTTTTGATTTTTTGATAATTTAAATGTGAAAACAGTTACTTTCAATTAAAACTGTTTTTGAAATTAATTTTCCAAAATTAGTTGAAAATAAATAAAAAAGCTGAAAGATTGCATTAAACTTGAATATGTTATACCATATGATACATTAAGGCTGACTTCGTAAATGCATTATGCAAAGCATCAGTGTTTTTTTATTTTAATTCGTACTTCGTAGGTTCACCAAAACTGCGCAACTAAATTGTTATATTTAAGCACGATTTTGTTGCACAGTTTTGGTGAATCTACTAAGAACCAATTAAGAGAAAAACAGTGATGCTTTGCATAAATGCATTTACGAAGTCAGCCTAACTTTCAAAGTTGTATAATTTATAAACTGAGATAGTTGTTATATATTGAATATTTAACTAAAAATACATGATTTTTGTTAAATGATAAGTTAAAATAATTACTTACTTACTTAGATGGCGCTTATACTATGTTTACATATGGAGATTAAGAGCAAGTAGATTAAGCTAATCTTCTTCCGTAATCTAAACTGTTTACACTAGCTTAAAGAGATTAAATTTGACATTTCGTTGTTTTGGTTTGTTTTGTTTTGTTTTGTTATTTTGTCTTCAGCCTTATAGATTCTGATTAAGTTCAATTGAGTTATGCCGCGTTTCCATGCGATCTTCCAGTATCTTATCCTATCCCATATCACAAAACACTTGCTATAAAGCAAGTGTCCCATATCACAAAACACTTGTTTGACATATGGGATACTTGTAAACAAATAAATTCATTTATATGTTGTTATTTTGGGTCAATTTTGATGTTTATAATTAATTATTTTAGGAGGTTTTTGACCAGTGATTTTTTATTGCAATTTTTATATTAAAACAAAAATTCAATATTATCCCGACGTTTCGTCAATTTTTTGTTGACATCTTCAGGGGATTTTTTTAATTAAATCTAATAACACTGACATTAGAAAGCTTAAGAATACAACAAAAAGGGAACAAAGCAATAAATTTTAAAGAAGACACTGACAATATCAACAACAATTATGCAGCAGCATTGGACGGACATTAGTCATAGTACTAAGTTTAAAATTTTAAGTAAGAATGTGATTTAAAATATTCAGTAGGTGTTTTTATGTTTTTATTGTTTAATTGTTTGTGTAATAATAATTATATTGTGTTATTAGATTTTATTAAAAAAATCCCCTGAAGATGTCAACAAAAAATTGACGAAACGTCGGGATAATATTGAATTTTTGTTTTAATTTAAAAATTGCAATAAAAAAGCACTGGTCAAGAACCTCCTAAAATAATTAATTATAAATTCATTTATTTTTTGTCGAAATGTGTTTTTAATAAAAATAAGGAACTCCAGTGGCAAAAAAACCGGCACTAAAACAAAAACAGAAAGATGTTACCAGGAGCAGCATTCCGTCACAAGGCAGCTTGGAATAATGTTCATTGCAATTCAAACAAAAATCAATTTTTAGTTATTTAATTGTTGTTTGTTTTCAATTGTTTTAATTATAAAAATAATAATCTCAAACATGTCGTAGTTAATTATTTGCATTAATTTGTCAAGCGTTAACATCGCCGCCATTACTTGAGCCACCACCAACGGGGCCACCTTTCGGGTTGTAGACCGTGGCATTTGAATCTAAATTAAAAGAGACAAAGTGTTGCCTGGTGTTGCTACCGAAATGGGTACGATGCCAGCACATAGCTGATGTTGTTATTGTTTTTGTTGCTGCTGACGCTGCTATGCCGCAGAAACAACCACGTATTCTGTTGGCACTTATATCATTGTTGAAGCACATTAAGTGGATGTTCATGTTCCATGTGTGCACATTTGCTGTTGACTGGCTGCTGCTGCGCCTGCATTTATACTGGCTTACATGGGCGATGAAGATCCTGGATCACAACCAGCTCCTTGTAGTAGCGGTGTGACAGAAAGTAGTTGACCAATTTTTGCTTTGGATCGATGATCAAACCTTCTTTCTAAAGCGATGACGACCTAGCAGGAAAAGGGATAGATTAGGTTTTAACGTGTAAAGAAACAAAGCTATCGAAACTTGCACGACGCCAGCGCATTGCTGTTGCTGCTGTTGTTTTTGTTGCTGCTGTTGTTTTTGTTGCTGCTGATGTTGCTGTGCTTCCACCACGTACTCTATTGGCGCATTGCCACACGCATTAAATAGATGACCGCCTTGTGCACGTTTGCTGTTAACAGACTACTGCTGTGGAAGCATTTATATTGCTTAATATAGGCAAGGAAGGTCCTGGATCACCATCAGCTCATTGCAATGGCGAAGTTTCGTTCATACGTAGCGATGTATTGTTGAGTTGGCGCCTGTGAAACTGCATTGTGGCAAAAAGAGCGAATCAGTTGGCATGACAGCAAGAAGTTGAGCAATTTTTGCTTGCGATTCAGCACTTCCTCTTCCATAGAGCGCCGACAATCTAGTGTAAAAAGGAATAGTTTAGCTTTTTATGTGGAAAAGAACAGTTAAAAACTTACCCTTTGCAATTTGAAGCTGTTGGTTGTCTGCCGATAATATTTAAATTTTTAGAAATGTCAAATAGAATTAAAAATGCTATGCAGCTATAAACACGGTTATAAAATATAGCATGTGATACACTTTTATAGGAAATGTTCAAGAAATTGAACTTTTGCTATCTTCTAGTATCTCATGAAATCACAGAGGATATCACATGCTATAAAAGTAGCAAATGTATGCTTATTTCACACTAACATTAGCCAATCCCATAATATAGGGTTCGCATGCTCATTCTTTCTTAGGATGAGGTTACACGGTGCTCGTTTTCTCGGCGTGCCATGAACACTTTTATTCTCTTTTCTCAATTTGCACGTTGGTAGGTCATACGACAGAAAGTTTCGCCGATTGCTCTGGTTGAGACACTGGTCTCTGTCCACAATAGAAGGTGTTTTCTTTTGCTGCTTGACCTATGATTTATAAAAAGCAATTTCATTATTTAATACTTATTTTTAATTCCAAAATACTTTCGTTTTCCAGTAATTTTCAACAATTTATGCAATAATATCTTCGCCGCAGTCAAATACACAAATTAAATAGAAACAATTGTTTGACTTTTCATTTTCTTACTTCTTTACAGGGTTGTAGTTTTTTAAGGAAGTAACGCTGTGAGTAGGCGTTGCAAACCTTTTTTGAGGAGATTAGCAAGTAGATTAATGTTTAATCTCTTTCTGAGGGGATTAACTTTTGCATGGCTAATCTCGTCAAATTCAACAAGATTAGCGAGTTAATCTCCTCAAAAGAGTTCATCTCGATTTAATCTCCATATGTTAACGTACTATTACAACCGTTGGTCGGTTTTGGCCTCGTCTAAGAATTTGCGCTAGCCTCTTTTGTCGTGCGCTTGCTGGCGCCAGAACTCCAAGCGTTGTCAGGTTATCCAATGCCTGGTCTTTCGATGCGGTCTTCCTCGTCTGCGTCGGCCACCGCTGGGTACCGAATCAAATAATTTTTTCGCTGAAGCTTCGTCGTTTATTCTCTCGAAATGACCTAGCCAGCGAAGCCGCTCTATTTTAATACGCTTGACTATATCGATGTCGGCATTTAGCTCATACAGCTCGTCGTTCCATTGTATTCGGATTTTTTTCTCAAACGCTCCCAAAGTCTTTTCATCAGAGCTGCTCAACGTCCAGGTTTGTGATGCGTATAGTAGGACGGATGGTTGAATAACAAGGTTGCAGCAAAACTGACTGTGCTCTCTTTCGCATATCCGAAAGTGTCAAAATCAACTGGCTGACGAAAAAAAGAACAACAACAACAACCGCTGAAGCAGTTCACTTTGACATTTGCGGCAGTCGCGCTCTCCGTGTTGCGGCTACCTTATTCAGTGTACCCTGGTAGGACGGGTATGATGGTTGACTTATAGAGCGTCAGTTTTGTTCGTCGAGAGAGAGCTCTGCTTCTCAATTGCCTACTGAGCCCAAAGTAATACCTGTTGGCAAGATTTATTCTTCGCTTCATCTCCATACTGATATCGTTGGATGAGTTAATACTGGATCCCAGGTAAAAAAAGTCCTTCACTACCTCAAAGGAGGTGTTGTCAACAGTGACGTGGTTTCCAAGATGCTGGGACTGTTTGTTTGTTGACACAAGATACTTTTTTTTTTTTTAGCTTGAACCAACGCTCAGGGGATGCCCGCTATTAATGCGAAAGCATTGTGTTGATTCGGAAGATGGGGCATAGGCTAGTTGGAGGGTGGAAAGATGGAGAAGTGACGGTGAACATTTGTTTTGAATTTACACAGGTCAAAACTGCCAGGAAACACATCTGCAGGGAGATTATTCCACAATTTTATTGTGCGACTGAAGAACGAATTATCACGGTAATGCGAGGTTCTGTTGGGCAACAAGGCAATACTGTAGGGATGGGCTAGGTGAGCTGCCCGAGTGAACCTGGGAAATACTCGAGCTGGTGGAGTCAGGTCGTGTACCTCCCTTGAACACTTCCCATGGTAGTACCTGTATAACAGGCTTATTGACCCAACATTGCGTCGATGACCAGGAGAATTGAGAGATGATGAAACGTTATCGATGATGAAACGTTGCCCATTCGACTCGACTCTTTTTCTAGCCTGGAAAATGCTGCACTGACTTCGCGCGTGTTATGGCCAATGATATCAATATCATCAGCATACGCCTACAACAACTCTCATAGAAAATTGTGCCGCTGCGTCTCAGGTCAGGAGCTCGGATGACCTTCTCCATGACTGAATTAAAAAAGTCGCACGATAAGGAATCACCTTGTCTGAAACCTCCCTAGGTATCGAACGGAAGGGAGAGGTCCTTCCCGATTTTCAAAGCGCTGCTGGTGTTGTTCAGTGTCATCCTGCAAAGACGTATTAGTTTTGCAGGAATACCAAATTCAGACATGATGGAGTATAGGTGACTCCTTATTGGACTGTCGATGGCGGCTTTGAAATCGACAAAAAAATGGTAGGTCTGTTTTCGTACTCACACTGTGTAACTTATGTGTTACTATTTTCTGTTTCCGTACTTTCTGTGCTTAAAATGTGAGAAGTAGAACAAGCATAAATCGCTCTCTCGAGCACAGAAGTTTTCCAGATTGTGATTGAACTTAAGACTGCGAGTAAATTAATAAGAAACATCAAGAAAAACAAGCATATGTTAAATTGACGTTTGTTTATGTTTTGCTATTATTAAATTCAAAAGTTGTGCGACGACAAGTTGATTTTCAACTCAAAATTGTCAAAATTTACAAATTCAAAAGAAATATTTTTGCTTGAAACAAACAAACTGACGATAATTTCAATTGGCGCTATTTACGTTTGACACGTCTGCTGTCAGAATCAGCTGTTTTGTGCTCGAAACTTACTAGAAGCTGTTTCCGTACTTTTGCCACTATTCTTAAATATCGTTTTACTCTCGCAGCCCGAACTTAACACAGAAATTACACAGTGTAGTCAAGTGCCTCGACTTTGGTCATAGCGCAAAAAGCTGCAACAACACTGACCGAAGTAAGTGCTGCATGAAGTGCGGTAAAGAGGGCCACAAGGCGAAAGAGTGTAGTGCGGAGGCAAGCTGCTTTTTATGCATGGCCAAGAAAAGCACAGAGACAAACCACCGTGCCGGAAGCTGGAGATGTCCATCCTTCAAAAAAGCTACGAAGCCTAAGCGAAGATGAGATTCCTGCAGCTTAACCTTAACAACTGCCGGGCAGCGCAAGACCTACTAGCGCAAACGGTCAGAGAACAGTGCACCGATCTTGCAATTCTAAGCGAACCGTATGCCTGCAAAAACCCAGGAGTTTGGGCCTCAGACAACACTGGCAAAGCTGCTGTATGGTCGTGCGGGAGGGACCCCCTCCGTATACACCTTCGTACACGCGCAAACGGCTTTGTTCGAGTCGAGGTAGAGGGTGTTCAGATTGTGAGCTGCTACCTTGCTCCAAGTTTGTCAGTTGAAGAGTTTGGCGAGACCATAGATGCCATAGTTGAGGACGTACAAGGGACTAAGCCAGTTCTAATAGCTGGCGACTTTAACGCTTGGGCTGTAGAATGGGGCAGTCAACGTACAAACCAAAGAGGCTTCATTCTTCTCGAGGCGTTCGCATCACTTGACGTTGTGCTGCTCAATACCGGATTGCAGCACACATTCAGTAGTGCAGTAGGTAGCTCCTTTATTGATCTGACCTTCGCTAGTAGTGAGCTTGGTATTCAGACTGGGTGGGTAGTGCAAGATATTTACACGCACAGTGACCACCACGCCATTACATACACGTTAAGTAGACAACATCGTAGCCGAAGGAAAAGTAGCGAAAACAGATCGGCTTATAAAACAGATTCGCTAGATGAAGACATCTTCAGAGTTATGATGGCCGACATACACCTCGCCGGCACAGCAACCGATATGGCAAGACAAACTACTGACCAAGTCAGGAGAGCTTGCGACGCTTCCATGCTCCTAAGAAGACCAAGCAAACGACAGCGTAGCCCAGTTTACTGGTGGTCCCATGAAATCGCAGAAGCACGCAGAGAATGCATTCAAGCTAGAAGAAGATACTACCGCTCAAGAGGTACCGACAGATTCGAATTTCTTCGCGAATCCTACCGTGTATCCAAAAAATCCTTGAAAAAAGCTATTAATAGGAGCAAGCGCGAGTGCTTTCTGCAGCTATGTGATGAGGCAGAAGCTAGCCCATGGGGAACCGCCTACAAGATAGTAACAAAAAAGCTGAAGGGGTTTAGACAGCCCACTCCTACGGACCCACACCTGCTTGGTAACGTTGTAAGGACTCTCTTCCCGCCACAACCAGCAATCTCGCCCCACGATGCAGATGAAGACGATCTGAATCAAATAGTAAGGGTAAGCACTGACGAGGTGGTGACAATTGCCAAATCCGTGAAGAACGATAAGGCACCAGGGCCAGATGGTATTCCGAACCGTGCGTTAAAACTCGCCATCCTAGAGCAACCGCAGACATTTGTCGAGCTCTTCAACGCCTGTCTAAGGGAAGGCATATTTCCAGCTCAGTGGAAGGCCCAGAGACTAGTGCTCATACCAAAAGTCAGTGCCTCCACGGAAGATCCCTCAAGCTACAGACCAATTTGTCTGCTTGATACATTAGGGAAAATCTTTGAGCGACTATTGTGCAACCGAATTGAAGACGCAATTCAAATAGCCGGAGGGCTATCCAATCGTCAATTTGGGTTTCGGAAACTGCACTCAACGACAGATGCCATAAAGCTTGTCACCACAACTGCGCAGGAAGCTATCGCAGGCACTCGATGGAGGAATGGTGCAAAACAATATTGCCTTGTAGCAACGCTTGATGTACGCAATGCGTTCAACTCAGCTAACTGGAGCAATATTTTGAAAGCTCTTAGGGAGTTTAGAGTACCAAGCTACCTCACGAAAGTTATTGCGAATTATTTCCATGAGAGAGTGCTGCTATATTCAACCAATAGCGGCGCAAGAACGTACAATGTTACTGGTGGCGTTCCACAGGGGTCAGTTCTAGGGCCCCTTCTGTGGAACGTCATGTATGATGGTGTTCTAAGGCTCGAGGTACCTACAGGTGTCAAGATCGTCGGATTCGCGGATGATTTAGCGGTTGTTGTTACAGCTAAACACCTAGAAGAAGTAGAGGCCCTTAGTAGTGTTGCTATTAGCACTATCTACGACTGACTAAAGTCAGCTGGGCTTAGTTTAGCGGAGCATAAGACGGAGGCGGTGCTTATAAGTAGCCGTAAAAAGTCCGAAATCGCAGTTATAAACGTGCGCGGGACGGAGGTACGCTCAAAACCATTTATTAAGTACCTCGGTGTGCTAATCGACTCTCGACTCTGTTTCAAACAGCACCTAGAGTATGCCCACAGAAAAGCAGCCACTTCATGCCTGGCGCTAGCAAGAATGTTGCCAAATACGCGAGGACCAAAGCAAGCTCGCAGGACACTTCTTCTCAATGTCGTGCGTTCGATTTTGATGTACGCATCAACGGTCTGGGCTGCAGCGATTAAGGTGAAGTCCTACCGTCGAGGAGTAGAGTCGGTGTACAGACTAGGCGCTCTTAGAGTGTGCTGCGCTTTCAGAACAGTGTCTGAGGATGCAGCTCTAGTGCTCGCTAGCTCGATCCCCATCGACCTCTTGGTGGAAGAGGCCCAACCAGGGGCTGTTAGCGAGAGCGCATCCTCTCGTAAAAAACTGGCGCGAGAGAGAAGTATATCCCAGTGGCAGGCACGTTGGGATAGATCGGCGAAGGGACGCTGGACCCATCACCTCATCCCTAACCTTTCCGTGTGGTGTGGTAGAAGTCATGGTTCAGTGAATTTCTACCTCACCCAAATTCTGAGCGGGCACGGTTGCTTTAGAGCATACCTGTATAAATTCAAGCATGCAAGTGACCCCTATTGCACTCATTGCCCTGGTAGCATAGAAGAAGACACTGCACACGTCCTCTTCGAGTGCCCTAGGTTCAACCAAGCAAGAACTGATGCTTCGGTCCGCCTGGGCGAAATGGTGACTCCCCAAAACTTGGTGAACCTCATGTTGAGAAGCGAAACCAACTGGTCAGTGGTAAGCTCTTTGTCCAAACGCATAATCGACGAACTTCGAAGAGTCGAGCGTTTTCAAAATAGTTCAGCTTGAGATAGGGAACTATATTCGATGTTTAGGGTTCCCCCCGACCCAGAGTCGACATCAAGTTAAGGAGAAAATTAAGGCTCTTAACTTGACAGTCATCCGACAGACAAAATTAGTCCATCAGTTTTCAGCTTAGTGCTGTTCCCCCATCCCGCGAAGTTATGCCTTACGGCGGTTCCACGGGATTTATACTGGGTCGAAGATTCAATGCGGAGGTTTAGGTTTAGTGCGTAGGAATCGCACACTCCCACCTGCACGGTGGCGCCTTTTGAAGGTTCCCCCTTCGCGAATAAAATAAAAAAAAAAATAAAAAAAAACACAGTGTAGAGTACGGAAACACACCTGGTGTGTGTCGATTTGTTTTTCGAGGGTCTTTTCCAAGATTTGTCGGAGCGTGAAGATCTGGGCAATGGTGAACTTTCCAGGTCTAAAGCCACACTGACATGGTCCAATCAGTTGGCTAACGATTGGCTTCAAGTCCTTCACACAAAACGCTCGACAGGACCTTATATGCATTCGTTATATCGATAAATAATGCTGCTGATTGCTTATTGCAATTCAAACTGTTGTTAATAAATGAACGAAATTCTGAAAGAGTCTTTTCAGTAGAAACAAATTGACAGGAAGAAATCGCATCGTGAGCGTGCGTGATCGTTAGTCAAAATCAGTCAACCGCCCACTATATATCTGCGTAAAGTGAATACAAAAATAAATTAAGAAATTACATATACTTATATTCATTCCCCAATTAGAACAGTTCAATAACACTTTGTTTATTGCATCAAATATGTACGTGGCTATCTTATTTGGACAAAGAAAATATCATTTTTTAATATGGTTAAGAATTGTTTATGATCATCTACAATAAAGCTGTTCCTTTTCGTCGTTTGTTTTCTTGTTCGTTTTGTTGCAATTGCCGCTTTTCTTGTAGATTTCGCCGTTTTTTGGACGTGTTGATTTTAGTCAAAATGAATTATTGCTGCAGTCGGTGGGCACTTGCATGTTTTTACGCTTGTAATATCATTGTTTTATTGAACAGTGCAATATCTTTTTAATTAATTTCTTATAAATTGAAAATTAATTAATTTTAAAATATTTATAACAAAATTTATTAATTGCAAAACAAATTTATTACGAAAAAACAACAGCGTTCGGACATGTTTTTGATCGGTCCGTGTTTTATTTGCATAAAAATTGTTAAAACAAATTTTTATGTCACTTTTTTTTATTTTTTTTTTATTTTTGTTCGCGCTGTTTGTTTCACACTAATTAAATTGGAAAAAGTACACTTTAATTAACACAATTTCAGCGAATATTCTTGTTTAACTTAAAAAACAAAGATACACTTCGTTCTATCGCGTTGGTTTTTTTTTTTTGGTTTTTTATTCTTTTGGTTATCAACATTTTCTTGGCGCTCAACTTGTGTATTGCACCTCGTCGGCTACATTCATGACACTGACTCCAATGCAAACCCGTTTTCGTGAGCAGCGTTGCGGTAATAGCAACAACACCAAAGAAAGCGAAAATACACCTAAATCATCAAACAGTACACACATTTTAGGCGCTAAGTTGCTTGCTGTTGAAGAGAGGCTCAAAGCACCCACGAAACAAGAAACTGAAGAATCAGAAGAACGACTTAGAAAACACTCCGACAGCCTTTTTGCTCGATTGGTAGACAGACTCGAAAGTGAGATGGATACTCTTAAAAATCATCAGAGAGCGACTCAAAAATAAAATAAAATTTTTTGAGTCGCAAGTTGACGCGTTTCCTCAGTGCTGTGATCAATTCAGTCAGCAGATAAGAGAAATAAACAACAACATCAATAAGAACAGCAACAGCAGCAGCAGAATTAATCACTCGTCAGATGCTGTTCTCTTTGGACTACAACTCATACCGAAAGAAAACCTGAAGAGTATTTTTAATTTGATCTGTCGCTCTATTGACTTTCAGTCGCCTCCACTCAAAGATTTATTTAGAGTGAAACCAAAGAACAATAAGAGGTCTGTGGTGGTTGTGAAATAAAAAAGCAGTGAATCTAATGCCATGTTCACACAGAGAGTTTAGTTTGCGTTTCCAGTACAAAGTTGCGTTTTGCCCTTAAACTCAATTTAAACGCTGGCGTTTCCAGTACAATTTTGCACGAGAAATCGCAACTAAACACAACTTGTTTTCTACGTTTACCAAAACTCAATTTGATACTTGCCTACAAGTATGCTAGTGCTTTGATAAAAACATTCGTTCAGTTAGATTTTAGCTGTGTTCGATTCGATTGAACGATAAAAAATGCCAACAACAGCTGATTCTCAATTGTGCATGTTTCTATTTGTATTTTATTATTAACAAAAATAAGCCAAAAAACAAATAAAATAACTTGGGAAAGTTTAGAAGATGAGGGTTTCTCATCAGTCAGTCAGTATGGGCCGAAAAAAGCTGAGTTTTGAGCGAAATTCCAAAAATTGGCGAAATCGTCTAAGAAGTACTACTTAATTTTAAAAAAGCATTAAGAGCAAATATTAAAGTGCCTGTGTAGACCGTCATGCCTATGATTAAAAATGTGTGAGCGAGAACGGATAAGAATTGGGTGGTTAAAATGAGATGAAAGATTTTGAGCCGAAATTCCGTCCACAAACTTAAAAATTGGAAATTTCATGCAGGTTCCAATTTCATTTCGTTTCAGTTTGACAAATTAAAAACTAAACAAAAAAATTCGTTCGTCAAATTTTTGTGTATGAATTAATTCAAAATATCAGCACGAACGGGCGCGCATCACATATTTAAATACAGCGGAAATACTAGCAAAACTGCAGCTGGAAATTATTATTTTCGGTTGTCTGGTACCGAAAAGCTTTAAACATTGCTCAAGATCAGCCAAATTGCTAGCGGTGGGACGCATTGCAAACATAAGGCTCTGGCCATGAATTGAAGATTTTATTTCTGCTTCGTTGTGCGCGTTTTGTTTTATATATCTTTTGTGCTATACAATATATGGTTTTATACGTGTTCTATACAATATATTTCTTCTTAATTCAAGCAAATAATAAAGTATTGCCCTTAATTGAAGCAATAAAACATAATTCAAATAGTTTGTCTGTCTTACAAATTAATGGCTAAAATTGAGTCTGTTTTGGAGGTATAAGTATGTAAATATATACAAATTTAAGGCAGTTTTCTTAGGAAACTTGCTATTCGTAATATTTAAAATTAATATAAATATAAAAGCAAGGCTTAGCTCCACAAAAAAAAAAAATTTAAATGATATAACAAACTAAAATTTTCTATAAATTCGTTGAAATTATTTATTATAAAAATCAATTAAAAACTAAAAACTGCCTCCCATTTCTACACAACAAATTTGGCTTAATGTAAACTTTCATTTTCAAAAAATCGAAATTTGTTATTTTCGATTTTTTACAAACCTTAACATACCGTATCTCAAAAGGATTTGGAAAAATTCGATGATTTTGGGTTATATTTGAAGTGTTTTTGGAGTACAATTTATGTAATTCTGTTTCTTTTAGTAAGTTTTGATCCATCTCTTTGGCTTTCTGATGTCAACATACGCTCATTTATTAAGTTTATAATTCTTAAAGAACATATTCTTTAAGAATTATATCTAGAGCTTAATGCCAAATAATTCATGAAGTAACAGGCTTGCTGCAACAACAAAAATTCTTTACAAAAGAACCGAGCAGACTAGACCATGGTTTCATCGGACGCTACTCCGACTCATCAGTAGTCTCTGTGGTTCATGCAGTCCACTAACTTTGAAAAGCTAATAAGTGCAACTGTCGTAAAACCAAAAAGGAATTACCAGCACTTTTCACTTTCTCAAAGCAGTGTTTTTCTACTCTTTTGCTCGTCGCAAAATTTCAAAAAAATTGACTGCATTGCTTCTGCAAAGATTTTGTTGTTGCGCTTTTTGTTTACTTCTTTATCACGTGTCCATCTAAAGCTCATTTGATTTTTTATCAAAACCTGTAATAGCCAGAACTTAAATGTGAATACTGCTACTACCTCAGCGCAGCCGCTTCAATGCACGTCTTTAGTTAACGAAGATCACATACTTCATCTTAAGCATATCAGTAATTATCACACATATTCAATGTTCTACCAAAATGCTGGCGGCATTCGCACAAAATCTCAGAAATTTCTCTTGGCGGCCTCTCTCCATGAGTAAGACATTAAAACTCTTACAGAAATTTGGCTCAACGACAGCATAAACAGCGCAGAGCTTTTGATGACTTCTACAGAGTCTACCGCCTGGATCGATGTACTGTAACTACGGGACGTGTAAAAGGTGGAGGTGTTCTGAATGCAGTCAGAGCTGATCTAAGTAGTAAGCTTATTTCTTTACCTATTACTGATAAGCTTGTTGAACAGGTTGCTATTCGGGTTGATTTTACATCTAAAAAGTCCATTTATTTTTTGGCATCTCTGCACATATTGAAACAACGTGGCAACATTCTCACATGACAACAGCTGTTTAACTTCACTTGATTTTTTGTCGTCTTTACGAAACACACACATTTTTCTTGTCTTTAAAATTAAAATTGTTTTTCACTAATAAATACTTTTTTAATATTAAATTTAACTTTTAATTACTTCCCGCTATCCACAAATTGGTGACCTCGAGCGAAAATTCTTGGTAAGCATTAAGACTGATGCTTAACGAACAAATCAACGAGGGACAGTGCAGCGCTGTGACTGCGCCACTTCCATACGCGCCGGCAGAGCAACCACTTGCTCAAATTGCAAAAGTTACAGTACGTATTCCACCGTTTTGGCACGCAAAGCCTGAATTTTGGATCGCCCAAGTGGAGTCGCAATTCATAGCTGCTGGGATTTCAAGCGATAAGACCAAATTCCATACAATTGTAGCTGCAATTGAATGCAATGTGTTAAGTCAAGTAAGCGATTTAATACTCAATCCAACGGAAAGCGAAATGTACCAAACGTTGAAAAATTGCCTTCTGGAAAAATTTGCAGACTCAGATCAGAAACGCATAAAAAAATTGTTGCAAGATCTCGACCTTGGTGACATGCGCCCATCGCAATTGCTCCGCGAAATGCGCCATTTAGCAGGCACCGAAATGAACGACAACATGCTGAAATCAATTTGGCTAAATAGACTGCCACAAAGCATTCGTTCTATCATTTCTATCAGTATGGAGCCCCTCGACAAGCTCGCACTGTTGGCTGACAAAATAGTTGAAGTTAGCGACGGTGCACATGTTCAAGCTGTCTTCACGAAGCCATACGATGTACACGCGACGATGACGCAGCAAATTAACAAACTTTCAAAAGAAATTGCTTCACTTAAAGCAATTATCAAACAGCGTAGCCGAAGTAATAGCCGATCGCACTCAAGTGCACGAGACGATAACGCAAGAGGTGAAGAAATCTGTTGGTATCACAAAAAAATTTGGCAAAAAAGCAAAAAGTGTCGCATGCCCTGCAAAATGACGTTAAACTAAGCAGTCTGTCATTAAAAGCGGTACGTGACAAAATCTAACCTCAAATTTCTTGTTGACACCGGCGCTGACGTCAGCGTCATTCCACCGACTGCTACACAACGACGTCATCAATACTGTGATTATTTTTTATACGCTGCTAACAAATCAACAATCAAAACTTACGGAGAAAAGATGCTCAATATAAATCTCGGATTTCGCAGATCGTTTCCCTGGAATTTCATTATTGCCGACGTGTCACAGCCTATTCTTGGGGCAGATTTTCTCTCCAGCTATAACATTTCTGTGAATTTGAAGTAACGAAAGTTAGTCGACGGCGTAACAAACATAGCCAAATGTTGCGCTATGACTACACAAACAGGTGATGTACAAAATTTATCTAAAATAAGTCATAATACGCCGTTCCAGGACCTTCTCTTTGAATTCAAAAATATTACCATCGATAATTCAACAACGAAGAGCATCAAGCATGACGTCACGCATCACATAGCTACCCAAGGCCCACCAGTATTCGCCAAACCTAGACGCTTGCCACCGCAATAACTGAAAGCTGCCGAAGATGATATACAAACATTGCTCAACGCAGGTATATGCCGTCCGTCCAGCAGTCCGAAGTCGAGCCCGCTACACATGGTGAAAAAGAAAAATGGTGAGTGGAGACCATGTGGAGATTTTCGGCGATTAAACACCGTCATCGAACCCGATCGCTACACAATCCCGCATATTCACGACTTCACACATTTTCTGCACGACTCCAAAATTTTTTCTACCATCGATTTGCGACGCGTTTATCACCAGGTGCCTGTGGAGCCGGCTGATATTCCCAAGACGACTGTTACGACACCTTTCGGCTTGTACGCAGGATCGCAGGTCAAACATTTCAGCGATTTATGGACCATGTTTTACGCGAATTAGATTTCGACTGGCCATATTTAGACAACATTTTAATTGCATCAAGGAACGAAAACGACCATCGCAAACATTTACGTGCCGTATTTGAAAAATAACGCAGTTATAACATTGTCATCAATCCGTCAAAATGCGTACTCGGCAAAGCTGAAGGTACATTCCTTGGTTACTCAGTGAGCACCGCTGGCATTAAGCCACCAATTGAGAAAGTTGAAGCCATAGAAAAGTATCCTCTACCAAAGCGAGTTTGCGATTTAAAAAGGTTTTTCGGCATGGTTAACTTTTTTCGCCGTTTCCTGCCTAACGCCGCCGTCAATCAAGCTCTGCTTTGTCAATTCATTCAAGGAAATAAGAAAAACGATACGTTAATAATCAACTGCACAGACGAAGCGAAAAATGCCTTTCAAGTTTGCAAGGCCGACCTAAAAGAATCCGCACTCCTGGCTTTTGCAAATCCCAACGCTCAGCTTGCTTTAGCTGTTGATGCATCTGAAATCGCAATAGGTGCAGTGCTTCAACAACTCGACGATGCTACTCAACAATGGCAACCATTAGGATTTTTCTCTAAGCGACTCAGTCCCGCTCAAAAACGGTACAGCACATATGACCGTGATTTATTGGCTGCATATAATGCTGTAAAATATTTTCGATATATGCTCGAAGGCTTACACTGCTTCATTTTTACGGATCATAAACCGCTTCAATTTGCATTTCAACAAAAGTTGGACAAATCTTCGCCTAGACAAGTAAGGCATCTCGATTTTTTAAGTCAATTCACCACAGATATCCGATATCTTCCTGGCAAAGAAAATTTGACCGCCGATGCATTATCGCGAATCGAAGCCATCGACACACCAACAAAGCATATCGACTACGAACTCTTAGCTTGGACTTAAAAATTTTCACCAGTGCGAAGTTAGCACTGGAAAAGCACGACCATTTCTTACACCAGAATTTCGAAAAATTGGATTCGATCCATACACAATTGATGCCACGCTGGCGCAGCAACAATGTTGGTTTCCGAAAAATTTGTCTAGCCTAACATTTCATGCCAAAGGTCGAAAGTACAACGACACAACAAAGCACCATTTGGAGTATATCCACTAGCAGAGCATAGATTTGATCACGAGAATATTGATATTGTCAGACCGCTACCTACCTGCAGAGGTTATCGATATTGTCTGACTTGCGTTGATCGTTATACAAAATGGGTGGAAGCATATCCTATCGAGAATATAACTGCCGAAGAAGTTGCGTTCGTTTTCTACTCAAACTGTATAGCGAGATTTGGTGTTCCACTGAAAGTTACAACCGATCAAGGAAGACAATTCGAATCTTCATTTTTTCGAGACCTAACGAGACTACTTGGTGTGAATCATCTGAGGACAACGGCGTATCATCCAGCAGCCAACGGTATTATAGAACGTTGGCACAGAACATTCAAGGCCGCAATCAAATGTTACCAGACAGAACAATGGGTTGATGTTCTCCGACTGATACTTCTTGGTTATCGAGTTATAAAGAAGACATCAAGTCAACGCCTGCAGAAACAGTTAATGGTGACACGATACGGTTACCAGGTGAGTTTTTGCAATCACATTCCAAAGAAGACGTAAAAGAAGCCGAGTTCGTAACCAATAGTAAACGCATGCGCGAATTGAGACCACAGCAGACTTCGAACCACTCGAAATATTCGCCATTTATCGAAGCGAAACTTGCGACAACTCCAGCTGTATTCGTTAGAAATGATATGGTTCGTCGGCCACTTCAAATTCCATACGAGGGACTTTATTCAGTGGTTGACCGTTTCGACAAATATTTTACCGTCAACATTCGTGGTAAATAGGTCAACGTTAGCATCGATCGTTTAAAAGCAGTATTTATGGTCAACGACATTCAGAATACGGCACTTCAAGATACAAATCAGCAGCATAATTATCAGACACGACCTAGGGGGAGTAATGTGGCATCTCTGCACATATTGAAACAACGTGGCAACATTCTCACATGACAACAGCTGTTCAACTTCACTTGATTTCTTGTCGTCTTTACAAAACACACACATTTTTCTTGTCTTTAAAATTAACATTGTTTTTCACTAATAAATACTTTTTAAATATTAAATTAAACTTTTAATTACCTCCCGCTATCCACAATTTCATTGTTTCATACATTCCACCTAGTAGCGTCTTAGAGCTATACACAAAACATTTAGATAATACAGACCATATTGCTTATTTGTTAATAGCAAATCAGGAAATGATTGTCTTTGGCGATTTCAACTTTGGCAATATATCTTGGGCCAATGAAGGTAATATTTTACTGCCTTTAAACTTAAAATCGGATATTAAGACCTCATTTATTACGTTTTTCTTATCTTATGGATTTAATCAAATAAATTTTGTTAAAAAATGATATACATAGTATACTAGATTTAATATTTGTTACAAGCAATTTAAAGGCATCTTGTGAGTTTAATTGTTCTCCTACCTTAATATATAACAGACAAGCGTCCTGCTCCGTGCTCTATATCGCTCAAACTGTTATAGTTGTTATTGCTTTGCTTTTTAACATGTCCGGCCTGAACCAGAACCTGTTCTAAAATTATCCATTTGAAATCTTTGTACGTACTATACTTTTTAAAACCTGTTCAGCGTGGACCAGAACCTGTTACAAAATGTTCCATTTGAAATCTTTGTACGTACTGTGCTTTTTAAAACCTGTTCAGCCTGGAGCGATTGGCTGCTCAAATTAAGATACGAAGATCTTACGAATGATCATTTTGTTTGTTAAGTTTCGCTTATTCACACTTTCAATGGCTTGGCTAGAATAAACGTGCAAAATTTGTTTGAGTTAATATTCCCATCATTTAGGCTATAAAAAGATTAATAAAACATCCCTCTGATTTTAACATGAGCTGCATTGCTTTTGGCAGGCTGTCTAATATAATGGACAAAACCATAATAACGTTGTATTATAATATTAAAGCTCAACTAAAATAACCGGAGACCAATGCAAGTGCGTTATTTAAAATGTTATTATAGAAAAAAAGTTATACTTTGCACACAAATCACAACAACCACTTTTTTTTGCAAAATTTTTTAAAACGCGATATAAAAAAATTCTAGGCTTCTGTTGGGCATAAAATCGAAAATCTAACTAATTTTAACGTTATATATCTCTCTAAAATTATTTTTGTGATGTTGGCATAACTTAATTTTATAGTACTAACCTATTTGGTTTTAGAAAAGACGTTGGGAAAATAAAAAAAAAATTTTCCGAAGTATCCAATATAATCCATTGGGCAAATCCATTGAAAGGGTTAAAGAGATTTTTTGCGATACTTTGACTCCGGATAACATCAACCGTTATTTCAAAATTGCTGTCCTGTGCCCAAAAAATTCCGATGTGAACGAAGTCAACGAGTTAGTTCTAAATATTTTAGTTGGTGACACAGTGACAGATCTGAGCACGGATTAATTTGAAGACAGTGATGATAACGATAAGCAAAATTACCCTACCGAGTTTTTGAATGAATGTTGTCCTTCAGGAATGCCACTGCAGTATTATAATACTTCTTCGAAATTTAAATACCAAAAGAGGTCTCTGTTGTAATGGAACGCGGTAAGTTGTGAAAAACCTGAAAACTAAATTAATCATCGCAAAGGTATTGACAGGCACTGGCGAACATGAAATCGTTTTAGATAGATAAATACAAATTTGACTTTCACTCTCCGACGGCGACAATTTCCCGTTAAACTGGCATTTGTAATGACCATAAATAAATCGCAAGGCCAAATATTGCAAATAGTAGGAGTTTTTCTAAAAGAAACGGTATTTAGTATGGGCTGCTTTATGTAGCCATGTTAAGAGTTCAGCGGGCTAATGATGTATAATTATGCTTTATAGATGGCAAGGGACAAGGTGAATTGGTTAAAAATTCTAAAAAATTGTTTACTAGAAATGTTATATATAAGGAAGTTTTATCAAAATAATTTAATAAAATTGTTTTCAAATAAAAACCTTTGTATATAAATCCTATAAATTTTTTTGTCACATTTTGTACTCTAAATGGTTCCTTCCCGTCGTAGGACGGGCTTTTATACTAGTTACACAAATAACACAAAAAAAAATGCAGCGTCCAGATATAGATTTGTGTTGTTTTGGTATGTAATTGTTTTTGCATAAGCGTGGCATAACATTTATGAATAAAAAAACACATTTTTTATAAACGCCATAACTGACGTCTTCATATTAACATGGAAAATAAAGAAAAATTGCAAAAACATGAGCAATCAATATAATCTCGCACTGATCTGATCTGATCTGATCTACTTCCCGTATTCACTCTGCACGGCTGAGTGCAGGTTGGTGTCTGCGCCTGTCTGCCTGTCTGTCTGAATCGGCGTTCACTATGAACGCAACCTTACATATACTTCAGTAGTGGCAAGCAAATGAAAACATCACAACCCAGTTGCCAACAGAAAAAATCAAGAAAGCAAAGAAACAATTTAAGAAAAAATAATACCAGCTAAAATATGTAAATAAAAAAGTGGGCATATCATCTATAAAGCACATCAATAATGGAGGTATCATAGTTTCAATCACAGATAGTACAAGTAAAGTTGTTTTTGTCAAAAAGTTGTTATTGCATTGGCGGCGGACGGACGTGTTTTCTGTGTGATCTGTAATAAATGTCTTATAAGCAAGTGTCTATCATATAATCTTGTAACCTGTTTGGAGTTGCCCAGGTAGTCACAAACGTTGCTCAATTTGCAAGCTACCATCAATAAAAAGCAAGTGAATCTGCATTTTAATAAAATTTTAATAAATTTATTACGTTAATGTTTAGCGTTGAGTTTTCACTCATATTTACCACTCAACGTTGCTATCATGCTGTTTAAATGCATTATTGACGCTGAATAAGCTGACAAACAAAGACAGCACTATAAACTAAACAGCTGTTTGTGTCTCTCAATATACTGGTAGACAGAGCTGTAAAAGAATGCATTTAATTTGATTGCTTCTACAAAATTTTGAATCAGTGAATAACAAAATAAGAATACATTCAATGAATGCAAAATTGATTCATGAATAAAATTTTGAATTCACAATCAATTTTTAAATTATATGATTTATATTATTCATTTGTCGTTATTCTGAATAATGCATTCATTTTGTTATTCAAATGAATGCTATTCATAAAGAATGCTATTCACAAAGAATGCAATTCACAAAGAATCGTTTTGCATTCATGCATTCATTTTTTATTCATTATTCATTTTTTATTCATTATTAATTTTTTATTCATTATTCATTTTTTATTCATTATTCATTTTTTATTCATTATTCATTTTTTATTCATTATTCATTTTTTATTCATTTTTTATTCATTTTTTATTCATTATTCATTTTTTATTCATTTTTCATTTTTTATTCATGCCTGTGGTGTTAATTTTGCAACCAAAGTAGTATATTTTTATTTTGGTGCAACAGCGCAATTACCGGGGCCTTGGGCTAATTGTTGAAAAACTTTAATTGAAGTAAATTTTCAGTTTTAAATTTGCAACTGGATAGCTTCGCGTGAAAATAGTGTTCTCTATGAATAAAAAATGAATAATGAATAAAAAATGAATGCATGAATGCAAAATGAATAACGATTCTTTGTGAATTGCATTCTTTATGAATAGCATTCATTTGAATAAAAAAATGAATGCATTATTCTGAATAAAGAAAAATGAATAATCGAAATGAATAAAAAATCAATTTTCTGAAATTGAATGTGAATTGAAAATTTTATTCATGGATCAATTTTGTTTTCAATGAATACCATTCTTTTGTCCTTATTCACTTGTACTTAGAATTCTGAATATGAATGCAAATTTTACAGCTCTGCTGGTAGAGGGTTGCCACCTTGTGCTATGGATAAGTTTTGTGGAAAATGCGACAAAAGCTTTGCCAGAAGTGGCAATGAGTTTGTTATTGTGTCATGTAGTGGATTTTGGAAGCGTAATTTTCGTCGTACTTGTTGTGAAGGTCAACTATCTGAATATTATGTGAAACTGCTTAAAACTAACCGTAATTTAGGTTACTATTGCTCAGACTGTGTATCTGTATCAGATATAATTGTTAAGAATCACGAAATATCTCTTCTTTCGCAAAAATTGGGTTTTGAACGCATCTCATCGGATTTAGACAACAAAACTACATCGTTTAACAAGGATATTGCTGATTTAACCCATTTTGGTCAGGTACCCGAACGCGTTGGAATTTTCTAATAAAATTTTCAGGCTTTGTTATTGTTGATCAAATTAAGAAAATTCCAGAGTTTCAGAATTTTCCATTTTCCGGCTACAAGGTGGTCGAAAAATCGACCAATGGCCCAATGTGAATACAAAAATTTAAAAATTTTGAATAAATTATTGTAGCTTTAAATTGAGCATAATATGCCTTGAGAGTGTTCCTGTGGAGTTTGGTACCGATAGAACATGGGGGCGTGGCACATCCCATGCAACTCTAATTTTCGATATCGAATAGCTTTGGAATTAAATATTTTACAGCCACAAAATTCGGTATTCAATCTCAATTTACACGCATTGTTTCAATGGTAATATTTTACAGGCGTTAGACAAGGGGCGTGGCATTTTATAAACATTTAAACTTTTGGTCACACATCAAAGAATGCGAAACGAATATAAAATTTATTATAGAATTCAAATGTTTAACATCGAATAGCTTAATACAAATGTCGCATAACATTGAAACTCAGTATAAAGTTATTTATTGGTTACTGGTTATTTAAACCAGAAAATTGACACGGGCATTAGAAAATGGGATGTGTAGGAGTAGTAACGCGCGTAGGGTATCGCTAGTATAAAATAAATAAGTTGTTATTTATATTTATTTATTTATTGGACATACTTTTTATGACTTTGATATTCATATTATGATACTGTCCAAAACATTTTGTGTGCAAATGTAAATTGCATTTTTTGCATACAAAGTATATCTAAATGGTATACTTGTGGCATACAACGCATCTCCGAGGCTTATTCTATAGTTGATTTCAATGACGTGCCCAAGTTTGTTAACTTGAGGCAAACCGGCCGGTCTTTCCTATTCATCTATATTTGAGTCCACTTCTGGATTCGCCACTTATAAGTTTCTTTCGATCTAAACTGTAACTGTGATAATGGCTTGTGTTTGCTTATTTTAGCCACAAGACATTGCAAATTCCATGCTTTCACTGAAGTGTAAATAGACTCCACCCATATTGATATTATAGTTACATTCGTTATGACGTCGTACTTCTTTTTTGTACGATTATATCGGAGAGCAGACATTATTGGCTTTATTTCCCCACGTTTTGCTGGGTTTGTCAACGCAACCCGATTTGAACGTTGCCGATTGCAACCGAACGCTTGTTCCGGTTCCATAAAATTTTCTCTCATTTAGCAAACAGAGCAATTGGTAAGAGGTAAAAAAGTTGTCGAAGAAAACAGTGTATCTTTCCGGATGGTCAACGTTGTGAAGAAGTCTCAAAACAACATATGCGCCAAGTCCAATGCCCATGTTGTAAACTTAAACTGTGCCAGTCTACGGTATAAAGAAAAACATGTAACCATCGCTTGAGCACCAGTATTTGAGTCTAAAATGGACTGGTTTTTCTATAAACATTTTACATGAATGTTTCCCAAAGTTGGGTACCATTTGTTTGTCAATTGACAAGGCAGGCTTAAAAATTCCATTTAATTTATTAAATGTGAAAATGTTTAAATAAAGTATACATATTAGGCCAGTGGTCGAAAAATCGACCACCAATATGCCAACAAAAGGAGCACGTAGGTACATTAACCTGAGATGTCCAAAACCGACTGATTCTCATAATTTAGTCTTATCGCTGTCTGCTTACGTAAATAGTTTTATTATTCATTACATTTATTAGATTTTTTTTATTTTTTCAAAAATGGTCCACAAAAGGTGTTTTTTTTTAAACGCTTACCTGAGTAGGTAAAATGAAAAATTTGTAAATTGTTATTTTTTTTCTCAATTTCCATTTAACCAAATTGTGTTAATGCGGAAAGAGTTTGAAAAAATTTTGAATTATTTTTCCAAAAATTAATTTTAAAGCTAGTGGTCGAAAAATCGACCAGCGGACTAAAATGGGTTAAGAAATTTTGTTGAATTGCAGTTGAGTACAATTGTAATTGTAATTGAAAACATCGCAACATCAGCGCTCAAGAAGGAAGTTGCAGTCTTGAAAAATGATGTTAACACTGAGTTCAGCAAACAGATGACTTTACTTACCGAAAATAAAGAAACATTTCAGAATTTTAAAACTGACGTAGTTGCAACTTTGCCAGCTTGCTCAGCTCCGCCTGATACTCGCGCCATCTCTTCCTCACCTGCTCGACCGCACATCACATCTGATAAAGCTTCAGTTAATTATCGTTCATGGGCACAAATGGTAGCTGGTGCTTCACCATCAGTTATGCACAGTGATACTAATTCTCGAACACTTCCATTGCCAAAAACTGGGATTCATTTATCGTACTTAATTGAATACATCAGCCGGCCCACGCAAATTGAGTCTAACAACTGGATTGAGGTTCAAAATCGAAAAGCAAGTAAGAGACTCTTCAACGTAATGAACTTACTTCACGCTCAGAAATAAGTTGTGTCGAGTCAAAAGAGAAAGACATAGCTCATGTACGTAATATTCACGGTACATCTTAACGTGGAGTGAGAAGTTGTTGCTAAAAAAAGCTGGATACACCTATTTTCTTTTAACACATTTACTCCAACTGTACTCGCTTGGGCTTGGGAATAAATGGGTTAAGCCATCAGTATCTGAAGATGACATAATTTCCTACATCGTCAAACACTCAGGCATTGTGAGTTTAATTGTTCTCCTATCTTAATATATAACAGACAAGCGTCCTGCTCCGTGCTCTATATCGCTCAAACTGTTATAGTTGTTATTGCTATGATTTTTAATATGTTCGGCCTGAACCAGAACCTGTTCTAAAATTATCTATTTGAAATCTTTTTTCGTACTATACTTTTTAAAACCTGTTCAGCGTGGACCAGAACCTGTTACAAAATGTTCCATTTGAAATTTTTGTACGTACTATACTT
Source organism: Tetanocera ferruginea (assembly GCA_958299015.1). Classification (NCBI taxonomy): domain Eukaryota; kingdom Metazoa; phylum Arthropoda; class Insecta; order Diptera; family Sciomyzidae; genus Tetanocera; species Tetanocera ferruginea. The sequence continues at coordinate 84,486,968 of OY282641.1, read as the reverse complement.
TTTAAAACCTGTTCGGCTGGAGCGATTGGCTTCCAAGTTAGGATACGAAGATCTTGCGAATGATTATTTTGTTTGTAAAGGTTCGCTTATTAACCATTTCAATGGCTTGGCTAGAATAATCGTGCAGAATTTGTTTGAGCTAATATTCCTATCATTTAGGCTATAAAAAGATGAATAAAACATCCCTCTGATTTTAACATGACCTGCATTGCTTTTGGCAGGCTGTCTAATATAATGGACAAAACCATAATAACGTTGTATTATAATATTGAAGCTCAACTAAAATAACCGGAGACCAATGCAAATGCGTTATTTAAAATGTTTTTATGGAAAAAAGTTATACTTTGCACACAAATCACAATAACCACTTTTTTTTGCAAAATTTATAAACACGCGATATAAAAAAATTTTAGGCTTCTGTTGGGCATAAAATCGAAAATCTAACTAATTTAAACGTTATATATCTCCCTAAAATTATTTTTGTGATGTTGGCACAACTTATTTTGAAAGTATTGGAAGTATAGTTCCAAAATTGGAAGTATTATAATTATAGAGCGGATTTTTATGCAAAAGCATATGCAAGAAATATGCAAGAAATTTGCAAATTATATGCAGATTATATGCAAGATATATGCAAGATATATGCAAAAAATTTTAATGAATAGAAAATAATTAATTGAATTTTAGTCCGATTGAGGGCTTTGCCCGGGTTTCCTAAATCATTTGTATGACCGAATATGACCAAATATAGACGAAGGGGCATCCGACCTAAAGGAGGAATGCAATTTTGAATTTTCGGTGTTTCCGAATCAGTGGTCATTGAACTCGCGATGTAAAGATTGAGAATTAAAAGCATATTCCACTTATCAACTGCTGCCGCTGTTTGTAATGCACATGTAGTATGTAAACAAATTGTTGTTCTGAAATAAAATACAACTGAAGGGTGTTTTTTTTTAGAGGTAGACCACTTTGAGTCGGCAACACTGTTTTAACTGGCGGTAATTTTGTCAGCTGTCAAGTGATTAGTGTTTACTTTGGTTTGGCATTTCAACATGAATAGACTGACGCCTAAACAACGTTTCCAAATTGTGCAAATTTATTTTGAAAAAAATGGTTCTGTTCGAAATACGTATCGCGCACTTCGTCCATTTTACGGTCAACATAATCGTCCATCGGAGCAATTAATTCGACTAACTACTTAAATGTGAATACTCCTACCACCTCATTGCAGCCGCTTCAATGCACGTCTTTAGTTAACGAAGATCACATACTTCATCTTAAGCATATCAGTAATCATCACACATATTCAATGTTCTACCAAAATGCTGGCGGCATTCGCACTAAATCTCAGAAATTTCTCTTGGCGGCCTCTCTCCATGAGTACGACATTAAAACTCTAACAGAAACTTGGCTCAACGACAGCATAAACAGCGCAGAGCTTTTGATGACTTCTACCGTGTCTACCGCCTGGATCGATGTGCTGTAACTTCAACACGTGTTAAAGGTGGAGGTGTTCTGATTGCAGTCAAAGGTGATCTTAGTAGTAAACTTATTTCTTTACCTATTAATGAAAAGCTTGTTGAACAGGTTGCTATTCGGGTTGATTTTACATCTAATAAGTCCATTTATTTCATTGTTTTATACATTCCACCTAGTAGCGTCCTAGAACTATCATGCAATAACAAAAGAGTTCAGCTACTACAGCTTTTTCGCACTTTCTCAGCATTAACTTATTTGAAGCCACAATCCAAAGCATCAAAAATTTTTAATGAATAAGAATCCAGTGGCTCAAAACAAAGTTAATGTGGAAAAAATTTACCCACCAAAGTTTGGGTTGGGCTTCGGGACAACACAGGACGTAACTACTAACCATGCACACATAGATCTTATTACAGAATAGCTTTTAATCTACTTTTGAGTTGACCTTTTTACAAGTTAAGCATAGTACTCTGTTCGTCTTCACGTGAAATTCCACTCAAATCTCCATACAAAAAATGACAGCTGTGAAACAACCGTGAACATTTCACAACTTTTTCGTCAAAGCTGTACTATGCTTCGCTGTGGAAAATCTAGTACTATATTCCGCAACATGCATCTAGCAACATTTTTTTCACGGCAACTTAATTGAACCGACCATTTATTTTGCCGTGAAAAGTAACAACTGCCATTTCATTTAAGAAAAAAGTGCAAGCAAAATAACAATGTTTCTAATTGAAATGATATTTTTGTACTATTTCTAAATTTTTGCAATTAATAATTGCAGTTGTTTGAAATTGTAAATACAAATGCACCTTTCCGCGGTGTTGGCAGTCGCAAAACTTCGCAGCTTGCAGACTGCCATAAATTAATGACTTGTTCTGCTCCACAACAAAGGACATGCATACTTGTATAAATATTTTTTTGTATTTATATAATCACAAATATGAAAATTAAAGAATTTAAACAATTTTCTGCTTTTCCTCTAATAAATTTTGGCTGTTTATTTACATCTTGTCGAAATTTGAAAGCTGATCATCAGCTGTTCGTTCGCAACAAAATATCTGTCAAAATTTTCACGCAACAAATAAATGGCTGTTGCCAGTGAAATTTCACACAATCGAGCATAGTACTAGGCTTTAACATCAAAAACGCTACAGTTGTTAACAAAGGTACTCATGCGGTTTAAAGGAGGAGTTAACATATAGTTTGTTCTACTAAAAGGTAAATAAATTAAAGTGTAAGCGTTTCTACTGCTTCTACGGCAAGAGTTAAAATTAATGAGAGAAAGAATTTCCGGAGAGTCGAAAACACCGGTCATGAGTTGGTCAATAGTTTTAAACGATCCTCATAAGGAGGAAGGTTTAAAATATCAGTTCCACTTAAGCTCCTTAGAGCAAACCGAACAAAACTTTTTGGATCCTCTCAATTCGTTCAACATGCACATTATAACTTGGAGACCAGACTTGACTTGCGTACTCCAAGTGAGGACGCACAATTGCATAATACAACGTTGTAGTTGTAATCATGCTATTGAATTCTTTGGCCCAGCTTTTTATAAATCTAAGCATTGAAGACGCTTTTTTACATATATTATTAATATGCATGTTTAACGATAACTTAGGATCCATGCATACACCAAGGTCTTTGACCAACTCTACACGACTTAAAGCAGTATCTCTTATATTGTTACCAAATAATAAATTATTCCTTTTTCGCGAAAAGGTCACAGTTTGGCATTTACTAGGATTGATAAACATATTATTTTAGAACACCAAATTTCAAAGGATTTCTGATCAGCCTGGAGTAGGTTGGAATCATCTTTAGCATTTATTTTTCTGTATATTTTTATATCGTCTGCATAAATCAGCAGACGAGACCGTTCAATGACGTGTGTGACGTCATTAATTGCTAAAATAAACAGAAGTAGACCAAGGTAGCTACCTTGAGGAACACCTGATTCAGCAATAAATGCTGAGGACAACACCCCTCGGAATCGTATTTGATAAGATCGCTCAGTCCAATACGATTTTATACAGCATACAAAATAATGTGGAAATCCCATTAACTTTAGTTTGAATAAGATTAAATCATGAGGTAATTTATCAAATGCTTAACTAAAGTCAGTGTAAATACAGTCGACTTGGTAACCAGATTCCATTGAATTTAAGCAGAATATTGTAAAATCGAGAAGATTAGACACAGTGGATCTGCCATTAACAAAACCATGCTGACGAGTTGTTATGACTTCTCCACAATGAATTTTAACACGATCGTACACAATTCGCTCAAAATGTTTGGGAATAGACGAAAGCTTAGCGATGGGCCTATAATTATTAACATCATTCCTGCAACCTTTTTTATATATAGGACTTAAAAATGATTTTTTCCAACAAACTGGAAAATAACTTTCTGTAATTGATTTATTAAATAATAAAGAAAGTGGTTGACACAAAACGGATCCGCATTGAGTTAACACTTCGGCAGGAATTCCATCAGGTCCAGCGCCAAAATCCTCATCGATTGTCCCAATGCACTTTAAAATATCCGCAGAGGTAAAGGATATAGATTCCAAAGAGATCCTGGGTGAATAGTTCATGTAGTCAAAGTAACTGTAGAAATAAGCGTTTTTATTTCAATTTTTTTGTTTTAGATTTAAGTCCCAAGCACATGAACTTGGACTTATTGTTATTGAGTGACAATACGGCACTTGAACCGATTGCTTGAAAAATAATACACTGGATGTGGAGTTTTTACTGGTAACAATAAAACACTGAATTTATTGATGAGCTTTCGACCCTTTTATAGGCGAAAACCCAATAATATAAAATACAATAAACAAATTACATATATATTTAAATGACAACTAAACAATGTTAAAAAAATTACATATATATTTTAATGACAAATAAACAATATTTTAATGACAAATATACAATATTTTAATGACAAATATACGATGTTAAAAACTACATATATATTTTAATGACAAATATACGGTTTTGGAACTGCAAAAGCTATGTCAGCTATTTATGTAAGCATGCATTGGCTAACGGGATAGTATTTCAGCAGACTGCTTAGTGCAGTTTTGTTGCTACTATACATTTGTTTACCGTGCCAAAGTTGCAGGTGGGAGCAATGTGCTAAACCAAGGCCTCGAAAGAGGTAATATTTTAGCTGACTCAAGTTGCAGTGCCAAGACCGATACATGAAATTTAAATAAAAAATTAACTTCAAATGACCATGTACGATTCAGCGACCCTGAAATCGTACATTCTCCCCCTGGTAAGGTCTGAAATTCTTATGACCTTACAAAATTTATAATTTTTTTTTTATACGGTGACCTCTAAGTCCAAGGTTGTTGATCTGCGACGAGGAGTAGGCTGGGGGTATCTTGTCTCTGTTGGTTGCGGTTTATGTTGCTTCGATTTTACCTTCCAGATGGTGTAACTGGTGATGATTATCGACAGAATCAATGCAGTATATCCTATTGTTGAATAATGAAAGTTGATGTGTTTAATCTGTGCCGGAAGATCCAGATATTCTTGGTGTGACAATAAATTTTGAAGTTCCGTGAGGTTTCTTAGTTGCGTATTATACTGTTCAGTTTTTTGGGCAAATAAATCAGGTTGCTTGGGTTGTACAATATCTGTCATTTTCCCTAAGCTGGTGTAAGAGACCTGGCGGTTGCTGGAGTAGGTTTGGTGTCCTTGAATGGTGATAAAATTCTGTTTTAGGACACACTGTGGTTGCAGTGAAAGAATTCCGGACCCCTTTATGGTGAGTTGTTGACTTTGACCTTCACATACTGCAGTTATTCTCTTGGGAATGGTTACAGCATACATCCACTGATTTGTGTTTGACATCTGGGTCCATATTGAATTCGTTTGCAGTGATTCTGTATTGCAAGCCGATTGGGTGTCGTTATTTAGCAGTTGCATCTCACAGGAGCATATGTCTGAGCCTTTGTTGTATTTAGACTGGATGTTGGGGCATATGTATGAAAGTCCCGTTGTCATAATACAGGATTGTAGTTTGGTTGTGCTCATGGGAAAGTATTGGTCTCGGTGAGCATTGATAGCAATCATGTCATCACAAGGTATGATTGAAATGACACTGTGGTTTACGGAAGTGGGAACCGGGAAAATCTTGAATAGCTGAAATTTTTCTTGATCGCACAGAGGTATGGAAATTTTAAAAATAACATGGTTTTCTGTTAATCGTTCTTCTACTGTCATTAGCTTATAAATTTGTATGCGTTCATCATGTTCAACTGGTAGTTGCAAGGTCGACGGCAGATAGTTTCGAATTTTAACCAATTCCTCCTGTAATTGGTTTGGTGATAGCAAAATTGGGCTTATTTTCCCGTGATGAGTATCCGTTAATACGTCTATGATTGACGTTTGTATGCGTTGTAAATTTGCTGCTATAATTGTGAGTTGCATGGCTAAAGAATTGAAGATTTGGAACCTCTGATATTGATAGTTAGTGTCCTCAATTTCATGTACTTTTGACCATATCTCGTTTAAGTGTGCGTCAATATCGTTAAATTTATTTTTAATAGCTGTTTGATCCTGTTTGAAGATGTTGATGGTTGAATCGAGAATCGATGTTTGATTCTTGAGTAATAGTTGGAGATGACCTTCGTTTTGTTTGACTATTTCAATGGTTTTAACCATTTGATCAGCATAATCTGAGTCCAGTACTCAAATAATGAACTTGCAATGTTTCCTACAATATTAAGGGCACCTCTTCTGGTTCTGTTTACTGCTGAAGGGTCGGCTGTGTGTCTTTTGTTTCTTTTGATTGTTAAAAGATTGTTTTCTTCGTTAAGTCCATCCTCAAAATGTTTAAGCGTGTTTACGACGGTTTTGCAGGCACCCATCTGCTTTAGTTCTTGACATAGTTGCTGTAATGCTGCCGTACCATTTGAAAATGATTTTGCTTCTTCCCAATATGATTCCAGATCATAGTAAACAATAAGCTGCCACTTCGTTCTAGATGTTTTTATTGTACCTATTCCTTCGAAGTGCATACCTAAGTCATCAGCAAACTCTATGTTTTTGACTCCATTTGCCATGACCAGAGGTAGCGTAAGCATAGCGATTAGTAACACTGAGACTAGGTTGTTTGATGAATGTTTTCTCTTTTTGCGTACTACATCTGTTTCCTCATCATCATGGTTGGTAGGTGACCTGTTATTTATGAGCCTAACATCTACAGATATGTCTGACTTGTTGTCTTCAATTGGTAATGGGGCTAATCGATGTATGGGACGTTTGAAAATTCCCGACTCCGTTTTTACGTCCACTACTCTAACTACATCATCATCCCCTTTGTAGGTTCTCGTGACTCTTCCTAATGGCCACTGAAGTACAGGAGCGTTGTCTTCCTTGATGATGACTACGGTACCAGGCTTAATGTTGTTGGCTTGTTCTCTCCATTTATTTCTGTACTGAAGTTCGTTGAGATAATCTCGAGACCATCTTTGCCAGAATTCATGTTTTATTTGTGATACTGTCTTCCAGCGTGTTCCTAAGGAAACTTTTGGTTCCACAGATCTTGCATCTACTTGCGTTGTTAATGGTTCGCCGATCAGAAAATGTCCAGGAGTGAGCGCAGATAAGTCGTTTGGGTCGTTTGACATGGGACTAATTGGTCGTGAGTTTAAAATTGCTTCAATCTCGACTATAATGGTTTCTAACTCTTCGTATGTGAGAGATGCGGATGCAACACTTCTTAGTAGTAAATGTTTCGCGGATTTTACTGCAGCTTCCCATAGTCCTCCGAAGTGAGGAGCTCTGGGTGGAATAAAATGAAAATGTATTCCCCTATCATTACATGTTTTCATAATCATATCTTGGGCGTTAGCTGAGTGGATTGCAGCTGATAATTCTGAAAGTTGATTTTTTGCTCCAATGAAATTAGTTGCGTTATCGCTGTAGAGATTTTGGCATCGCCCTCGTCGACTGATAAATCGTTTTAGGGCACCGATGAAAGCGTTGGTTGTAAGGTCGCTTACAAGTTCCATATGAACTGCCTTTGTAGCAAAGCAACAGAAGATGGCCAAATATGCTTTGGTCGGTCTTTTTCCTCGCAGCTTATGATGAATCCAAAAAGGTCCACAGTAGTCCACTCCTGCGTTTATAAACGGTCGTGCTGGTGTAATTCTCGTTGCTGGCAGATTTCCCATGACTTGTTGAAGTAGTTGTGGCCGCGCCCTGTAACATCGGACACAGTGGTGAACGATTGACCTTGCCATGCTTGCTGCCTTGATGGGCCAAAAGCGTTGTTTTGTATGTGCAATTAATGCGGTTGGGCCACAATGCATGTGATCTTCGTGTATTTTTTGCATTAGTAATTTTGTTATGGGATCATTGTAAGGAATTAGCATTTGATGTTTATTTTCATATGGAAGTGTTGATGCATCTAGTCGGCCACCTACTCTTAAAATGCCGTCGTTGTCCAAAAATGGTTTGAGGTTGTGTATCGAACTGCTTGTGCTGACCACACCCTTTTTCTTTAAGGCCAAAATTTCTGAACTGAAATCCGCCGTCTGCATTGTTCGCACAATTACTTTAAGTGCTTTGTCTAATTCAAGTGGAGTTAGCATCCACGAGGTTTGATGATTTTTTCGAGCACCTCGTGTGTGTTCTCCAAATCGGATCATGAAGCCTAGAATCCTCTGTAGTCTCTTAAAAGAATTACCATGATTAATTGAATATATCATGTTCTCTGCTTCACTTCTTGCTGTTATTAAAGACATTTGTGCCTTTCTTTTGCCTTCTTCAGTTGGTTTAAATTTATCAGTGCAAAACGGTTGTGGCCAAACTGATTCTTTTCCATGCAGAAAGAAAGGTCCGTAAAACCATAAATCACACTGTTTGAAAGTCCTTGGATCGCATCCTCGTGATAGGACGTCTGCTGGGTTTTGTTTTGATGATACATGACGCCATTGCTGTGCTATTGAGCAGTCCTGAATTTTTGCAACGCGATTGGCCACAAAAACTTCATATGATGATGCTTCCGCATTTATCCATGAAAGCACAACTTCAGAATCAGTCCAAAAGTACGTGGATTCACTTCCATATTGAATGTCTTGTTGAATTCTGGTTGCCAGCTGTGCACCTAGTAGGGCCGCACAGAGTTCTATTCGGGCAATTGTTTGATGCTGCCGATTAATGGGTGCGACTCTTGATTTGGCACACAACAGCCTTGTAGTAACCCTTCCATCCTTGGTGGTAGACCGAATGTATGCGACGGCCCCATAAGCTTTTTCTGAAGCGTCAGTAAAAACATGTAGTTGACATGAGTCTGGCACAGTGCCATTAAATACATGACGAGGGATCTGCTTATCATTTACTTCTTGAAGCTGGTTTCTAAATGTAATCCATTTGCTGTGTAATTCTGCGGGTAGTGCTTCATCCCATGCCACCTTCAGTTTCCAAAGATCTTGCATAAATATTTTAGCGTTGATAACTACCGGAGCCAAGATACCCAATGGATCGAATATCCGTGCCAAGTCTGAGCTCACACTCCTTTTTGACACTCTTGTGGTGCTGTTAAAAATGGTTTTGGCCTTAATGCAGAATGCATCGTTCTTTGGCAGCCATGTTAATCCCAATGTCTTGATAGAGTCACGTGAGTCCTCATCAAAGTCGAGGTCTATTTCTTTTTGATCTGCTGGGATGCCTTGAAGTAGTTGAGGGTGATTAGCACACCATTTTCGCAATTCGAATCCTGCTGATTTCAAAATTGTTGTGACTTCCTTCTGAAGCAAAACAGCCGAAGTGAGGCTGTCACTTCCCAATAATCCATCATCCACATAAAAATTGTTATCCAAAGCTGCGGCTCCTAACGGGTATGCTAAGCGATTTTCTTTAGCTAACTGCAACAGGCATTTGATTGCTAAATATGGTGTTGCTCTGGTCCCATAAGTCACCGTGTTCAGCTGGTAATATTTAATCTCTGCTTCGGGATGTTTTCTCCAGATAATAATGTGATACATGCGATCTTGTGGATCGATCACAATTTGTCTGTACATTTTCTGAATATCTGTTGTGAAGACATATTTCGGTAGTCTAAAACGTAATAAGATGCTGAATAGCTCGTTTTGGATAATTGGCCCTGTGTGCATGATGTCATTTAAAGATAATCCGGTTGATGTTTTTGCTGATGCATCAAACACCACCCGCAATTTAGTGGTGCTACTATCCGGTTTGATTACGCAATGGTGTGGAATGACGTAGCATGGTTTTCGTGAAATGTCCTTACTAGACACTTCAGACATGTGTCCTAAGAGTTCGTATTCGTCCATGAAGTTGACGTACGACTCCTTAATCTCAGGGTTTTTAGCCAACCGCCTTTCTAAAGCTAAAAATCTATTAAGAGCCAGTTGTCGTGATTCTCCCAATGTTGATGGATTGTCTGTGAATGGAATTTTTACCACAAATCGTCCTTCAGATGTTCTTCGAGTGTTGTGGGAAAAATGCGCTTCGCATCGTTTTTCTGCAGCTGAAAAATGTTGCTTTGTGTTCTCAACTTCCTCTAGTTTCCAGAATTTCTCGAGTAAACCATTTGTGGTCTCTTCATCTGCACTAAAAATGCCACAAGTTGCAGAGATAGTGTTGGTTTCTTCTATTCTGCCTGATATCACCCAGCCAAATACAGTGTTTTGTAGAGTTGGGAGCTTGTCGCTTAGTCTGATTTGACCAATTGAAAGTGTTTGATAGAAAAATTCTGCTCCTAACAGTACATCTATTGGACCGGGCTGATGAAATGTTGGGTCAGCAAGTGGTAGATTGGAAGGGATGTTCCATGACGATGCGTCTATCAGTTGTGACGGCTGATCGTTAACAATTTTTGGTAATACAAAAGCTTCAAGCCGTGATTCGAACCCATTTAAGAGAGATCGCATGGTCACGTTTATTCGCGCCTGACAATCCCTTTTATTGGCTCCAATTCCTTCTATGATTAGTGAAGAGTGTTTTTGTTGGAGTCCTAGCTTCTTAACAAGTCTTTCTGTGACGAGATTGACTTGCGAGCCGGAGTCCAATACTGCTCTGCATTCCAGCTCACGACCACTGTTTGTTATAAGATGAATACGAACAGTGCTGAGCATGACATATTTGTTGCAGGTAGACCTATCTGCTGCGGATAAGCTGACTGGCATGGATCCCGTATTATTAGATGACGATGTGGGTGCATTTCCTGAACTTAAACTCATATATCCATGGTTGTTGGATGATGATGAACAGATTGGCTTTGTAGACATAGCCTTTTGTTTGCTGCATGCTGATAATGATGAACGGGCTGACCTTGCTGATGTAGTTTTTTGGTTGTTGGATGATGTTGACGAAATTTTCAAATTATCTTGGTTGTCGAGATGAAGTAACGTATTGTGTGTTTTGTTACATCTTGTGCATTTTCTTGATTCGCAGGAACTTGCGGCGTGTCCCTCCTTTAAACAATTGACGCATCTTTTGTTGTTTTTTACTACCTGCAGCCGTTCTGCTGGCTTCAAGAGTAAAAAGGTCTTGCAAGCAAATAATGGATGAGTTCCAGACTTGCATACATTGCACTCATATTGAGAGTATTGATTTGTTGATATTGCTGACACATATGATCTTGCTGATGCCTGTCTATCCTTGTTATTAACTGCTTCTAATGATTGAAACTGGGCTTCCAAAAAAATCAAAAAATCCTTTATTTTCGGTAACTCCTTAGGGTTTTTTAGGAATTGTTCATATCTAATGTGCGTTGATCTATCAAGCTTCTTCACAAGTAAGTGAAGAAGTAGTGGATCCCAGGATGATGTAGTTATTCCGAGGTTTTCCAGTGACATCAGGCATTCCTGCGTTGTATCATGCAAATTTTTGATGGAAGAAACCGATGAAGCGCTGAATTCTTGCCCCAACATCCTCTGTATTAACGTGGAGCACAGTACTCTTTTGTTATTGTATCTATCTCGCAGCATATCCCAAGCCACGTCGTAATTGTCTTGGGTGAGAGACAGATGCCTGATCAATTTTTCGGCTTCTCCTGATAGGTTTGTTTTTAGATACCACATTTTATGAATTTTCGGCAATGCTTGTTGGTCTACCATTTGAGAAAAAAGTTCATAAAATTGTCGCCACTTCAGAAAATCCCCATCAAATTGTGGAATGGCGACTCTTGGAAGTCTAAGTGTTTCTTCGCTTGCAACACATGTTGATCGTGGTACTGCACTGGTTGTGGTAGATAATTGTATTCGAGTAGCATACACTCTTGATTCACATGCCATGTACTCCTCAAAATTGTATCCGAGATCGCTTGGTTGTTCACAATTTTCCCACAGACTGTAGTTTATTTCCTCGATTTCTTGCCAGAGCTTGTTAATTTGCTGAAGGTTGACTTCGTGATACTGTGACTGGTCGCCTGGATCCTTTGTTAAGCCATCAAGCAGGCGGTTGAGAGAGTTTAGAATTGCTCGTTGCCTTCGTATCATTTTGATGAGATTTGTTGCTTCTTGTGAAACTGATTGTTGAAAATTTGATGCATCTGTTCCTGCTTGTGGAAACATGATTTTTGGTATAGTTTTTGCTGCTTGAGGCTGCTTTGTTGAGAATGATATGTCTTTTTCGTTGCCAGTGGTACTATCTTGCTTCTCTAAGCGCTTGATTTCATCTTGAAATAATTGAATGTGGTTGCTTGATAGATCATTAAGTTTTTCGTAATAGCCTGAGGTGAAATATTCCTGCTCCAATGGCTGGTTAGTAAGTGTCCGTAACTTGTTATCATTTTCCTCGAAAATATCCCATTGGCTGCTGAGACGGTGAAGACGTTCTTCAAAATATTCCTTGGACTTCTTCCTGTCTGGTGAGTCCTTTTTAAAATTTGAGATGAGGCGTTGTATGGCCTCACCTATCCTTTTCTGGTCATTTACTACTTCCTCAAAAGTAGCCATTTCTTCTCCCTGACTGGCGGTGATTTTATGGAATGATTGTTGATTGAAAAAGTGGCGGACGAGCTTCTGTAGTAGCTTAACGTCGAAGTGGTTCGTGTCCACCCGGGGGCGCCAAATGTAGAAATAAGCGTTTTTATTTCAATTTTTTTGTTTTAGATTTAAGTCCCAAGCACATGAACTTGGACTTATTGTTATTGAGTGACAATACGGCACTTGAACCGATTGCTTGAAAAATAAAACACTGGATGTGGAGTTTTTACTGGTAACAATAAAACACTGAATTTATTGATGAGCTTTCGACCCTTTTATAGGCGAAAACCCAATAATATAAAATACAATAAACAAATTACATATATATTTAAATGACAACTAAACAATGTTAAAAAAATTACATATATATTTTAATGACAAATATACAATATTTTAATGACAAATATACAATATTTTAATGACAAATATACGATGTTAAAAATTACATATATATTTTAATGACAAATATACGGTCTTGGAACTGCAAAAGCTATGTCAGCTATTTATGTAAGCATGCATTGGCTAACGGGATAGTATTTCAGCAGACTGCTTAGTGCAGTTTTGTTGCTACTATACATTTGTTTACCGTGCCAAAGTTGCAGGTGGGAGCAATGTGCTAAACCAAGGCCTCGAAAGAGGTAATATTTTAGCTGACTCAAGTTGCAGTGCCAAGACCGATACATGAAATTTAAATAAAAAATTAACTTCAAATGACCATGTACGATTCAGCGACCCTGAAATCGTACAGTAACCTTCATCAGGGTTTACCGAATCTGACCAAAAAGATTCCTTGAAGAGATTGGCAAAAAGGCCACAAATTATAGAAGGATCGTCCGTAAATCCATCAAGAGTTTTTAAGGATGAAGGAAGTCCATCAGATTTTTTTCTTAGTATTTATGAACCCCCAAAATCTCTTTGGATCATACAATATTCTCAGCTTAATATTGTCTAAATATTCATTATATAAAACAGCTGAAAGATTTTGAAAATCCAGAAAGAAACGTTTGTAGATTTCTAGGTCATTTGAGTCCAAACTACAGACATATCTCTTCCATGCCCTATTCCTGTTATTGCAATGTGTTTTCAACTCTTTTGTGTACCAAGGGTTCGCCGAGTTCTTTGCAAATTTGAGGCTATATGGTACAGACTGAGAAATTACAGCAAAGAGTTCCAAATAAAAAAAATTAATAGATTCATCAAGATTATGTTCATTTATGTATTCTAAAATTACGTTGAGTTTACTGTGAAGTAAATGATTCAACTTCAAAAATTCAGCTTTTTTAAAATTGAATTCATAAACCTTGTCCATTGAACTCGAATTAACTATATTCTCCCTATCCGATTTATACCAAATACTCAAAGGTGGATGATATGCATCAATAGTAGTAAGAGCATGGAAAGCCCTCTTAACAATTACATTGTTACTGTCCGTAGTTAAGACCAGGTCAAGAAGTCTTTCCAGACTATTATAAATACAACTTACTTGTTCTTTGTCAGAACATATACTGTCAACGAATATATGCTCTCCAAGAGTCTTCGCATTAGATGCACAAAAAAATGTATCATCGTCAGAAGAATGCCATTTTAAGTCAGGCACATGATATAATAAAGAGGTACGGTAAAGAGATTCACCACACCGTCTACGAATGTCAAATCAAAAAAAATCAGTGCTGCCGTATCTTAAAAAGCATTCATGAAATATCCATGTTTGTCCACAGTGATTTTGTTGAATTACTTGGGCAGAAAACGGGGAAGTATATGTTTTGTAATTAAAAAATTATGCATCAGCTTTTTCGCTGTTCCACATTTGCTGATGTTATGAGGTAAGTCATTCGCTGAAATCCGTTCTGTGATACAGTACACGTTTCCTTGTGATACAGTCCACGTTTACAATACACGTTTCCTTGCCAAACGATGTTAAAAAATTATTTATTAGATTTAGAATGCATGCAAGAATAAAATCTTTGAATAAAAAATTAAGAATACAAAAAGCCAAACAAAATCTAATGGGCAATTCTAAATACGTAAAAATAAAACTTTAAAATTAAAATAAAAGCGTTTCTTATTTAACACATTCGTTCTTACGTTATCCTTTTAAGCCTTATAAAATTTCAATAAAAATAATTGTTATTACAAAAAACTAAAACGAAATGAAATGATGAAAGTTTGCTGTTTGCAAGATAACAGCTGACTTATCTCTTCAAATGCACAATCAACTTAAGGGGACTTTCACAAATCTATCTGATAAAAATAATTTATTGCCCAAAATATCAGCTTGCCGCTTTTCATGAATAGCCTCAATATCATCTCAAATAATATGAAGTTTATAGTTTATTTAATTATAAATACTGCTGGCAACAAAGAAATAAAATTACTTTTAATTTCAGAACAATATATTATTCACAAATCGATATCGATATTTCTTCACGTTATTTCCCAAACTGAAGTAGTTTAAAAATTATATAAAAACGATTTAAAAACGATATCGAGTCTAAAAATGCATTTCTTCTTATTTTATCCCTTTTACCCTCATATTTTTCCCTCTCAAAGTGTTTGTCCCACATTTATCAACTCAAAGAAAAAGTGGCATCGCTAATTTTCATTTTCACATGTGCATGACATTCGTAGACGGTGTGGTGAATCTCTTTACCGTACCTCTTTATTATATCATGGTCAGGCAGATTGAAATCGCCCAACAATAAAATGTCGTCATTAACGTCAAGAATATTAAGAATATAGTCTAGACAATCAGCCAGACTTGTATAAACCTCTACACTACTGTTTGGAGGAACATATGCATTAATTATGTATACATTTGAGCTACAATGTATAACCTTAACGCATATAAGTTCAATATTAGAAGCGCAGGGTATATCAACAGAGGAACTAACAAAGCAGTTCCTTACAGCTATAAGAACACTACCACCAACAGAGGAAATATTGCTGGCGTATCTGTCCTTTCTTAATACTTGGAAACTTTTGTCAAACAATTCCAAGTCAGTAATGCTTTCATTCAACCACGTTTCAGTAAACGCGATAATGTCCTCAGAACAATTCTGAGTAGAAAGAAATAAGTCTCGCGTTTTGGAGCGCAATCCCCTTACATTTTGATAGTAAACACGGTTAAAAATCTTGGAGTAAATTTTAAACTTTTTGGATTACATATAGGACACGACCAAAAAAAGATTACTTTTTAATCCAATGAAAAGTTTTAAATTTTCCAATCCAAAAAGGATTTATTTTTAATCCGCAAAAAGTTTAAAATTTTTTAATCCAAAAAGGAATAATTTTTAATCCACAGAAAAATTAAAATATTATAATCCAAAAAGGATTAGATCTTAGCCAAAAAAAAACTTTAAAATACTGTAATCCGAAAAGGATTATTTTTTAATCCACAAAGGTTTAACATTTTCTAAACTGTATTAGGCGGTATGTGACAGGGCAACGTCTGCGCTGGAATACTAATGCTGCTATAATTTTGGAGAAAAACATTGCTGGTCATAACAGATTTTAGATTCAACGTCAGCATTAAATTATTCGTACAATGCATATACATAATGCTTACACATTTTTAAGTTGAAATTCATTCAATTCATTCATTAATTCATTAAATTCATTTGACGTAAATAAGGTTTTTCACTCTCAACATGTACTGATCATCAATGGTTTTCCGTTTTGACTTAGCTAAATGTTAATAAATAATCCAAGCATTGAGCAATAATGCAACTCTTAAGGAACGAGTATGTTATACAAAACCTTATAGAGGTATATAATAAAGTTCTTATATTGCCATGAACTTCACTATTTTACGTTAAAGGTATTCATGCAAATAGGCAATGCCTTATAAATGGTATAAGCCGTATAAGTTTATCAGCCTTATAAATGAACTGCATGGAGAACCGTTTGCTCAAACGAGACATATTTGCTCTACGATTTAAGGTTGGAAAAAATATTACAACACTGGTTTTCATGTAAGCATGCTCATTGACGTAACATTTTTCCGTTTCGTTCCTTTTCGTTTCGTGTCGTAAGTGAGCATCAGCCTTTAGGTGAGCAATCGATCTGACAAACTTATACCAGCAATCAGCTGTTTATAGGCATGCTGAAAGTTGACCCAAGATATTAGATTGCTGCTTTGAATGAATACCCTTATTATGTATTATAAAACACTGTTTAATGTTATAACATGTTATAATGTTATAATATTATAATGTTAATGTTATTTGGTTCAGATTTTATTAAAAATTTTGTTTAATTTAATAAACTTCGGATGCTTTAACAACAATATTGAGCGTAAATTTCGTAGTAGTAGAAGTTTTCAATCTTAGGTAATATAAACACTATTTCCTGAAAATATTACTTTAATGTAAATTTGTAGTCCAAAAATAGTCTTAAACTTCAACTTTTTCGGATTAAAAACAATTAAACTAGAGTATGGAATAGAAAATAGTACTTTTTGGATTAAAAATTTCTTTAAACCAAAGTTTGGATTAAAAACTAGTCCAAAATTTTTAACCGTGTAGAGTAGTTGGCTCAGTTGAAGGTTGAAGTGCAATGGATGGCGCAGTAACCAAATTATTTATGATAGGAATCTGAAATTTCAGATACAGCACTATCATTAGTCACAGAAATAACTGGCACTTCCGATAAAAGGGAAATCAACTGAGGTACTACAGTAATATTAGTATTACTTACATTATTATTATTGTTTTTTTCGTTATGATTATTATTATTATTATCATTATTATTATTATTATCATTGTTAATATAAGTATCATTATTATTATTATTATTATTATTATTATTATTATTATTATTATTATTATTATTATTATTTTTATTATTATTATCATTATTATTATTATTATTATTATTATTATTATTATTATTATTATTATTATTATTATTATTATTATTTTTTTAATTATTATTATTATTATTATTATTATTATTATTATTATTATTATTATTATTATTATTATTATTATTATTATTATTTTTATTATTATTATTATTATTATTATTATTATTATTATTATTATTATTATTATTATTATTATTATTATTATTATTATTATTATTATTATTATTATTATTATTATTATTATTATTATTATTATTATTATTATTTTTATTATTATTATTATTATTATTATTATTATTATTATTATTATTATTATTATTATTATTATTATTATTATTATTATTATTATTATTATTATTATTATTATTATTATTATTATTATTATTATAATTATTATTATTATTTTTATTATTATTATTATTATTGTTATTATTATTATTATTATTATTATTATTATTATTATTATTATTATTATTATTATTTATATTATAATTATCATTATTTTTATTATCATTATTAATGTTATTAATATTGTTATTATTATCATTTTTGTTATGAATATTATTTATATTATTACTATTATTATTATTTAAAAGAATTTCAGGGACATGTGACGAGGAGGTGGGAATAGAAGACAGGCTTTGATTGGCACGTTTGCGCTTATTATTTTTCCGTTAATTTTAAGAGTTATTTTTAGAATTATAACTCTGCTTTTGTTCTGAGGCCCTATTTAGTGGACTTCGTTTGTGGATATGTTTGCTGAGCCAAGAGTTTCGGACTCCGTCAAAGGAAGGTCAGCACTGGTTGGCGAAAAAATTTTATCCGTTATACTGTCACAGTGGTCAACACTTAATTCGCTTAACGACGTCATAATGAATTTAAAATTATTATTAAGTGAATTAAGGCTTTCCCCAAAGAGCTTTATTTTTTAGTATAATTTAGCTGGGGAAACGACCCTGCACGTTTCACAGTACCAACGAAGTCCTGAGTGTGCCGAAATTAAATCATCAATGCATGAATTCGAAATTTTAGCACACGAAGCGTGAAACATTTGCTCGCATGGTCCAGAACAATGAAACATAGGATTCAAAATGTTCTGGCTCCTGTATTGCCCATTTAATGAACAAGCAGCGAAGTTTTCGACTTGAAAATAAGTCATGTTAAAAAATTTTATTTCAGAAGAGCAAATATGTTCCTAAAGTGCTTCAAGGGGTTAAAATACAAAGAGCGGACAGTTAAAAGCTAGCAACAATAACACTAGAACTGACCAACAGGTACGGACACCACACAAAGAAGAAGGCAAAAATAGCAAAAACAAGAACAAATATACACACAAACAAGCAAGTCAAACTATGTTTATTTAAAATTTATTTCTAATTAAAACAATAACTAAGCACTTTTAAACATAAAATTACTGCTAAAAGTAGCTTAATATTTAAACACAATTGTACAACACTTACGTACGTTTAAGTTATAATATTATTATTTTAAAACAACACAAAACTAAACGTTTATAGTACACAGCAAATCAGGAAATGATTGTCTTTGGCGATTTCAACTTTGGCAATATATCTTGGGCTAATGAAGGTAATATTTTACTGCCTTTAAACTCTAAATCGGATATTAAGACATCTTTTTATACTTTTTTCTTATCTAATGGATTGAATCAAATAAATTTTGTAAAAAATGATATAGATAGAATACTTGATTTAATATTTGTTACAAGCAATTTAAAGGCATCTTGTGAGTTTAATTGTTCTCCTACCTTAATATATAACAGACAAGCGTCCTGCTCCGTGCTCTTTATCGCTCAAACTGTTATAGTTGTTATTGCTACGCATTTTAACATGTTCGGCCTGAACCAGAACCTGTTCTAAAATTATCCATTTGAAATCTTTGTACGTACTATACTTTTTACAACCTGTTCAGCCTGGACCAGAACCTGTTATAAAATTATCCATTTGAAATCTTTGTACGTGCTATACTTTTTAAAACCTGTTCAGCCTGGACCAGAACCTGTTCTAAAATTATCCATTTGAAATCTTTGCACTTACTATACTTTTCAGAACCTGTTCAGCCTGGACCAGAAACTGTCTTAAATTATGTATTGGAAATCTTTTACTTGAAGACTATCGGCATTTTCCTCAACTACTATACATCAAACATCATATCGTGCTATTACAGAGCTTCGTAATTACCAGAACCTATTCGGTCTGCATAAGCTGAACAGCAATTATTACATTCAGTGGCGTGTGGTGTCAATTGGAATTGCTAAACTAAATCACAATGTGTAGCGTGTGTCCTTTTTTTTTATTCGCATGCAAAGCAACATAAAAAAATGCAAACTAAGAACATGCGTGTTTTATGATGACTCATGAAAGAGTCCTTAAAATGATTGTTAAATGATTGCTCAAAAAACAGACTTATACAAGAGTTTATTATATCTGATTTATTAGTACTAGTATCATATATTGATTGATATATGCATAATCATAAAAAAAAATACCTGTTACGTTCCCCAGTTTATCGTACCGGAAGTGGTCATCGACTAGCTCAGGACGGTTCAGGTTGAGTTCGACCCACCACTTCCGGTCGAGGGAGTAGCAATAAAGAAAAAAAGAAAACGTCGTGATAGCACAAACTTTAAATAGAAAAGTTAAAAATATAGAAATTAAGAAATGTGCATATAACATATTTACAGACAAAAATTCACTGCGTCATCACTGGTGTGAATTCAACACACTATTTTCTCTTTTACCTCTTTTATATTCAACACCCCAACCACTCATCCATATGGACCTTAGAACCCGGTGTCATGTTCTCGAATCCCGCCCACCCTTCCATGGTTATTCATAGTGTTTTGAATAACCCCTTTTATCTCACCAGAATCACACAGTCATAACTCTTTGATTACACCCACGATGCTTGCTTAGCACTCGCAAGCCATCACTGAGTGTGTGAACGTCGATCAATTTTCTCTCCCAAATTTAGGGTGTAAATATTTACCAGTGATGCCTATGGAACCATCGATTTCCCAGCAAACATTTACACTCTTTTATGAGTATGACAGCAAATATCACTAACCAGACGTGTTTTGTGGAGGTTTAATACAACAACTTTAATTATGAATTTAATTAAACATGATTAAACATAAGGTTTGTTCCCGTACTTGAACATTCGTACGAATTCGCACGAATTTGGAGTTGCAAAGCTTGCAGTAATGAGCAAGTGCCATTTTTTGACAGCTTATGTTGCGTCAACCTATGCCAGCTGAAAAAAAAAAATTTGCAAAAAATTTTTGCAAAAAACCTGTTCCCGTACTTTTTGCAATTTTTCACGCAAAGATAGCACTTTTTTACTTACTCTCTAAAATTTTTCAACTTGCTAATTTCTGCTACAAAATTACGGGAACAGACCTATTAGCGTTAAAACATGAAACTTATTTTTGTTTTACAGTAACCATATAACAAATTTATAAATATCCAAAAATAACTTAATAACAATAACCTTTTTGAAACATTTGAACTAACCTCGACATGGGCAGAATCGCTAGACTATAATGTATAGATAAAGACTATATATATAATCTATATTTTCATCTCTTTTTTTTTTTTTTTTATTTTATTAGCCAGGAAGTTAAAAACCCGTCCAAGCGATGTGGTCCTTGCAATTTTACAATTAGGGTTTTTTCTTTTTATTCTTTGTTTTTTTCCTTTTTTTTATAAATCCTTTAAACAAATTTTTTTTTTCTTTTTAACACGAGAACTATGATTCCTTTTCTTAAATTTCCTACTTGACCTGACTATGTTTGTGTAGTCATTCTACTTAGGAGCAGTGCGTGGTCTAATTGCCGGTAGACAAGTTTTCGCTTATTTAAACTTAAATGCTAGAAAAACCTGGATTTTGCTGATTTTCTTTGCTTTCACAGCGTTTATCTCGAAACATTCTGCCAGAAAAAGGCCGCAGTCGTCAAAAATCCTGGATTTAGTTTTTCAGTTTTTCCTGGCGACGACTGCGGCTATCTTTAAGTTTCAGTTCTCTAATGTGTCGTATTCCAGTCCCATCTGAATAATTTATTCCTTATTAAACCCGGCTGGGTTACACGCTCCTTTTCTTGTTTTGGTGGTATTTAATTCCTACGTCCGTTTGACTTCACTCACTGAAACTTTTTTTCTGACTGATCTTATTCTAATATGCTACCGCAACCGTTCTTCTATCTATTTTGGCCTGTCACCCAAACATCAGTTACGCTAAATTCTTGTTATTGTTCATAGTATTTTGCAAAGATCGAACCAACAAAAATATCCAACCAGCACGTCATGTTCTGGTATTAGAGGAGACAACTAACCTACGCTCACACACCAGACCTGGTTCGAGACTTCGCTAAGCTAGCATAGGCGCAAGACAGTTTTCTCTCTCACACTTCAACTAATATCATAAAGACTAGTAACGAGCAGAAGAAGAATTGCAATCATTTCCCGCTTGTAAATGTATTTTACTACGCTTGACTATATCGATGTCGGCATATTGCTCATACAGCTCGTGGTTCCATCGTAATCGGTACTCGCCATTGACGCAGATTAGACCATAAATCTTGCGAAGGATTTTTCTCTCGAACGCTCCCAAAGTCCTTTCATTAGAGCTGCTCAACGTCCAGGTTTGTGATGACTTATAGAGCGTCAGTTTTGTTCGTCGAGTGAGAGCTCTGCTTCTCAATAGCCATCTGAGCCCCAAGTAACACCTGTTAGCAAGAGTTATCCTTCGTTTAATCTCAATACTGATATGGTTGGAGCAGTTAATACTGGATCCCAGGTAAACAAAGTCCTTCACTACCTCAAAAGAGGTGTTGTGACGTGGTTTCCAAGATGCTGGGACTGTTTGTTTGTTGACACAAGATACTTCGTTTTATCTGCGTTCACTGCAAGACTGCAAGGTTTCCAAGATGCTCGGACTGTTTGTTTGTTGACACAAGAAACTTCGTTTTATCTGCGTTCACTGCAAGACCCATTCGACTCGACTCTTTTTCTAGCCTGAAGAATGCTGCACTGACTTTGCGCGTATTATGGCCAATGATGTTAATATCATCAGCATACGGCAGCATCATAACACTCTTATAGAAAATTGTGCCACTGCGTCTCAGATCAGTTGCTCGGATGATGTTCTCCATAACTAAATTAAAAAACTTGCACGATAAGGAATTGCCATGTCTGAAAGCTTGCTTGGTATCAGACGGAGGGGAGAGGTCTTTCCCGATTTTCACTGGGCTGCTGGTTTTGCTCAGTGTCATCCTGCATAGACGTATTAACTTTGTAAAAATACTATTGTGTATTAACCATAAAATAGTAGCATATTTCTGCAACACTGAATTTATGTATCTCCTAATTTTTTGCATTGTCATTCAATTATTATGAATAGCTTATTCATTAAAACAAGTAGAATTAATTTTGTATGTATTTTGATGTATTTTAATCCTCTAAATAAATTAAATGATGAAATCAGCATTATTGTCTGAAGTGGAATTCTGGAAGTAAACAATGAATACAGAAACTTTAAATGAATTCACGGAATCGCTGACTGCGACGATTCGCCAAGCGGTAGCAGAGGTGTCGTCGGCTGCTTGTGCTTCAAATACATCTTCAGCTATACATTAAGTGCTAACATTCTGCATGGCTGAATAAAAATCTTCTGATGGAACAACTTTACACGATTACTTCACTCGCTTCGACTGGGCATTAAAACTGAGTAAAATGCCACCGGAGGAATTTTCTACATATTCAAGAGTACACATTGGTGCTGCATTCAATAATTCATTGAGGATTCTGATTTCGACTAAGACTCCAGATTCACTGACTTACGAGGAAATTAAGGATACTTTAATTGATCATTTTGACGTGAAAAGGAATAAATACGCTGAATGCATTAAATTTCGTACGGTTCAGCAGGAGAGAGACGAAAATATTTCAAGTTTTGTTTTGCATCTGAGACAGGCAGTGGTTTAATGCGAATTTGGACAGTTCTTAGATCGAGTGCTGATAGAGCAATTACTTTATGGCAAATGTTCGCGTAATATTTGTGATGAAATAATTTCGAAAATCCAGATAGTTTAACGACTGCTAATGAGATTACACAAGCAATGGAAATAACACACCACACGACTGTAGAAATAAAGACTTCTGATCATACGCAAGTTTCTGATGAATTACATGAACTTGATTAGTCACCAATTCAAGTGAAGGAACCACTAACAAATAAATTCTCAACAGTTCAAAACAAGCATAATCATTCTACTTGTCATGGAAGCGACGGCCAATATATGCGTAAGCAGTGCAAGTTTAAACAATCGAAATGTTTCTTATGCGGGAAAATAGGTCACGTTTCAAAAGTTTGTAAAAGTCAAATCTATCAAATTGCAGAAAATGAGTCGGAACCTTCCGATGAGTTACAAATGCTAAGGCAAGATTCGATAAACACAATCAGAACGAACACTTAAAAGTTAATCAATGTAATCGTCGATGGCCACTCGCTTAAAATGGAACTGAACACGGGTGGCCCTTGTCCAATCATCTCCTTGAGAACACTACGCTCGTTCAAAAGCCAAGTTAATCTGCTTTCAACAAATAAACAATTTTTGTAGTTATTCTGACCATAAAATCAAGTGCTTGAGAAGATTACCAGTAAAAGCTTCCATCGGAAGGAAATCTTGTATAGTGGATCTCTTGGTTGTGGATAGTAATTTTGATACTTTGCTGGGCCGCGATTGGATATCACAGTTTGTTCATGAAATTGATTTCGTAAATATGTTTGCTACACCTGATAACATAAATAATATTACGACTACTCCTCCTGAAATGAGTTCCGGGCAACAATTACAACTTCGACAATTACTCAAAGAATTTTATAATTTATTAAGCGATACAACTGGTAGGTTGGTTGGCCCTCTAGCGAAAGTGCACTTGAAACCGGATGTGAGGCAGATTTTCGCTAGAGCGAGAGAGATACCAATAGCATTAAGAGAGGCGTACATTAAAGACATTGACTCCAAAATTGTTTCAGGTCTATATGAACGAGTCGATTATTCCGAATGGGCGTCTACAACTCACTTTGTTACAAAAAATAATGGTGCCATCAGGATTACAGGTAATTATAAGCCTACAGTCAGTCAGAGAATTATCATCGACGAGCATTGCTTAGTAAAATGAAACACTCAACAATATTTTGTCACTTAGACGTAATTGATGCTTTTTCATATCTACCTATTGATGAAGAATTTGCACGCATTCTGCATGGTTTGATAAGACTAACAAGCGCAGTGTATGGTGCTACTAACATTCTGGCCATATGGCAGAGACGAATGGAGTATATGCTAAGAGAAATATAAAATGTTATGAGTTTCTTCGGTGATATTCTTGTTTATGCTGATACTTTCGATAAAATGATATCAATTCTTAAAGCAGTTCTTGGAAAATTGAGGAGTGAAGATATCCGTTTGAACCATTCCAAGTGAGTTTTCAGTGCGCCATCGTTAGAGTTTTTAGGCCACAACTTAGATAAATATGGTATGCACAAGTCTGACAAACATATCGAAGCAGTTAAAAATTCTCCTCAGCCATCAACACCTGAAGAATTGCAATTATTTTAAGGTAAGGCTACATATTATAATGCATTTATACCAAATTTGGCTACACGGTCAAGACCCTTAAGGAACATGCTTTTGGAGCAAAATTTTTAATAGAACACAGATGCATCTAAAGCATATGACGACATCAAAGCTGTTTTAATTTCACCACAAGTTATGACTACCTATGATCCAGCTCTACCTATAGTATTTTTTTTTAGCTTTGAACCAAGGATTTCAGGTAACAAACCTATTCAGTCAAGTCTGTCTTAGTTCGGAACTGGGGAGATAGATAAGTAGGAGAGAAAGGGAAATTAAGAGAAACTTGTGTAGAATGTTCTATGTGTGGCGCAGTGCTATATTAACGTTCGAATTTGAATCTGAGGCAAGTGTTATTCCTTTACCTCAGTCAAATCGAGTTATCAAGCAATCTCAGTCCACAAACAACTCTACCATCGACAACTTCCAAAGTCGTATATATTGGTGAAGTTTTAATTTCATTTGATTAGAAATGAGTAAAGAATTAAAGAAAGGTAAAATCGTACGACCGTGGCTAGACCGTGATTCGAACCCGGAACCTCTGGGTTGGCAGTCAAGCACGCTAATATATATGGAGGGAAAATAATGTTCTAAATGGCCTATGCCAGTAGAGCATTTAATAAAACGCAAATTTCCTATCCTCAGATGGACAAAGAAGCGTTGGCTATAGTTTGGGCGCTCAAGACATTTTTAAATAATTAATTAAATAAATTAATTAAATTAAATAATTAATTTTTAATTAAATACCTTTATGCTCGACACTTTACACTTGTTACAGATCATAAGCCGCTTGCACAAATACTCCTGCAAAATCCTTGCAAATTTATGTATAAGCCGTAAGGCAAATTAAGCTGAGTTTTTATGTAACTTTATGTGCAGCAAGAGTTTACTTTTTGGCAAGAAATCCAAAAATGCTGAAATGGTAATCCGGAATTGTTGTCAATCGTTTAGATGATCTACACTATTCAATTGAATATAATGGGAAGCTAGTTAAAAGACATGCTGAACAAATGCGCGTCTCTGGGTTATTGCTAACCGGTAATGGATCAAGTCCAATAAGAAGTAGATTCGAAAACTCGGAACCACGAAATTATAACTGGTGATGGTAACTTTTTAAACACAAATAACGCTAATAACCACTTTGCAGAGCACCAAAATGGTCTGAAAAGAATGATACAAAGACAAGAAGAGGCTATTCCTTAAAAACACCATTGGCGGAATCGAGTGGTTTGAAGGGTTTCTATTGCCGCATGAAAAATCACCGCTTCCAAAACAAATACCACAAGTGGAGCCAAGGCGTTCCGGCAGGCAAATAAAGCTTCGTACCTTGTGCTTATCATAACCAGGATGCGGTGGAAGAATTGTTGTGTATCAACCATAAAATAGTAGCATATTTCTTAATTTGCTATACAACACTTTATATATGTATCTTTTAATATTTTGCATTGTCGTTCAATTATTATAAATAAGCTATTCATTACAACAAGTGGAATTAATTTTGTATGGATGTATTTTTATCCTCTAAATAAATAAAACGATGAAATTAACAAAAACCAAATTCAGACGTGGTGGAATATAGGTGATTCCTTATCGGACTGTCGAAGGCGGCTTTGAAATCGACAAAAAGATGGAGTGTGTTGATTTGTTTTTCGAGGGTCTTTTCTAAGATTTGTAGCGTTAAGATCTGGGGCCGAATCGCACCAGTCGTCATCGAACAAACCCGTTCGAAATTTTTCACGATAGAAAACATTCAAATTTGCAAAAACTGCTAATAAATTTTAAAACAAAAGTTAAATTTTCTTTTTAAATCTATATTAATTCATTTTAAATATATTTAAAGACAAATTTTAATAAAATAAATGGTTCCCAAAAAGTATTGATGTCGGAATTCATGTTAGAGCCTCCAAATTTTGCAAAAAAAACTTCTGCCAAATTCTGGCAAAGAAAAGCCATGTCGCAACGGCTTTGGGAGCAACTAGCTAAGAAATTGAATGTTACTGCCACACCGATCAAGGAAGCAAAACTATGGCGGAAGGTTAGTTTGTGTAGTTTTTGGTATTTGTTTTCAGTTGCAATTTTTTACAATCATTTGTATTTGCTGATCAGAAGCACAACGTGAAAAAAAACGTTAATTGAACAAGGTGTAGAGTATCTTATAACAGCTTTGCACTATCACACAAATTAAACGCACATCACTAGCTGTTGTTTTTACCCAAAGCAGTTTTTCTATGTTATTATATACTTTTATTATTTTTAACTCAATTTGACAATTATCGACTACTGTTACTTTACTTTTTAAGGAGGTGCAAACCTCGAAATATATCAATCACTTCAATAGCATTCATCTGTTGTGTTTGACTCAGGCATTAATCTGCTCAGGCTAACACATAAACAAATTTAGAGCCAGTGGCGTTTTTAAACGACAGCAAAAACCCATAGGCAGGGTCTTACAATTTCTAACAAAAATTATTAAACGCTATTAATCCGCACATAAACATTCAACTTTTTCTCGCATAATAAAACCCGAACACTACAAAGGCGTTCAAGAAACAAACTGGCGGTGGGCCTTACAAACTCTTTGCTGCAGCAGAAGAGCAGCTGCTAGAGGCTACGGGAATGGATGCTTCTGTTGACGGCAATCAACACTGTGCAACCCTTTGGTAAAGCAATGCATTCTAAAAAAACTACTGCCGAACCGGAGTTATCAAATGAACCTGACCCAGTAGGTGAACAGCTACGAAAAATATTGGCTAGTGATGATGAAGACAGTGATGATTCTTCGGTGATCTGTTATACTCCGAAAGGTCATAAAACAATTAATGAAAGCGTTGAAAAGAAGAGACACCAAAAACAAACAGAAACAAAGCTGTCACTCTTGAAAACAAATATGCAAGCATTCGATTTTCAAGCATTCAAGATTAGATAGATTAATAGAGTTGCAGGAAAGATCCCTTGCCATGAAAGAGGAAGAGCCACAGAAGTAAAATATAAGAAAGTGCTGTAGTCGGACAAAAGTGCGGCACCTCTCATATTTGTGTTGGTTCTCACAAATATATGAACATCCACAAAGGGCCGTATTTGGTGGCCTCGTTAAAAAAGGGCCAAACTTTCGGATTAGAGTCACGTTGTTCAATATGGTATCAAGTTTAAAGCAATCGTTATCTTATTTGTGTTGTTCATTAAAATACTATATTGTATTATCACACCACCCTTGAGGTATACAATTTGGTGCGTTACACCTGTTCGGTTATATAACGAACAGGTATAACAGGTATAAATTATATAGGTGTTCGGTTCCCCAGGAGCTTAAGATGAGAATAAAATTAGTAAATAATATAAAAAGTTATTAAATTTAAGAAAAATAAAATTTTTTTATTCATATATATTTGGTTTATAGTCATTCATTCGTTTAAAAAAAGCGTCCTTAAAATAAGTGGAACTATGGAAAATCAATGCGCCTATGGAGAAATGTTTGTACTTTGACAATTCGATATCACAACATTGGCGCGAATACAGCGGGCACTAATATTAATTTTTTTTTCTAATTTCCAATTGGAAATCATAAAGTTTTCCTTTTAACACCTTCTTTAAGCACAATAAAGCATAAATAATGCTGTTTTATATAAAAAATTCAAATAGTGCTAGTGTTCTTGCATGCGAAAAGAAATCATATTCTGCTTCAACTTCTGGCTGCTTGTACAATTTTTTACCACACAATGCATTTCAAATTAAATGTTTACATTGTTCACATCACTTCACTTCACCTATTTAAACAAAAAAAATGGCTTTAAATTAATATAATTGGCATTAAACATTTTTTTGTATATTTGTTGTGATATCGAACTGTCAAAAACACTCTTCGTCTCGCTCACACAATTCAATAAACATGCCGCAGTACACGTACACTGTATGTGAGAAGAACACCATTTCCTTATATTTTACTTCTTTGGGAAGAGAACGTCATCAACATAGTTTCTAAAAAGTGGAGCTGGAAATTTCAACAATAAAGTTGAACATGCTCAATAAGCAATTATTTAAATTTAATTTTTTATTCTTTTATTTTTGTACAACTTTTTATTCTTCATTTTAGTATTTTTATTTGTAAAGCAAGAAATGTTTTTGCTTGTTTCTCTTTTATGTTACATGAAAAAATATATATATTTTTAATAGAAATAATAATTTATTCCTGTTTATTAATGACATTTTAATTTGGTCTCTAATTTTTTGACTTATTCTTGTAAGATGAGTTCCGTTTCTTGTTTCAACTATCAAAAGAGATCTTTCAGCACCCAAACATTTGGTGTACATGGGAACTTTAAATTTAGTGCAAATATTATGCAATGCAGCACAAACATTAGAGAATTGTGCTATTTTTTCGGACTATATTGACTTCTTTTGTCATTAATTAAAATTTTCCAGCGACCCTTCAGAATTCCAACTGTTCTTTCAACAACGCAACGTGCATTGGAGTGAAACTGAAGTGTGCTTCACTGGAATCTTCCTCAGGATTTCTGTATGGTTGTTACGTGTCCCATTGTATCGTACCTGGCCTGATTTGCACCAACTAGCTCAGCGTTTTGACGGCGCAGTTCTTAACCCGTCAGGCCAGGTCGAGGACGCAACAATAACTTCCGGTTTGCACCGGAAGTAAAAAAAAAAAACTCAAATTGATAACGAACTGAAACAAATAAAATTTAAACAAAAGAAACCAACTTATCGCAAAGAGAATTTAAACTACAACAACAATTAAACGAAATCGGAAAAAAAATTTTAAATAATTTAAGGAATCTTTAGCAAAATTAAAACGTTTCAAACTCGATCTTAAAACAAAAAAAAAAAATTTTTTTTTTTTCTGTCACTCCGTTTTCGAGATATTGCCCACTGTAGGGTTTTGAACGAAAAAAAAAAGAGTTGTTCGTTTTGGCGGAATAAATTCAAATTTCGGGGATTTTTTTATTTTTCAGAAAAATTTCCAAAAAAAGGCAAAATAGTTGCAAATTTCGTTAAAAAATCAATATATTTTATTACTTTTGATATTTTTTACTAAAAGCCTTTATGTTTTCAAAAAAAAAGCTATTGTTGAAGAAAATCTATTGAGAAATGAAAAAGTTGTGATTAATGGAACGAAATCACCCAAATTGTGTGATTATCAATTTATGCATTTGGACTTATTTTATTGCCATAAAAAAAAAAATGAGAACTTAAGGATGTTGTAATAAAATCATATATTCTTCATTTTTATTGTTCTTTTAATAATTTACATTATTTTTACATTATTTAAATTGTATATAATTATTATTAATAATTTTTATTGTTGCATTACATCATTTATATTGTTATTTACATTGTAACTAATTTTTATTTATCATTCAGAAATTCAAAATGATTAGAATTCTTGTTTTGTCGTTAATTTAATTCGGGATCGGTTTCTCTGATGAGAAACCAACAATAGTCGCCCATCATTCCTTCGTCCCAAAATCCTTGGTACCGATTCTCAATTGCTTTCATCTGTTGGTGAAATCTTCTCGTATGCAACAATTCAACTTTTTGAGACCCAATGTTAAGGTGACATACTTCAGAAATCGTGAAAAACCGTTTGCTTATTTAATACCTTCGGTCAGCTGTACATTCCCAAAGAGTGGCGTTTGAAGAGGTGTTTAGAATGAATCAATATTTATGTCCCTAAGGTGCCGATCTATATGGCAAAATCTAAAAATGGCTTTACGCCGTACTTTGAAAATAAAAAAAGAGTTTCTTTTTGTTGAACCAAAAATTAACTAACTTTATTAAAATTATTCTCTGCTATATAAATCAAAAATACCAGTATTTTATTTTGCTGCTGCTTCCAAAACTCCTCCCATGTTTTCCAATGTAAGTAATAAAATTTTAGTTAACCAATAGATTGATCTATTGTGCAACATCTTTTTGTTAAAGAGTTCTTTTCATTTTTTTCATTCACACTAGTTCTAATAATAATTATGCTGAGCTTGCAAAGTCAATGCAGTAACATTGTTTGCGTCAGTCGCTATGTAATACAAATCGTTTGACCCAGTGTCGTTATGAATGAAAGAAAATAAACAAAACGAAAATTAGTTTATCAATTGCAATTCTTTAAATTGTGCCGAATTTCAATTATACCGTAAGCTTGTTGTGCTGTGCCACTACACGTTTGTTTATTGATGGCAGTATTAAATATGAATAACACGACTGGAAAATATATTCTGATATCAAAGTCGTTGGTACACCACGTCGTTGGTAAACCACTATTACAAAAAGGACTGGGCAGAAAGAATTGAGTCGAAAGTTGGAGAGAGCAACATCAAAAACGTTCCACTCGTCAAAAAGAAAACATTATTCTCCCACCGCTGCACATCAAACTTGGACTTATGAAAAACTTTGTCAAGGCGTTAGACAAAGAAAGCGAAGCATTCACATATTTGAAAACGATTTTTCCAAATCTTTCTGATGTCAAGATAAAAGAAGGTGTCTTCGTTGGATCGCAAATAAAAAGGTGTTAAGCGATCTTCAATTCGCAGAACTATTGTCACCAGTTGAGGCAGCGGCGTGGGATTCTTTTAGGACGACTGTTTATAGCTTCCTCGGGAACAATTAAAGTGAATCTTACGAGAAAATAGTCAACGAGTTGCTCAAGAACTATAAAAAAATGGGCGTAAATATGTCTCTGAAAATTCACTTTTTGCACTCCCATTTGAATTTTTTTCCGAAGAATCTCGGTGACGAGAGCGACGAGCATGGAGAATGATTCCACCAACAGATGAAAGCAATTGAGAATCGGTACCAAGGATTTGGCACGAAGGAATGTTGGGCGACTATTGTTGGTTTCTCATCAGAGAAACCGATCCCGAATTAAATAAACGACATAACAAGAATTCTAATCATTTTGAATTTCTGAATGATAAATAAAAATAATTTACAATGTAAATAACAATATAAATGATTTAATGCAACAATAAAAATTATTAATAATAATTATATACAATTTAAATAATGTAAATTATTAAAAGAACAATAAAAATGAAGAATATATGATTTTATTACAACAACCTTTAGTTCTCATTTTTTTATGGCAATAAAATAAGTCCAAATGCATAAATTGATAATCACACAATTTGGGTGATTTCGTTCCATTAAACACAACTTTTTCATTTCTCAATAGGTTTTCTTCAACAATAGCTTATTTTTTTTGGAAAAATAAAGGCTTTTAGTAAAAAATATCAAAAGTAATAAAATATTTTGATTTCTTAACGAAATTTGCAACTATTTTGTCTTTTTTTGGAAATTTTTCTGAAAAATAAAAAAATCCCCGAAATTTGAATTTATTCCGCCAAAACGAACAACTCGACCAAAAAATGGTGTTTGCATTGTTTGTAAGAAATTTTATTAGCTTTTATTTGATATATCATTTGTTTGATTACTGTTGTTGGTTCTGGAGATATATGCAATTAAGTGGAACCAACTTTTTTTTTTCGTTCAAAACCCTACAGTGGGCAATATCCCGAAAACGGAGTGACAGAAAAAAAAAAATTTTTTTTTCGGAATTAGCGACCGATTTTACATGAGAAAAGGATAGTGGCATTCAAAGTACAAACAACTTTTCGTTATTTGTAAACCAGTGTTATTGAACTGCAAAGAAAAAGCGTTAATTAAAATCAAAAAAATTAAATCATAGCAAAATTTAAATAAACAAAAATGAAACTAATTTAAACCTACGACTGCGATAAAAAAATTATACAAAAAACAACTAAATGAAGACAACTGCTTATGCTAAACAGACAAATTTGAATTATGAAATCTCGAACTTAGCTCAACTCGACAAACATCGTCTAGATAACTTTTATTCACCAAACACATCAAAGAGAGGGAGGACATGTTGACCCTCCTCTATGCTCCCTCCCAACCACGGTTACCACATGCCATCATTTTGTTTGTTGGTAACCCCATACGAAAAAAAACGAAATGGAAACTTGCGTTAAGAAGTCCATGTCACCTGTTGAGTACCCCTTTATGAACGCCCCCGTATTTTATCACCCCACCACAAATAAATTTAGAGACCCATAATTATTAAATTTCCAAATTCACATTTTATTTCTTATAACTAACATTAATTCTAATTTTCTATTTCTAGGTACGTGGAAAAATTCAAGAAATTCTGTTGGTATATAATATGATTAAAAGTACAAAGCTGATTAAATAAAGGAAAACAAAATATACGCAAAGACAAAATATTAAAAAAAATATTAAAACTAAAATCTACCTTCATAAATTTAAAAAAAAGTTGAACATACAAGAAAATTCAAAACAAAAAAGTATGCATGAAAACTTTAAATAAGTTGATGGTGTATCATCAAAAATTCTTTGTACAAAATTTCAATAAAATATAAAATAAAAAACAATGATTGCGTTTATAATCAATTAAAAAAAAACAAATTTTAAGTTAACAAAAAAACTAAATTCGAATCATACATAATTTCAGACACATTCAAGACATCAACACATTAATTCGTCGAAACAACATTTAAGTTGAACGATATTTTCAAGAAGATTTTTTTTCTACGTAAAGGAGCTCACTTAGGGTTCTCGGAATTGAATCGCGAATTTCGAATCAAATAACTTAAAATCAAAACCAAAAAAAAACAATTAAATTATGATGACTTCAAAGTATTCTGGTTCAGACCGAATGCAAACTGTTAGAAACTCCAAATAATTCAAATGTTTACGCCTTACAAAAAAAAAAAAAAAAGCATTCCACGCAAAGCGGTATATTTTAGCAAAAAAAAAAAAGCAAAATTTCTAATTTTTAACAACAAGGCAGTGAATCTACAAGAGTTAAGTCCCTTATGGTACAATATCTTTTTTCTGGCTCATCACTGCAATGATAAATATATATATATATACTTATGATATCGTCAAAGAATTCAATGCTAAAAATTTACTCAAAGTTTTTCTCAATTTTCCCTTTTATATACGTAACTAATTGTTATGATATTGATTTTATTCAATACCGCATATCGTGTTATTACTATCACAACCTTTATTTCTCCAAGGAATAGTTACATTTGTGTAAAATCGATTATATTATAATTGGCTAATTAATGTCGTGTACGTCACGCTTAAAAGATATATATTGTTATCACTAGAGTAAGAGTGAAGGTGGAATTTTTTCACATCACTACTAAACACACAAAGTGTCAATAATTGTAAAACTACTGAATCTCTAGCCTTATTCATTTCTAATGTATTTAAAATTGACAGTTAATTTTTTGTCGCGTACGTCACACAGTTAATGGAAGTTTTTGCGTAAGGACAATATGGAAAAACAACAAAAGTTGCAGAATAAAGTGCTTTCAATTCTAGATGAATTTTAAACGCAGATTTTAAAAATGGTATTCGTTTTTCATCATCACTTCGAACTTAGGAGTTATAGGCAAAAATCTGAAAATTTGTTCTTTTTTCAATAATTGCACTATATCTTTTAAATGCGGTGGCGGATTTCGATCGTATTTAAATGTTCATATTTAAAAAATATGTTATCTAAATTTAAGAACCCAAAGTAGAATTATCTTTTTGAGTTTGTGAAAAATGTCCCATCAAAGCTGAAAAATATTAAAATTTGAACATATTTTGAGACTGTAACTTTTTATCCTCTCTTAAATTTTCAAAATTGTTTTTTATATGGTGAAAAACTCTTTTTAAAAACTTAACAGAAAACTTTTTTTCAAAAATTTATATTTTTTATCTCAATCTTTGACAGTTTTAGAGATATTTTGAAAAATGTATCAATGTACCAAATAGCTATCCTTGGAACAATATAAACCAACTAACAAAGTTTTTCTAATAGTGACACGCCCCTTTGTTGAGTCCCACCAACTTTCTTAATCGTGATTTGTAAAAATTCTACCTACACCTTTACTGAATTTCAGTACCCTAGTATGAATATTAATCGAAAAAAAGAAATTTTTTAAAAGTGTCACACCCTATGGATAATCCATCCCACTCTTTCGTCGTGCGTTGTGCTGAATCTCCCTATCCCCATATCATTTCAATTTCAGTACCCAAGTGTCAATATTAACCGAGATACAGAGTTTTTGTAATAGTGACACGCCAATGAGAAATCCCCATGGATGCCTATGCAGCCCATCACAGATATATAAACTTTCACATTCTGCAGTACATTGGAGACGAAATTCAAACTCAAGAATACAGCATGAATGCCGAAACACCAATATTTTAAGTAAAAAACACCAATAAAATAGTTTTAATTCGTACGTGTCGCTTACGTCACACAGTATGTCGTGTACGTCACGCTTGCTTTTTATACATTTTCACATTATTCTTAAGTTTAATTTCCAAATTTGACTTTGTATAGTTATCTTCACAATGCAAATTTTTATTATTATATCCATATTTTGTTTTTGCATTTACGGTTTAGCTGAATTTTCGTGATAAATCGTTATATCATTAAAACTGGTTGATTCATTGTCGGGTACGTCACACAACATTTTATCGTTTTTTTTTCTTTTAACCATGAAGAGAAATTTGATAAATCTTATTTCTAAAAGTGTAAGAGGTCTTAAATTATTAAAATAATGCAAAATAATAATGCATAAGTACTTAAATTTTTAGCAAGCTTCTTTGAAACATAGCAAAAGTTGTACAAATGTCGTGTACGTCACGATGGAATGCCCCACAATAGGTTTATAATACAAACTTAAAATAAGCCTTAAACTAATTAAGCAAAGAAAATTTAAAATTATTAATTAAAAATCTTAAGAACCAAAATTTTAAGATGAGTATATAAATAACAGAAAAAAATTAAATTTTATAAATTTTATATAGTATTATAATACATAAAGCTACGCTGGACACCGACTTATCTTTTCTTGGCTTGCTTGTTCCTGTGTTGATAGGTCCGCAATTTCTGGTCGGCCACAAATAAGTTTTTTTTTCCACTAGCTCCTTTCAGTTTTTCGACTTGCCGACTTTTCTCCTTCTGTCTGCTTTGGGTCACTATGCCCTTTTGTTCTTTGTCTGATTTTATGCTGGATTTAAATCCACAAACAAATTCCTTCTTCCTCCGTGTACCGCACTTGTACTTATATGTACTTGACTCTAAGTTGCTTTTTTTTCACTAAAACTGCTTAACTTATACAACTTTTCTGTTTAAAGTTTCTTATCCTTTAAAATTCTAGAAGTTTTCTTTCTTTAGAAAACCCTCGACTCTACTTCGCAGGAACTGGACTTTTCCATACTTTTCATTAATTGTCCCTATCCCTCCAACGTTTATACCCTCGTCACTCTTTCCTCCTGCATGTTTTTCCTTGCCTTCTAAATCTGGTCATTTAATATTCTTTCCTACCCAAATTTTCGAACACCCCCTATCAATATAACTATCTTGTTCTGATCGTGTTTTAGTTTATCTCATGCCTCAACCCTTTTCGATATGCTAATTACATCCCCTAACGTGGGATTTTTAAACTGTTCTTACGTTTCGACCGTTCGCATTAACCTGCCGTACCGACGTTTACACATGACGTTGGCAACGCGAGGAACTGAAATGACAGCTAAGATTTCTTGGTTTCCTGCGGCAGAAATTATTTTTGCTGTTCTACATTATACACGCTGCCAGGGATCGCAGACTCTCTACACCAGCACTACCAGTCAACTCCCCTATCCACTCGCTTGAAAGTGGCAACGTGCTAGCGGCTCCTCGCAAGCCTTGCCAGCAATACTACGCTGACTGCGCTCTTCTCGTCAACGCTGTCGATTGTTTGGCGGTGCGTGTACGTCGACGCACAATCACAACACGAAAACTGTCTCCGTGTGCTTAAGTCGAGCACCCCAGCCATCCAATGGACATCTATGATTGCCACTTGCTGGCACAACGTCATCTGGATAATCCAAAAAATTCGCACAGCTATGTGCACCCAGCGTGAGACGCGAGGGCTAGTACTTCACCTCTGCATTGATCCGTCTAGCACCCAACCACTGCGTCACTGAGCGAAGTGGCAGCAGCGACAACGTCCATGTGATGACCGTCGATGCGCACTCTTCGCTAATAACGGTGTCCTGACTGGGACGGAAGCGACGCAGGAGACCATGCGCCGCTGACCGTTTACCCTCATAGCCAGTGTCGCCTGATACCACAAGCTTTGGCACCTCCTTGCAACAGGTCTCTGAGCTGGCTGAACAAAAAAAAAAATATATAAGAGCCTACAGGCTTATTTTGTTTTTTGGTAATCGTTCAAACCATTCCAAGTTTTGTCGCCTTTGAACTCTTTATGGCGGTTTATTTTAAATTTAAGCAAGTTTCATAGCTTGTTACTCAAACTTGAAGTTTAAAAAACAACGAAGCAAAAAAAAAACGACACGCAACATGGTGTTATATACCATGGTTCGAGGGGATATCCAGAATCTCCTGAAAGTTTTTACATATAACATTTGTGTTCGTGTAACAATTTATAATATACTAGACATTTTGAATTGTTGCTCCTGAAGAAACAAGAAAATTTCCTATAAGATATTCCTTTGGTCGAAATGCTTCCACACAAAAGAGGCGTGAGCAACACCACCAAATTTCGAACAAATTGCTAAGATTTTGTATTCAAAATCACAAATCTGTAAATAATTTAAATAGTTTATTTTAACAAAAGCAATGTTTTTTTTATAGAAAATCTTACAATCATAGAAATAAGGCTGATTAACCCTTTCCTGTCGATACATCCAATTACTCAGAAAGGTAATAAAATATTATCTAAATTATAACTTTCAAAATTACACCACCTGGAAGTATATATTTATCCATTAATGCCTCCATACAATTAGAAAACCCTTCAGGAGAAAAAGTTATATGCTTTGGACACAACTTGTCTTCAATCTCCTTCACAACCTTTGCAACGATTTTGCACACAGTGCTTTGGAACATACCAACTAAAAACTGTGTGTTGAAAACTTCCGCTGGCCAAAAGTGTGAATGCTGCTGCTAGCTGGAGCGTTGGTGGAACTTCTGTGGATATATGACCACTGAAGTTAATTTCGCTTAACATATAATGATATGTTACCTTGGCACTCTGAAACGTTTTATAAATCTGAAAATATATCACAAAATAATCACGCTGTTTACATAATTAAGCAACACATATTCTTACGTTGCTGTTCGTATGGTCAAGGGATTGCTTTTATCCCGAAGATGTCTTCTTATTAGCATTGTTTGGCTTTCCTCTTCTGAATTCGAAGACGTACAATAACAAAACGCACTGGGTTCATGTTTGCTTTTAAAATTTTATAAAGAAAATAGCTTAATAGGTATAAATTTTTCATTTCAGCACAAATTTAACTATTTGTTTTTGGTTTCTGACGTCTCTTTGACGTTAAATCTATTAGACTAATAAAAAAATAAATTTAAAAATCTGTTAAAATTTCTCAAAATTTCGTTTCGTTACGAATCGAGTGCCACGATTATTTAAGTCACGTTTTTTTAGTCGACACGATTGATTGCACGAAGACAACTGGCATGATTCGGCCCCTGGTCGATGGTGGACTTTCCAGGTCTGAAGCCAAATTGATAAGGTCCAATCAGTCTTTCACATAATACGCTCGACAGGACCTTATACGCGATATTAAAAAGGCTAATCCGACGGTAGTTGGCGCAAATGATGGGATCGCCTTTCTTGTGGATTGCGCAGAGCACACTGAGGTTCCATAGCTGTTAAGACCTCGTAATAGTCGGGCAGCGGAACTTCAACGCTGTCATCCATAATTGGGTTTCCGGGATATCATCTCCATTGGCGGGATTGTTGTCAGCGTCGCTATTTAAAAGACTAGAGAAGTGCTCCCTCCATAACATCAGTGTACTTTGGGTATCTGTCAATAGATTCCCATTCTCATCCTTGCAGGAAGAGGCTCTCGTCTTAAAACCATCGGCCAGGTTTTTCGTCTTATTTTTTCGAAAAATTTTCGAGTCTCATTCATGTCACCATGTATCTCAATTTTCTCGCATTCACGTATTTCTGCCTCTCGTTTTTTTGCCTGAAAATGCGTCTCTCCTCCCTCCGCTTCTCTCGGTATTGCTCCATAGCAGCACGCGTTGCAACCGAATGCAAGGTCGCTTTGAAGGCGGTGTCTTTCTCTGCAGTGGCGTCGCGACACTCCTGATTGTATCACTGGTTTCGGAGAGGGCGGTGATAGCCTTACATCTCTTCGGCAGCCGTACGCATAGAGTGCGATATTTGCGTCCACTGTGCGCATATATCGTCGATTGGAGGAGTGCTTTCATGAAGCAGTAGTGAGAGTCTAGTAGCGAAGGCTTCGGCTGCCCGTTTTGACTGGAACTTGTTGACGCCTAACTTTCTATGTGTAGGATTGCGAGTATTCATAGCTGCGCAAAGACGCTTGCGAATCTTGGCTGCGACAGATAATGATCCAAGTCTATATTGACACCACGGATCGTGCGTACGTCTAGTACACTGGAAGAGTACCTTCCGCCAATCAAAACGTGATCAATTTGGCTGTGTGTTTTTTGATCAGGGAACAACCAGGTCAGTGGCGTAGCGAGGGAGGAGATGGGGGTCTATCATGCCCCGGACGCCACTCGGAGAGGGGCGCTAAATCATTGTCAAGACAAACAAAATTTTACAAAAAAATTTGTTTTTAACTTCATTAATTCAATCATTAAATAAGCCAACTGTAGAGTACAATGCTATGATAATGCTTCCTTTATGTCAGGTCATATATTTGGCGTTCAACAAAGAATTATACAAAAAAAAAATAATAAGGCAACATTTGTAAATTGTGATAAAAACACATTAAATTAAGTAGGAGTTACTGCAGCTAAGCAAGATCCAATCGTTGTAACATGATTTGGAATAATTGATAACATACATCCCTTTTTCTCACGTTCAACATTACGATGGGGATTGTTAAAAATGCTTTAAAAAAAAAATATGTGTGTGGCTGCCACTGACGGTATAAGTGAAACTTTAACCCAAAAAAATAGAGAGTTTTTAATTTAGTCTTACTAAAAAAATCTCATTTCATATAAAGCCATTAGAAGATTAAGTTTATTTTAAAAGAGCAAAAGTGCTGATCCTCAATTTCATACGTCATCAAAGAAAGCAAATGGTAGGGGTAAGACTTCCCATTTGGGCATTTCAAGGTATGTTTTGACCGGCTGCATAACATCTGGCCGAGCGTTGTCATTTGCAAAATAACCTTTTTGTGCCTTTGATCACACTCTGGAAAGTTTTGGTTCTATGCTCGGTTCAAACGCATCAATTGAGTTCAATAGAGTTGTCCTGTGATAGTTTCACCTAGTAGTAGCAGCCTATAGTACACCACGGCCCCACCAAATACAGAGACCAAACACAGAGAAGGACCTTGTCACTGTGAATTGGCTTTGACATAGATTTTTGCCCGTATGGTTTTTTTAGCGCAAAGGATTATCGTAATGAACCCGTTTCTCATCATCATCAATATAAATTGAGTTCGTTTTGTAAAAAAAAGTACTTAAAAATGGAATCCATTCAAGTTTCAATGACCCCCTGCGAATGACAACCCGCCTGTGACCTGGAATCCATAAAAGTACAATTGACCCGCCTGTGACCTCTGACAATTCCATTGCATCTTATTGGCCATAGAATCATCCATTTTGGTCCAAATGACTCATGGAAATCAAAAAAGTGCCAATGGCACGCCTGTGACCTCTGATAATCCCATTGCATCTTATTGGCCATAGAATCATCCATTTTTGTCCAAATGATCCATGGAATCCTTGAAATCGCCAATGACCCGCCTGTAACCTCTGATAATCCCATTGCATCCGATTGGCCATAGATTTATCCATTTTTTGTCCAAATGATTCATGGAATCCGTGACATTGCCAATTACCCGTCTGTGACCTCAGATAATCTTATTGCATCCGATTGGCCATTGAACCATAGAGGTTGAAAATTCCAGCGTAAGGTGTCACGGTTGAAAATTCAAGCATAACGTATCTAGTTGAAAATTCCACCTTCAAAAAGTACGGTCTAAAACTTTGTTGATTAACTCGTCTGTTAGTTCGGATTCAAACCATTGTTTGATAATTTTTTTCCCTTCGAATTTATAGGGTGTTTCGAACACTTAATTTCAATTAAATTCATATAAATTCACCTAAATTGAGCTAAATTTACCTTAATTCGCCGCCGCACGTTGGGAAAGATCAGGCAAAACGCGCGCATAGCGATGACATATCAAGTTTTATGTATTGGTTTTTTGCAATGATTTTATGATTTGGGATATATTAAATGATAGAAAACCATTTTTTTTTTAAGTTCATAGGCCTTACCACTTTTTTTTATGGACCTCCAAAGCCATGCCTAACTTCAAAAATATTTAATCAAAAATTTCACTATACATATCACTTTACTAAAATGCTCATAAAAACTTCAAACTAAAATGGAATTAAATGAAATTTTCAACAATGAATCACAAAAAAGTACAATTTAAATTTGTGAACCTTAAAGTTTGGTTCTGTGACAAAATAAGGAGATGTACTTCCTTGAAATACCATAAATTTTAAGAAAATATAAAAAAATAATCAATTTTCTTTCATATGCAACTTCCACAGGTAGTCGCGGGTAATGATCAAAACAATGGACATGCAAATATAAAACTTTATAAACAAATGGTACAAAGTCTGTTTGCTAATTGTTGCAATCTTGTTTGTTATTCTGTGTATAATAAAAGCCTTAAAATGCTTTATATTTTTTTTTAAATTTTTTTTTCAGTTGGTTTTAATAAGTAATATCAAATAAAATATTGATAACCAATTAAGCTATCAGAATTCTTAAAACTTTAAAACTTTAAAAACTTAAAACTTCAAAATGATTGCGCTGCACAGTGGACTGTTTAGCCTGTGTAGACGGAATAAAATCTGTAACTCGAGTTTGAGTGCACGGAATGATTTGAAATTTGGAATTTAAGCTATTGAGTGGCACATCTTCGTTACACGTAAACATCTTCGTTACACGTTCATACAGATATACCATATCGTACCAAAGTTACAAAAATTTGTATGGGGAAATTTGTCATTTCGCTTCCCTACATCACAATTTTCCATTTTTCTGTTAATAACATAAATTCTTAACGAAGAACGTCACAGAAAGGTAGACCACTTCCGGAGCAGTTATTCAAGAAGAACAAAAAGGGCAGCAAATATGACTGCCATATTTTAAAGATTTATGATCACTTCGGATCCATTCATTGCTTACTTGCGATCACCAAATACAAAACAAAAAAACAAAAAAAACAAAAATTTGGTTTTAATCACCAAATACAAAAAAAAAAAATAAAAAGAATTGCCTACAGAGGTCAAAGACTTCTGAATACATCGAAATATAAATATGTTTATACAAAATAATTAACAACTATTTAACAATGTTTTAATTGAAAAATAAAAACTACATAAAACACAAGAAAAGAAAAAAAATTGTCTAAAAGAAAATATTTTTTCAGTGTACAAAACTTTTTCTACTGCCAGCAGACCAATTCTGCTTTGAAAGTTGAGTAACCTCGCATACAAATCTGCTCATATATATGCTGGTTGTTTGTGAAGTTGCATTATGGAGATAAATATTAAACATTTTTTTTTAAGTGTACCTTT
The DNA here is from genome assembly GCA_958299015.1 of Tetanocera ferruginea. NCBI lineage: Eukaryota > Metazoa > Arthropoda > Insecta > Diptera > Sciomyzidae > Tetanocera > Tetanocera ferruginea. The sequence continues at coordinate 84,444,340 of OY282641.1, read as the reverse complement.
TTTTCAAAAAAAGACATACATGATTATAAAACGCAATGAGCAGACATGAATTTTTCACAATTTTATCGTATTTTGTTAATATTGTATACGTTTTAATTTTCCTTCCATTTTAAACGGTCATTTTAAAAATTTTTTTTAAACTGTAGGGTATAAGTGTAGGGTGCAACAAAAAAAAACAAAATCATACTTGCTGCTCCTTAGTAAATTCTTCTTTACATGTGCAAATTACAGCATTTTAAGTCATTAAATGTAGAAACGACAGCATATAATAAGCCATGCGCGCGTTTTGCTTCATTTTTTCCCAACGTGCGCCGTTTCATTCGTTTCATCGGTTTTACTACCCGTTTCGTTCGCCGTATGTTGTATACGTGGCTAAAGAAGTTTCACTTCAAAAAACTGTAAAACGTGAATCTGAAAACGATGGAGCGCCAGAGTACAAGTGGTGATTGTTATTATCGATGGACTGGAAAAAAAATTAGCAGATGAAATTACTGCCACAATTGATACCAGAAATGAAGCTGCAAACTTATTGCAAAATATACCAAATTTAAATATCATAGCTTAAGTCTATTTTTGGCATGAGCTCTGTGACGGGCAAAACCCGTAAAAATCTTTTGCCGCACACAATGGTTAATGACAACAAACCATGTCGGTATTTTATCATAATCTTATAATAATAATAGTAATATCCTTACGTATACTAATAACACCTTATAATAATAATAACTTGTAATAATAATAATAATAATGGTAATATCTTATCGTATAATATTATTAAAACAACTTATAATAATCTAAACTTATGTATCGGTGATTCCATGTCAAAAGGCACACTTTTCTGACATCACTATTTTTGAAACTTCTGAAACTTTTTTGGTGGATTGTTCATCTGAAAAATATAATAACTGCGTACTTTTTTTTTGCAAGTTAATTTTTTTTGCAAAGTTATACACTCTCAAAAACATTAAAAATTATAAAAAAACTAAATAGGTACATGTATTTAAACAGCTCTATCTTCTTAACTGTAAGTCGCACAGACAAGAAACTCAGGTATAGTTTAGGTACCTTGAATGGATCTTTCTGGTGGTGCCATTTGTTTAAAGTTCTTTTATAGAAAAAGGATTCTTTTTCTTATCCCGAAATTTACCATCATATTTTTCACAGTCGGCGCTGTGAGCGATTGATTTTTAAGGTTTACGCCAAATTTTAAATTGGATTTAAGTTGGATCTCCAACGATTGCTAATTGTAATGATTTTTTTAAAAAAAATGCCTACTTAAGTTTTCCTATATTTGTATATCGAAAATTTTATTTTGATATAAAAAAATTATTGTTCCTTACTTAATATATAGGTACATTTGCAACCATGTACATTCACAATGAATCATGTGATTGATCATCATAAAAAAAATATTTTTTGTATGTATTGACATGTGCACTGCGACTCAAGGAATCAAACTTCAGCCTTAAAAATTTTATAATTGGGTGTCAAAAAACTTAAAAACTATTAATAATTTTAGAATTGTCTTCATCAATGCAGTTCTTACTTATTTACTAGGCCATAAGATTGGTATCTATATTAAAACTATGCAGTTTAAGGACAGAAATAGTTGTACAATACAAGTATGGAAGATTAAACAAAAGCGCATTCAATTGATCCTTTGAGTCGTAAAACACATGGCCATAAATTTGGAACATATTAATTTTTTATGATGATATATTTGAAGGACTTACTTCAAACCAAAGAGTTACTGCATATATAAAATAAGGAACAATATCTTTTTTATATCAATATGAAATTATCTGTATACAAATATATGAAATCTTTACCATGCATTTTTAAAAAATTCATTGAAAATAGCAATCGTTGGAGATCCAACTTAAAATTTTGCACAAACCTTCAGAATGAATGCCTACATAATACATTTTATTAAAATGGTGAAAAAGTTGTTGCGCCGACTGTGAAAAATATGATGGTAAATTTCGGGATAAGAAAAAAAAACTTTTTGCCATAAAAGTACTTTTAAATAAATGACACCGTCAGAAAGATCCATTCAAGGTACTTTAACTAGATAGAGCTCTTTAAATAAATGCATCTATTTTATTTTTGTATGATTTTCAATGTTTTTGACAGTGTACAACTTTGCAAAAAAAAAATTTCGCAATAATAAAAAACACAGAATATGTCTTTTTAATGTGAACTTCTAACCTACAAAGTTTAAAAAAAATCGGAAGCACTAAGGTCAGATTTTGATAAAAATTTGTCGAAATGATATGGAATCACCGATATATATTAACTTATTATATATAGAAGTTATTATAATTATAAGTTGTTTTAATATTATACGAAAAGATATTACTATTATTATTATTAGGTGTTATTAAGTTATTATATATAGAAGTAATTATAATTATAAGTTGTTTTAATATTATACGAAAAGATATTACAATTATTATTATAAGGTGTTATTAAGTTATTATAACTTAAAATAATAATATGAATGTCTGAACTCATAATAATAATAACGCAATGATTGAAATGAACTTAACTTAAAATGCTCACAATATAATACTATGCAATTATTTATTATCTACAACCCTTAAGTAAACTATTACAAAAATTTTGCTTTTGATAAAATTACAAATAAAGCACTTTAATTGTTAGAATAAGAAAACAACCCTGTATCAAATTAATTCATGTATATAGTACGAGGAGGACTAATAAAAAAGTCAAAATCATTTAAGTGATTAGAGAATGAAGCTGAACTTGATATTGAGTAAATTTTATTAATATGATTGATTAAATTTGAACTTATTAAAAAATGATCTAAAACAGAGGAAGCGTTTGGGTAACTCCGATTACTATCGCAGATTCTAATAAAGTCATCAGAAAATGTAACCAGTTATACAAAATTTTGCCATTCGCATTATCGATAATATCGTCCCAGTTTATATTTTTAGAATTTTGATCACCACCAACAAAAGTACCTTCGAAGTTCTTCGAAAAATCGTTAATTTTGATTAAGCTTTCTAATAATTTTGCAGAAGTGAAGTTGCACGGAATGTAAATACTTCCAAACAAAAATATTTTTATGCATCCATCCATTAACGGATAATTTTAGTTCAATGAAGCAATGGGGGAAATTAACACCTGAAATAAATAATGACGAATATTTTGAATTCTTTTTTATCGCAATACCAACACCTTGCGACGAATTATCCCTTATAAAATTAATAGCAGGCCACAGTCGTCCGAGGACATTTTCTCTTTATCAATAATACCCAAATCGCAAAGCCGCGTTAGGTCGGTCGCGCTTTGACAGCTAAAGTAGAAACAACGAGTTGTTATGTAGCAATTCATAATTCGACCTCAAGCTTTGATCGTACTTTGTATCGTAAATATTGTCGAATCTCGTAGGAAGGGGTAAAGTACGATCAAAGCGCGACCTGCCGAAAGAAGTTGAGAAATGTTCAACTCGGTCGTGCGTTGGACATTTGCCGCTAGCGCAGGGTTGTATTTTCATTGAGTTAGCTTTATATATGAACATTGTTCATGCAGTAGTAAGGACGTGTTTGCATGGGATTTATTTTTGTCAACAAATTAGTTTATATTGAATGTAATTGAATTTTGACTATTTTAAACATTCATTACATCAGTAGCTGCTTATTTTATTGTTGCTAGTTTGTTTGTAGCGAGTAGTTTACCTGCTTGTTTTGTTGTTGATGCTGTTGTTATTTATTGTATGCAAACTTGCGTGTTTGCATGGGATTTATTTTTGTCAACAAATTAGTTTATGTAAATAATATCATAACTACAACGCTGGTTACATATGCAGACAAATTTATTTGTTAAATATAATAAATTGTAATTATATATACTTCGTTTAACATCAAATGTTTGTCTGTCTGTTCCGTACGTTGAACGCAGACAATCCATAATGCTTATAAGATTTTTAAAAATTGGAATTTTTTGAGATAAAATTGCATATTACATGCATGCTAAGAAAAACTTAAAACGCATTTTTCTCGAAATGACTTTATAAACTGCACTCAGAAAAAAGTTTATCGGAATATGATATAAAAAGCATCATATTTAGAGAAAAATGGTCTAAATTCTAAAAGTCTATAGACTTTGCTCCAAAGAATGCTTCTATGAAAAAGAGAAATATATAAAAAATATACCGAGAAAAAGAGAAATATATTAATTTTTCGAGAAAAAGACTTTTTATTTTTGAGAAAACATTTGTTTTAATTGCAGAAAATACTTCTCATAGTGAATTTTTAATCAAAATATAGGAACAATTTTTCATTTTCAATAAATTTTTCTCTATAAATGAGAATTTTTTTTTGCGAGAAAAATATTTATCATTATAAGAGACATTGAAATATTTCCATTGCCTAGAAGTGAAGAAATATTTCTTCGAAAATGTGAAAATATATTCTAATTGAAGAAAATTTTATTTGAAAAAGAGAATATTGCTATTATCGAAAATAGAGAAATTTATGTTTTTCTCTAAACATAAAGAAAGATATGTTTTTTTCTGAGTGTGGGTGACCATTTTCCTCAGAAACTAGACGTCAGATCGAGACGTTAAAGATGTCATTTTTTTTTAATCATGTCTTGCAGGTACAGTTTTACGGAAATTTGACTTAACACTTTCGACGGGAGTCGAAAAAAAAATAATTTTTTAAATTTTAAAATTTAATTGATAATTTAAAAAATTTTGAAATGAGAGTTTTTTGACAATCGTCCTTTTTCTGTGCTCGAGGCATAACCCCGAGTAACACCGGGTTACATCCGCTAGTTAACAAATAAAAGCGTTGTATTTTAATAATAATTTTAAGAGAGTACAAAAATATCACAGTAAATTAAAATATCCAGTTTACAAAAAAAGCTTCTTTGTCACTTAAGATACTAGCAAACCTTAGAAACAAAAATTGAACATTTTTGTTTTAAGTTATAATAATTTTTAATATGTGAGAAATACGTGTACAAAAATGTTTACTAACAAAAAAGCTATAGCTAAAAATATACACATTTTCCGGATAAAGAACAGAACGAATGGAATTCAGTTCTGAAATCTGTTCTTTATTCAGAATAGAACGAAATAAGAAACAACATTGCACAAGAAAGAGCACACTTGTATGTGTTTTTGATCAGCTGATAAGTTCACTAAAATAGAAAAAAAAACAAAAATGGAAAAATCTTTTTATATCCTTATTTATATTTTTAATATATAATATTAATAATATTAATGTTACTTAATGAAGCATATAATTAAATCATTAACTCGACGGCTATTCGTATATGAATTGCTAAAATCAATAAAGAAATGCAACCATCATGTACTTCCACCATATATATTGTGATTTGGGGATTTCAGACTTTGTGGGATTTTTTTTAGTTTGATTGCGTACAGTGGCGTCATCTAAGTGATAGACGCCCGACCTGTCAACGCAACATTATGATTTCAAAATTATAAAGTCGGCCGTTTTGACAGTTTTTCCCGTAAAGTCGAGCAAAGTACGTGCAAAGTACGATCAACGCGCGACCGACCTAACGCGTCTTTGCGATTCAGCTATAATACCTTTGTATATTTGAAAAATTTCAATAACAAAATACGTTTAAATATTTGCATATTATTTGTATTTGGAATCAAATTATATTATATAGTATAATGATAATAAAGTGAAGATATTTTCATTTTAGTTATTTAATACTTCAGTATAAACAACGTTTTTGATTCATTGGCATTACCAGGAATAAGAAAAATCTGATTTTCTGCTGTACCGACTCGTTTACCATAATCTACTTCTACGTTTTTCAAAGTTTTATATTAAATATTTACTATACTCCACCCCCAAAGCGTAGCGGGCACAATTATTTCGTCACCTAATTTTTTTCACGACCATGAGTCGATTAAGCCATGTCCGTCTGTCTGTCTGTTTATTCGTTTGTCCACACGATTACAGCCGTCTCTTTATTGCAAATCTCTTTAAAGTCCATAATGAAATAATTTTCATGATTTGAGATTTGTTATACAGTGGTGCTCCAGTTAAACGAAAGATATAATGTCCAGGGTCGTTCGGTAAATCGAAAAGTTCATTAAATCGGCAATACTATTTTCGAGTTTTTTATCATATAACAAAGCTAATAAATTTGTCAACTTGAAACAAATATCCTTTCATTTTTTGTCTTAATTATGCACTCCAATAAAGTTGAATTTTTGAACTTTTTTTAGGTATTATTAATTATTATTATTAAATGTTTAGAAAGCTGCTGGTTAAAATCTGTTCACACTCCAAATGAAAATCCAAGATTAAGTCAATACATTCCTATAATGTTTTTAAAAAGGAAATCCTACAATATGTGTATTAACCCGAGGGGACTATTTGAGAATAAGATAAGTAAATACATATTAATGTTATTACAAATTCAAAAACAAACGAAGCACGCTCAGAGAAGCAAATGTTTGTTAAATAGAATTCCTACAATTTCAAATGTTCGCAATATGGAGTCAACAATGAACATTAAATAAGGGTTCGTTATATTGGAAGTACGTTAAATCGGTGTTCGCTAAATTGGAGCACCACTGTAATGCTTAAATTTGAAACATATACCCTGAAGTTGAAATTCAACAAAATTTTGTGAATACTTCCATAGAAATTGACGTCACCAAAATATCAAAACCTTCATTGAAAGTGTTGAAGTGTTGAATTTAAAGTTCATACATTAGTCTTGTTTTCTTGATAAATAAAACGTACTCAGAGTTTGAAATATGAAAAATCGAAAAAAAAACGCCTATCCCCCTTACAAAGTAACGTCATCAAATTAATATAACCTAAATAAATTCGAATAAACTTCAACCTGAGTACTTTGATTTCGGGCAAGTCGAAGATCATTTTTTAATGTTTTTATTTTTCATTTGTCTTTTGTTCATCATTAAAGTGATGAATTAAAGTATATTCCTATATATATATTCCTCACTTTATATTCCATGAAGTTTTTAAAAAAGCTTTTGTACTTCAAATATTCAGTAGTAGACATTTCATCCAATATCCCAGCAAAATTTTTCGTTAGGTCTTGTTTTTTAATCGATTAATCGATAATCGATAAACTAACCGTTTTAAGCGCTTAATCTTTTCAAGTGACAGCGCTATCGATTACCTCTAATGACATGGCTATATAAAAATAATGGGTTCTGTAAGCGAGAGGGTAAGCGATGAATGAAATTTTCTGGATTACTTTTTCGATTATATGTAAGCGAAGATTTTGCTGGTCCAGTTCTCGGTCAATTGTGTGCAAATATTTAATGACACACACAACACAATTGATCATAATAAGCTCGGTCAAAGTCCTTTCAAGATTTTGCTGGGATGTTCTTCTAGAAAAACGTGCTCATGTCATAAATGTCAGGAATAAAAATATACTTTATAATTTTGTGATTACTAAGTCCTGAGACTATACATCGACAAACAAACCTTATTTGCAGCTCTTAACCTGCTAGAACATAATTTTTAATAATAATATGTTTTTGGGTATCCTGTAACATAAAACATTTTAAAAATCATTGCTCAATTTATTACTTGCTTTAAAATTTCTAAAATAAAATTAAATTGATTAAAATTCATTAAATTTTTTATTTAAATTAAATAAATGGCGTTTTATAACAATTTTATGGCGTTCTGATGTTTTTTTATTTTATTTTGAAGATGTCTATTTAAAACTCTAAGATGGTTTCCTAACTACTTTTCTTTACTAAAATACATAATTATTATTCTGTTCAAATCAACCAACAAAAACTTTCATAAATACAGTTTTTAAGAAAAAAATATTCTAAAAATTATTCTAATTTTCATGACTCTTGACCTTGTTCTCCCAGGGCAAGTTTGCTTTGGGAATTATGTAGATAATGACTATGAAACAAATTTCCGATATCAATTTGTTATCACTGTGATATTGTGATACTGTGATATTTATGGTCGAGAATAAGGCAGTCAAATGTTACGGACCTCAGTCTTGTCTATTAAAGTCGAAGCTGAAATGTATAAGGAGTACTATAAAAGAAATTTATAAAAATTAGGAAAAAAGTTTATAAATTAATTTTAATATTTTGTTCTAATTTTCACTTAACTTTTATATAGAAGACGTGGATTGATTTCGAAAAAATATTTAAATTAATAGTAATTCAGCGTCACTGAGGGAAAATTTGTTAACGTTTTACTTCCCGGTTCTATTTTTTCCTTAATTATGCAAAATTATTCAAAATAAATCTTTGGGATTTACTCACAATTGCAAGTCAAAATTTTGCGTAAACAAAACATTTTTGGAAAATTCCTTGATTGCGGAAAATTTTTCAGTTTTGTGTAAGTTACCAAATTATCTTTCAAATGATATCAAATATATTAATATTGATGAGATTAATTTTGTATATTGTTACCGACTTTTATAAATAATACAATAAATTAAAATATATATGTTTACTCATTTGCACTTTAACAAAATAATCATAACAGTAAACTATTATTTAAAAAAATTATATTAGTTTCGTAGTATTTTTTAAGCTTTGCTTTTATGAGGTTAAGTATAACCTTCTTAAAGGGTGCACAATTTAGTTTCCGGCCCGAGTGCCAGCAACCCTAGCTACGCTTCTACCTCACTCCAATCGCAGTCGTGTAAACAAATAATTGCATGTAAGCAAATAATTGCAATTTACCAACAATTTTTTCTTTGAGTCCCTGCTCTTGCTCTCTTAGCGCAGAGCATCGCTCTTGCATTTTCTGTTGACCTTGTCAAACTTCATTTCATTTTTCAAACTTTTAATTTATCTTTAATCTATACAAAATATGCTATCACACTTGTGAATGCCACATTTTAAAATATTAAAATATCTTTCTTTCTCAAGTGTGAATTAAAAAATTGGAAAACTACAATAAAAATATGTGTAAAAAAATTGCATGTGGCGAAAAAATATGCACACATTGGTTTGCAGCTCATCATTCTATAGCAACAACAGCACAGCAAGCTTTATTTAACTTGTATACCCATCACGTCAAAGAGCGCAACTGCTTTTGGTTACTCTTCGATTGAGTGTGGAGAGCGAGATCAATAAACTTTAAAGAGAAGGGTTGATAGCAACATGTCGTTGAAACTCTCGTAACACAAGCGCGTGAAAAGCAAACGACCAAGCAATGCTTTTCAAGCATCGGCGGTAATTTCCTAAAAAACTTAACAACTTAATTAAATATATTTATTGTTAAATTTTCTTAAATAAACCCCGCTTATGGCATTCTGTAGCACAAATATGATATTAAAATTTTTTTCATAAAAATCGGTCCAGTAGTTTTGGAGTCTATTGCGCACTTAACCCTTTCATACAATTTGTACGATATATCGTACACATTTCAAACACATATTTTTCGGTTATTTTTGGGGAATTCCCGATTTATAAAAACTTCTTGCTGTTAGCACTGATATTCGTTTTAATCGAATTTGTGTTTGGATTTGCAATATATTGCGTTTTATGTTCATAACAAGAGTGACTTCAATTGGGTTCGGACGTGCAGAATATTAATGAGCAAATCTTCTGTTTTATTTTTCATATAACTCGGTAAGTATTTAATTTTTTACACTATTTTTTTTTTCCAAATTATTGCTGAAATATGAGTTAAATAATGTTTTGAAAACCAATTTTGCCGCGTTATTTTCTAAATTATATTTTGGAAATAAAAAAAAGTGTACGATATATCGTACAAATTTTGTAAAGGCTATTGTACGATATTTCGTACAACATGAAATTGTACGATATATAGAACAAAATAGTTTAAGTTGTTGTGTTTTTTTTAGAATTGTGTATCCGAAACTATGAATAGAACCCGGAAAAGATTATGTGATGCTGACATTGCTAATTTTTTTGACCTAATAGATTCTGACTGTTCGGATCTAGAGGTTGAAGATGATAATGATATCGGAAACATGGAAAAAGATAGTGACGATATTATTGAATATGATGGTAAAACCCAGGTCACTGATCATTATGCCCAACATGAACAAACTGATGAAACACCAATCAATGCAGTATCAAATATTGCTGATAAAAATGTTTTGGTAGGTATTGTAATTGAACCTGAAGATGTAGAAACATTTACTGTTACAGATAAACAGGTTAAAAGTGGAGAAAGTTCCACTTAAATTTTATATAATAGTATATATAGATATAGACAGTGATGAGAATAACGGGCACTGCGGGCACTGCAGCAAAATATTTATACATACAGCAGAGAACCAGACGCCGCAACAGAAGAGAACACTATGACGAGAACCAGTTTTTCCCCATCTCAACCGCACTCGCCAGAGAGACGATCAAATAGAGAGAAACTGATACCTGCCATGTTCGATAGTGTGCTAATGAGACGTCGAACATAATGAGGGATGAACCCCAACATGAAATGAAGAAAAGAACGAGAAAGTATAATGAAGCAGCAAGTCAGATAAGAGAAAAGCTAGCAAGCTATATATTTACACACACAAACATAGCACAAGATAGAGACACGCAAGAAGAAGCACGACAAGAATGCGACGGTTGAGCCAGCCATCAATAGCAGGAAGACAGACAGCCAAGAGCAGACCATTGAATACGACAGTCGGCATCCGCCAGAAAAGAGCAGACCATTGAAGGTAACAGTTGGCATCCGCCAGTTAAGTGCAGACGATTGAAGGAAATAGTTGACATTAGTTAAGGGCATACTATTGGAGGCAAGAGTTGACGTCAGGAGTAGAAGAATGATCGCTAGCAGACAACTGAAGGTAAAAGTCGCACGGCGACAAGTCGAGTGCAGGAACGAACGCGGAGCTAAATAAAAGGAAGAATGATACGCAGGTGACAGAAGGACATAGACGGAGCAAGGAAAGGAATTTATATTAAGTATCATTAGGTAGCAGGTCTCAAATGATCTTTTGCATTTTGTTAAGTATCATTAAGGTAGCAGGTCTCAAATGATCTTTTGAATTTATGTTGAGTATCATTAAGGTTATAGGTCTCAAATGATCTCTTGAATTTATACTAAGTATCATTAATGTAGCAGGTCTCAAATGACTTTTTGAATTAATATTAAGTATCATTACGGTAGCAGGTCTCAAATGATCTTTTGAATTTATGCTAAGTATCATCAAGGTAGCAGGTCTCAAATGATCTTTTGAATTTATGTTGAGTATTATTAAGGTAGCGGATCATAATGATCTTTGATCAAGTATAATAAGATTTAAAGTAAACAACCGACCTTGACGACCAGACACCACACCTACGCGTGATCATCGGCAGCAAAGCATCGAGCAGAGTGGAGGCCACGTATTCTCATCACCGTCTAGACGTATTGGCCTAAAGACCTAATAAAAAACCCATCAGTTACATTCTACACGTCTCTTTATTTATTAAAATAGTTCCGAACCTTAGAATCCGGCGAGCTTACCTCAGCTATAGACCCGGAAGACCGGGAGCTTCGTTACATGGCGCCTGAGCAGGGACGTGTAGATCAATGCTGCATAAAAGACAAACAACTAAAGAGAATACATGCGCAAATTCCTGCTGAAAGAAGTTTAATTAAAGAATAGATTTGAAAGAAAAAGGGTGTCGAAAGCGAAAGTAAAGAAAATTAAATCAAATTTATGAAAGTCTTAAGAAAATTGAAGTAAAGAAGAAGGAGTGTTATCAGAAAGGTGAAGTCAAAATAAGATTGTAAAGATTAAACCAATGCTATAATTAAAAAGAAGGTAAAATAAGAGATAATAAAAAAATAATAATAAAAAAAGGTAAATAAAAGATCATAAAAAAAGAAGCACAAAGGGAAATTAAAAAAAAGAGTTGGAAAAAAATAAGTGATAAAAAAAAAGATAAAAAAGGAACATAAAAAAGACACAATATGGAAAAAAAGAGAATTAAAGATGAAAAGAGCAACGGAAAAAAAAATTATATTGAAAATAGAACACATTAAAAAAAAATAAAATAAAATAAAATAAAACAATGGTTAAAACTGCTTGGATCTATTCACTCCGGCGCGAGGACTTGCTTAGCTACGCAAATGAGTTCCATTTCGAAGAGGGAGGCTCAGTGGAAGAACTGAGAAAGCGCTTCGCTGCATTTGTCAATGAAGTTGAACTAACCCAAGACGAAGAGAACAACTTGCAGAACTCGAGGTAAAGCATAAGCGAGGAAGCTCACCGGTAGCTATGCCCACCAACGATACAAAAGTTGTCCCTACAATAGTTACAGCAAAGCCATCGCCTGAATCCACTGACACCCAAGACCACGAGTCTGCACGAGAATTATTTACAGAAAGGACATCAATATACCAGTCATAGCCACGTCTAGAGTCTGAGCTGCCAAGAGACACTCCACGGGCTTTTATTTATAGGGAGATCATCAATAGAGTTAAGAGATGGACCATTAGATACCGCGGATACGAGGACCCACTTGCGTTTATAGAGAAGGTCGAAGAATTAGCGGAGGTATATGATGTCAACACCGACTTGCTGCTACGAACCATGCCTGAGCTGTTGGACGCTCAAGCGCTCTGCTGGATAAGAAACAACAACCAACACTGGCGGAGCTGGAAAGACTTTAAGGCCGATTTCTTTCGTTTCTTCCTGCCTACGAGATTCTTTGAGAGGCTCGAAGATGACATCCGTCGACGTCAACAGCTACCTGGCAAGAGATTTAAGGATTACGTTATTTCAATACAAAACCTAATGCGACGCACCAATCTTAGCGAGCAACAAAGGCTAGAAAGAGTATCGGAACAGCAGCCATGAACTTCAGTTCTACGCAAGCGCGAGGAATTCACAAGCCTGTCTGAATTAATTAATTTAGCTGGAGATTTTCAAGACTTAGACCGGACCCATAGAGTGAAGAATTGGCTGGACAGCCCAGCCCGAGAACAGCCAACGAGACAAAGCTATTCAGGCCCAGACACCGTTTTTGGACCCTCGCACGGCCTGTCGACGCTGCAGACAAAGTGGCCATCTGGCCAGAAATTGTCGAGGACCAATATTGAGTTTATGCTGGGATTGCGGTGGTCAAGGCATGATTACATTTGATTGCTGTCGCAAAGCGTTGGGAAACTACGAGGGACCCGCTAAACGTCGAGAAGAATGAGGTCCTTTCCAAAGCCTCGACACCACTAGATGATCTGTGAACTGACGAAGCGCGCATCATTTCCACTGTAGCACTCGATGACGTATGGATGGAGGCTACTTTATAGAAAGGGGCAATGCGCAGCGTCATTAGTAAGTACTTCGCAGAAAAACTACGAACACCAAGCAATACCATCTCTATTGTTTCCCAAGTTTTCTGGCTGATGGTAGTTTTAGAAGGTCACTGAAGCACTGCAAACAAGTCTCCTTAGGAGAACATAGTTTCCAAGCGTTCATCTTGATTCTGCCGCAAGTGCTTGACGATTAAATCCTGGGGATGGATTTCCTCGCGGGCATCGGTACAACAATACGATGTGGAAATTTCCACCTTGAACTCCGAGCTACGACCACCAAAAACGCCCAAATGGAAGTCACTCACCATATCACAGCAGCACCTGCGTCACCAATTACCATCGCAGCAGTGCTTGCGTCACCAACTGACATCGCAGCAGCACCTGTGTCACCAACTGCCAACGCAGCAGCACCTGCATCATCAACTGCCATAGCAGTAGCACCTGCGTCACCAACTGCCATCGCAGCAACACCTGCGTCACCACCTGCCAGCACAGCAGCACCTGCATCATCAACTGCCATCGCAGCAGCATCTGCATCATCATTTGCCATCGCAGCAGCACCTGTGTCACCAACTGCCGACGCAGCAGCAGCTGCATTACCAACTGCCAGCGCAGCAGCACCTCTGTCACAAACTGCCAACGCAAAAGCACCTGCATCATCAACTGCCATCGCAGCAACACCTGCATCATCAAATGCCATCGCAGCAGCACTTGCATCATCAACTGCCATCGCAGCAGCACCTGTGTCACCAACTGCCAACGCAGCAGCAGCTGCATCACCAACTGCCAGCGCAGCAGCACCTGCTTCATCAACTGCCATCGCAGAACCTGCGTCTCCACCTGCCATCGCAGCAGCACCTCCGTCACAAACTGCCAATGCAGAAGCACCCGCATCATCAACTGTCATTGCAGGAGCACCTGCGTCACCAACTGCCAACGCAGCAGCACCTAAATCATCAACTGCCATCGCAGCAGCACCTCCGTCACCAACTGCCATTGCAGCAGCACCTGCGTCACCAACTGCAAACGCAGTAGCACCTGCATCATCAACTGCCATCGCAGCAGCACCTGCATCATCAACTGCCATCGCAGCAGCACCTGCGTCACCAACTGCCAACTCAGTAGCACCTGCATCATCAACTGCCATCGCAGCAGCACCTGTGTCACCAACTGCCAACGCAGAAGCACCTGCGTCACCAACTGCCATCGCAGCAGCACCTGCGTCACAAACTGCCAACGCAGAAGCACCTGCGTCATGAACTGCAAGCGCAGCGACACCTGCGTCAAGAAAGCCACAGAAGTCAACAAGGGCAACAGTATCTGCATCACGAACTGCTAGTGCAGCGACACTTGCATCAAGAAAGCCAAAGAAAATAACAAGGGCAGCAGCATCTGCACCACCAACTGCTAGCGCAGTGACACCTGCGTCGAGAAGAGTAAAGAAGTTGATAAGGGCAGCAGCATGTGCATCGCCAACTGCAAGCGCAGCGACACCTTCGTCAAGAAAGCCACAGAAGTCAAAAAGGGCAGCAGCATCTGCATCACCAACTGCTAGTGCAGCAACACTTGCATCAAGAAAGCCACAGAAGTCAACAAGGGCAGCAGCATCTGCATCACCAACTGCTAGCGCATCGAAACCTGCGTCGAGAAGAGTAAAGAAGTTGATAAGGGCAGCAGCATGTGCGTCGCCAACTGCAAGCGCAGCGACACCTGCGTCAAGAAAGCCACAGCAGTCAAAAAGGGCAGCTAGCGCAGCGACACTTGCATCAAGAAAGCCAAAGAAAATAACAAGGGCAGCAGCATCTGCATCACCAAGTGCTAGCGCAGCGACACCTGCGTCGAGAAAAGTAAATTAACCAACAAGTGTTGTAACAACTTTAAGAACAATCGTAAAGAGACTGAAGAGGGCAGCAACACCTGCATCAACAACCACAAGGTTAGTGACACCAGTGTCACCACGTAACGAGAAGACCTATAAAGTCACCCACATGAAAGAAATTGGTAAAATTGAGAATCAGAAAATCAACGTTTTCCTCCAAGACCTCCAATTGAGGAGCTTCGAGAACATCCAAGGGGTATCAAACATGACAACCCACCGCATAACGATGCGCGACGACCGTCCGATTTAGCAGCGATACTTCCCTAAAAATCCGGCAATGCAAAAGACAGTTGATGACGAAATCGACGAACTATTACTATATAGTAAAGGGTTACATCGAACAATCACGAAGTCCACATAGCGCACCGATAGTACTTGTACGGAAGAAAACGTGACAATGGCGGTTATGCATCGATTATCGTCAACTAAACGCACGCTCCATTCCGGACGCTTACCCGCTCCCAAGGATCCATCACATCCTCAATCGACTAAGGAACGCGAAATTCATAAGTAGCATCGACCTGAAGAAGGGATATTGGCAGATACCAATTCAAGAAGACAGCAAGGAATAAACCGCTTTTACAGTCCCGGGAAGAGCACTCTTCAGTGGCGGGTAATGCCATTCGGACTTCATTGCGCACCAGCCACGTTCCAGCGAGCCCTTGATCGTGTCATCGGTGCCGACCTAGAACCATACGCTTTTGCGTATTTAGACGACATCATCGTCACGGGCACAACGCTAGAACAACTCATGGATAACCTAGCAGAAGTGTTCAGAAGACTACGAGAGGTCAACCAACGCATAAGTCCCGAGAAGTGCAAGTTTTTCAAGAAGGAAGTTAGGTACCTTGGTCACGTTGTAAGCGAGCAGGGTATTCACACGGACCCAGACAAAGTAGCAGCGATAAAAGAGCTAAAACCCCCAGAAAACGTACGAGAGCTCATGAGATGCATTGGGCTAGCGTCCTGGTACCGACGGTTTGTACCAGAGTTTTCAACCATCATATATCCATTAACCGTACATCCATTTCTTTGCTGAAGAAGGGCAAACACTTCAAGTGGGGAGCAGAACAAGATAAGGCATTCGAAGAATTAAAGCGACTGCTGACCGAGGCGCCCATCCTAGCCTGCCCTGACTTTAATCAGCAATTCGTGCTACAAACCGACGCCTGTGACTATGGCCTAGGCGTGGTGTTGACTCAAAC
Organism: Tetanocera ferruginea; assembly: GCA_958299015.1. NCBI lineage: Eukaryota > Metazoa > Arthropoda > Insecta > Diptera > Sciomyzidae > Tetanocera > Tetanocera ferruginea. The sequence goes on along the minus strand of OY282641.1, from coordinate 84,427,994 downwards.
TATAGATGGAGCCGAAAGAGTAATTTCGTATGCTAGTCGACACCTTAACTAGGCCGAAATCAATTACACAGCCACCGAGAAGGAATGTTTGGCCCTAGTGTGGGGAATACGGAAGATGAGTCCTTATCTAGAAGGGTACGCGTTCACTGTCATTACGGACCACCTCTCTCTCAAGTGGTTGAACTCCATCGAGAGCCCATCAGGCCGTATCGCAAGGTGGACATTCGAGCTACAGCAATACTCTTTTGACGTTCAGTACCGCAAGGGAAAACAAAACGTTGTGGCAGACGCCCTATCTAGACAGCTTAAAGATAAAGTACGTGGTACTCGCTGGTACGAGAAACGCATCAAAGAAGTCAAAACCAGCCCAGAAATGTATCCAGAATACATGATTGAAGGCGGATGGTTATATCGACATTTTCCAAGGACTATTGGTGAAGAGGATTGTACACCGTGGAAGATGTGTGTGCCAAATTACCTTTAAGAACGAGTAATGAGTGAAAACCACGACGCACTCACAGCAGGCCACTTAGGTATAAGGAAGACCATAGCTCAAGAGCCAACAAGTATTATTTGCCTGGGTGTTCCGTCACATCAGTCAATATGCAAGAGGATGCAAGATCTGTCAACGCTAAAAAGTAAGTCAACAACGCCCAGCCGGCGAAATGCTGACACATCTATATGAAGAACCGTGGATCACGGTTTGTGCAGATTTTGTGGGCCCACTGCCCCGATCGAAGCATGAAAATACTATGCATATAGGATTCATGGGTAAATTTTCGAAGTGGATGCCACTTCGTTAAACCACCACGGAGCAACTTAAAAAGGCCTTCCGCGAACGGATCTTGGCAAGATTTGGGGTCCCGAAGACGCTTATCACCGACAATGTAGCCCAGATTATAAGCAGAAATTTTCAACAGTTCCTGAAAAATCTCGGTGTCCAACAAAGGTACACCGCGCCCTACACCCCTCAAGAAAATCCCACGAACGCACCAATGCTGCTGAACAACAGAGTAAGTGGGATGAGCTACTCCCAGAACTAACCCTCGCCTACAATACAAGTGAGTCTGAATCGACCGGATTCAGCCCAGTATTTGTAGTACAAGGACGAGAACCTCTCTCTACCAAATGCACTCTATGACGAACAAATCATAGGAACAGGCCAAGAAGTAACTTCAACAAGCGAGCAGAAAAGCGTTTTCAACATCGTTAAACGTAATATGGAGCAGGCGGCGTAGTCACAAGCAAGACACTACAATTTAAGGTGTAGACAATGGAGGCCAGAAGTAGGCCAACTCGTCTGGGTATAAATTCGTAGCCAAACTTGTGACACGATTTGACGGTCCCTACAGGGTAGAATCTTTTGAGTCCCCTGTTATAGTCCGTATAAAGAAACCCAACGAAAGACAGTCACGCTCGGCTCATGTTGGCGAGCTCAAAGTTTACCACTCAGACGAAAAACTGGAGCAAGAAATTCTGCCACACCGCGAGTATTGAGAACTCTTGCAAGAAACAGGATTCCATAACAGAAGAAAGGTTTAGGTTTAAAAGAAAGAGGGTTAAAAGAAAGGTTTAAAAAAATTAAAGAAAGGTATTTAAAAAAAAAAATAAGAGAGAGAAAAAATTAAAAAAAAGAATAAAATAAGGAGAAAGAAATTAAAAACAAAATAAGTTTCAAGAAAACAAAACGAGAGAAAGAAATTACAAAAAAAGTAGAAGAAAGTTAAAAGAAAAATATAGAAATATATTAAAAAAACGAACATAAAAAAAAGGATGGAAAATGCAAAACTAAAAATATTATTTTACATAAAAAAAAAATAAAATTTAAACAAGAATTGCAACTAAAAGAAATACAGGTCATTTTAATATAATGAACGGTAAAAAAAAAAATGTAAAGTAAATATAATATAACGAAATTTTAAAGAAAGAGCAACTCAGTATCAACAGCATCATTCAAGTGCCGACCAGTTAACTAGAGGATGAGATAGGAGCGAGCGCTATAATGCATTCCACAAAGAAAATGCCGCGCCCGAACCACCCCCGGGCAGAACCAAACCACCCCCGGGCAGAACCGAACCATCTCCGGATGAAACAGCAGCACCTCCAGAGAACCATGCGGAAACGAGCCGAAGCCCGAATGAAATGCTAGACGCCGAAATCAAAAAACTAAAAGCGACAAGAGAACGGGGAGACTATCGCGACTCCGCAGGATCAACGTCCGAATTTCACGATCCGGAAAAGTCACCACCCGCATCGTACTGTTTTAATTTATTTTATTATTGATATAAATGTTAATATGTGAGTCTTGATGTATGGGGTGTGAGAGTTTATGTGTTGCTGTTAGATTACTTGTATGCTTAGCCTTACTTTCTTTGATTTTTCTGAGGTTTCTTCCTTCTTCGATAATTGTACTTCCTTTGCTTGTTGCGTGTTCTTCCTTCTTTGATAGTCTTACTTTATTTTGTTGTGGAGGTTTCTTCTCGTTCAATAAAAACTACACTGTTTAACTTTTGTTCCTTCACATAGAACTGACTTTTATTAAATTTTTCTCTTATATTTATACACCTTTCCATCTTACTATCTTAACTTCCGCACTAAAAGTTGTTACCTATAACATTACAAATACAATACCTAAAATAGTATATACATGCATATCAATTGTTATATAAGCTTACATGCTAAATAATTTACAATTCTAAATAATATATAAACTTACATACTAAATGATATATAAACTTACATACTAAATGATAACAGACTTACAAACTAAATTATATACAAACTTACATGTTAAATAATAAACATACACACATACTTAATAATAAACAATTTAAACAATAAACCTTACCAACTTACATATTTTGCAATTTGCACGCACCGACACACATATTCAGTTGCTTAACAATCTACATATTTTGCAAGGTGCGCATACCGACACACATATTCAGTTGCTTACCAATCTTAATTCGTTTTTGAATTTTTTGTGTTATATTTGACACCGCTCACTTTCGCGTGTTATATTTGGACATAAGTTCGTCAACAGTGCGGTTTATTGACCTAGAAACATACATAGAACAATGCAATTATAAACGCAAGCACCATGCATTCTTTTACTTCCCCGATAATCTGTAGGGTTTAATAACAGAGACGCAGCCGATACAGTTGATGTGCGCTTGTTTCGATATTTTCCGCTAACCGTTGCATTTTTAATGTTTGCCAGTGCTTGCGATTGAAATTTAACTTCAATTTCGCGCATTGGTTATGAACGCCGATCGCTTCATATTCTGAGGCAGGTCAGTGTTTCATTCAAGTGGCATACAGTTATTTACGTCACTTGAATAAACCATATGCTATTCAATTACCAATAATTTTTCTTCATGTGCGCTTAACGCATTTTAATTCTGCACTATGCATGTTTGTATGTCTCTTTTTTTTTTTTTTTGTTTTTTTCTTTTAGGTATTATGTATTTACCTATATGTATTTACATAACACCTATACCTATTTTTCTTTTAGGTATTATGTATTATGTATTATTTAAATTTTCTGTACATTTCTCTTATTTTACTGATCCTGAATTAGATTTACTCTATTTTAGAGGTTTTCAAGCCACAAATTTTTATCTTATTAATATCAGTTGTAAAAACTTTCAATTTCAAATTAATAATTAATAATTCCGTTTCTTCAGTGGGTCCCAGTATTTTTGCTGAGCGGATAGATGCTTTTCTCTGTGGCTCCGTTGAAGTCTCTCTTTCTTGCTCTTCTTCTGGACTCATTTCCAGAATACGCTCCTCCTGTGAGATCGTATTTGATTGTCTTTACTGTACGAACCGGTTCTCGTTGTGTTGCTGTGTGATGCTGTACATGTATATCTTCTTTCCGGAATCTTTGCGTTTGCCCTGCTGGCTCTTTATTAGTGGTTGCAACTCTCCTCTTTCTACAGATGAATACCGCTATGATAATAGTCAGGACGATTGTTGATGACCCAAAAGCAATGCCCGACCCGGTTGTTATTCTGTGTATTTGGAATAGGCTATCATTATTTTTCCTTTGTTCGGGAATCGTCTTTAATTCAGATCAACTGCGCTGACCGTTCTGTAACTCTGTCTTCATACTTTCGTGATAAGATACAACAACAGGCAATGTGTGGATCTAAAGTCCGTTTCATTCAATACCTCTGTCCATTGTGACTTTAATGTTTCTATGAGTGATGTACCATTTACTACTCGTTGTTTTATGTTGTCCTCATTTCGGATTATGCACCGTTGTGTTATAGTGACGTAGCCAAATCCTGATAGTGTGAGTGTACTCACTTCGTACTCCCACGTAACTTCAAATGTTTCTGGTACTTGGAAATTGTATATCCATCTATTTGACACTGTCATTTTAACCAGAAAACCTTTAACTGGTGGAATAGCCGCATATTGGCAGAATTCTTCTCATCTTTTAAGATTTTGCAGTAGGCTTACTTCACAGATTAGACTATTCATTGTGAGTACCTTTCCCGGAAGTCGGCATAGTCGTATTTCACTCATGTCGGCTCATGTAGATTCCGCCATGTAGGCATACGTTGTTTTCGCCATTAGGTCCCATCGTCCCTTTGTGAATATTGGAATTGGATATACTTTATACATGCTGAACCACATCCGCTCGGGTAGAGGTAATTTTACCACTACCACAAAACTGCCATTCGCAGGAAACGCCTTCACCGTTGCTATCTGATGTACCTCAAATGACTTGTCCATGAACCATTTCGCTTTTCCCTCCATTGTAAACTGTCTCATTAACTTATGCACATCTTCTGCGTTGAGTATTGTGGGATACAGGGAGCCTCTAATCAAATCGTCCAATATTGTAATTTCCTGCGCCTGCTGCCCCTGAATTTCTACCAGCTTTGAATTAATTACGGCTTGTCTTTCCAATAATTCCATTTTGAGCGTTACTTTCCCCAAAACTCTGTTGGCCTCGTTATTCTTCATGCTTTGTTTTTCGTATGATTTGCTCATGATACTCTGCAAACCTTCTACCTCCTTCATTTCCTTCATTAAAGGTTTGGAAACGGCCTTATAAGAGTTCTCTATTACAGTGACTTGCTTCTTAAGTTTCTCATAAGTCTGGCTTTCCCTGTTTTCTATGTCCCTTAGATGCTCTGAAATTTTCTCTTCGTCCTTGTGGTCCATCACTCCAAAAGCCCAATGGAGCGCGTCTCCAACAAAATTAACTGATCTCCGGCTTCTGCGTTGGTTTTTTATCGTTGCCATGACTTCTTCATTTTTCTTCAGTGTTACTAGTAATGCTCTCGTCTCCCGTAGAGGAGCCACACAGGATAAATAAAACTCTTTCGCTGCGAACACTTCTACTAAAGTTTTGCATCTGTTCTCCTCAACTTGCAAACACGTCTCCGACGTCCCAAGTACCTCATCCAATTTAACCGGCGTGAACTTCGTTAATATCGTCCATTCCTCGGAATAGAACATAGCCTCGGTTATTGTTTCTAGAAAAAACTGGTGTTTTCTCCAAGCTTACCACCTCCTTATGTTGCGCTCCGGTGCATCCAATCCAAAAAAAACCTAGAATGCATATCATTGTTTCGTCGTGCTTAATCTATTTTTATTCAAATATATATAATATATTAGCTTTACATTTATCGTGATCATAACATAATTTGCTATATTAACATTATTGCATTTTGTTTTGTTTATGCATTATTGCATAAATGTTGTGTTACTTATTGCTACATTGGCTGTATATTTCAATAAAAATTATTTTTGTGCCATGCTTACTTGCTTTTTAAGCTGACCTGAGAGTTTGTGCCGGAACCGTGCTATGCGCGAAGTTTGGTCTTTCAAATTTGCTATTCCCCTCAATGGTTGATGGTCCGTATATATCTTAAAAGGCCTTCCTAACAGATATAATAATTATCTAAATTAAAATTTTTTGTTACCCAAACAATTGCTAAAAATTCTTTTTCTATTGTCGAATAGCGTTTCTCTGCGCTATTTAATGCCCTACTCGCGAATGCAATTGGCTTATCCTCGCCAACTTTGCCTTGTGATAAAACCACACCTAGTGCCTCTCCGCTGGCGTCTGTAGTTAATAAGAAAGGTTTTTCAAAATCTGGATAAGCTTAAACTGGGGATAAGGTGACTGCTTCCTTTAACGTCTCAAAAGCTTGCTGACAGTCATTTGTCCACTGAAATTTGACGTCATTTTTAGCAAGTTATTTATTGGTAATACGATTTTCGACATATTTTTTATAAATTTCTTGTAGTCATTGCATGTCATTGTCATTTGTCTTGGACGGACATGTTTTTAAATCGATCTTAATTGCTAAAATTTTAAAGCTGAAATCTAACTTGCAAATAGTTAATATTATTCTTAATAAAGTTTAAACAACAAAAGAAAGCTTCTTTACATCAACAACAACAAAAGAAGCTAGAATAAGTAAACAAAACATGAACATTTAAAGCTCTCTAAAATAAACAAATCAGTTTTACATATACATAATTAAACAAAAAAAAAAAAAAAAAAAACAAATTAAAATCAGTACAAGAGGAGCAAAAGCTTCTCTGCAACAAGTGCAACCAACGTCACCAAGCGCGGAATTAGAAACGATGACTAATCTCTAATCTTTCTACTCAAACAAATGGAGATGCAGAAGGAGAGCATAATATCAGAGCTACGGTTGGCAATGCGTGACTCTGAGGAAAGAGTTATGCAGAAACTTAGCGAGACAGCTGCTGAAATAATGAATGTGAAGTCATGGTGGCAGCTGTCGAAAATGCGTGTTCTGAAATTAAGGCAGTAAAAGTTGATTTCATGGAATTAAAGAATCGTGTAAAAGTTGCAGACATGAAGAGTTCAACAGAATTACTAAATCTGCAGACAGAAGTCACGGAGCTCAAATTGACTTCAAATCGCAAAGCAGGACAATGCTGCTGTTTCATCAGATCTTCGTCTATGCGGTGTTCCCTGCACTCCAAATGAAGACGTTATGGGCATTTTCAGGAAAATTTGCGCTTCAATTGGCATAGCATCACCCGAAATAAAGTTTGCCTACCGTGTTAAGTACAAGAACACACAAAGCTCTGCAGCAAGTCCACCAATTCTTATTCGACTGGCAGCACCCTACGATAAAAACCTCGTACTAAAATCCGTTGCAAGCTTCAGGCGAACTAAAAGAGAATCTCTTCGATTAGAGCATGCTGGTTTTGACTCAAATGCTCCAATATTTATAAATGAATGCTTGACTAAGGTAAATTTTGAAATAATGCGAGCGGCAATCCGCTATAAGAAACAAAAACAACTGTCAGCTGTGTTTACTCTGCGTGGCTTGGTATATATAAAGCATGCTGAGAATGAAAGAGCTACGCAAATTGATTCGCTTCAAAAGTTATACTCTTTTTTCGAGACTGCGGGTTCTGCATACTTAGGTTAAGTTATATAAAGAAATTTTGCTTTAAGTATTTCTTCTTAAGTTTTTTCACTTTAACCTTTTTACTCTCTTACATAAACTGTGGCTATAGCTTCTTTTCTTTTTCTATCTTTAACAATAACAGTCATGGCAATTATATTAATGTCTTCTTTCAATACACTTTTTCAAAAGATCTTCTGCACTTCCCTCACTCATTTTACTTACGTTTTTTATGTCTACTTTATATATCCTTAACTTCATCTTATCTTAACTTACTTTTTTGGTGTGCCTCAGTTAAATTAATATCTTCCGCTTCTTTACCACACCTCTCTTTTTTCTTATAGTTCTTCTGCTTCTATATATCTATTATTTTGAAATGTTTGAAATTGGTTCGTATTATGTTTATTATTACGCATTCTAATACCCAATCTAATGAAGCTGTTGATAATTTTAAGGCCTTAATTAATGTTCTATGTAAACAGAGGAATGGTCTAAACGTGATTTATTTTAATGCTAGAAGTTTAAATAGTTTGAAACTTGACTACGCAAGATACATCTTTGAAAATTCATGTGTTGATGTCATCTGTGTCTCGGAAAAGTGGTTCAAAAGTGAAATCCCTGACTCTTGTTATAATTTTAATGGTTACAAACTTTTCCGAAGTGATAGGTGTGGCAGAAGAGGTGGTGGTGTTGCTATATATGTTAAGTCTAATCTCAATGTTAAGTTTGTAAATGAATCTATGAAGGTTGTGAGTTCCTAAATGTTGAAATTTATGATAAAAACTGTAAAATCTTAGTATCGTGTGTCTATAATCCTCATCGTTGCCATAGTCTCGAACAAGTTTTTACTGATTTATGTAATAAAATTATCGATTATGACTTCTATTTTGTTTGTGGAGATTTTAATGTTAATTTGTTGCAAAACTTCACTGTTACTGACCAGTTCAACTACCTGTCAACTATGTGTGGATTGAAAATTACGAATAATTTTCTTCGTCTCTTTAGTTTCTGATATTTCACTACTTCTTAAATTTGATCAAATAACCTTCTTGTCTGATCATGACTTACTTTTCTGTTGCCTCAACTTAAATTTAGGCAGAACTGCTCCTCTTTGTTTTTCTTACTATGACTTTAAATCAATTGATACACCTGCATTATTTCAAAACGTAGCTAATATTAACTGGGATGACTGCTGGTTTCTTGACTCGGTTGATGAGAAACTTCAAGTATTTATGAATAAATTAGATGATATTTTTGTTCGTCATGTTCCGTTACGCACCGTTGTAGTTTCAAATAATGATTGTCCCTGGTTTTCAAATCGTGTTTTAGTTGCTATCAGACTAAGGAATAAACTCCACTCGAAATGGAAACTAAATCCCTCCAATGTGAATTGGGATAATTTCCGCAGAGCTCGAAATGATACAAATTGTATAATTAAACAAGCAAAAACAAAATTATTTAATTCTAAGCCTTATCCTAACTTGCACTCTAAGCAGTTATGGCAAAATATTAAAAAATACAGAGTATTCAACAAGAAACCTAGTGAATGCAATCAAGACCCTGCCGATCTGAATAATTTTTTCTTGGCTAGCGGAAACCTTACCTCAGCAAGCAGTGTAGGCAGTGCTGAACTTCCGTTGCTGACTTCTGACTCATTGTTTCCCTCTTTTGAATTTTCTAGTGTAAGTGAAAATTATGTTGTGGAGTGCATACTGATGATGAACTCAAATGCAGTTGGAATTGATGGAATGCCCCTAAAATTCATAAAATTAGCAATTCCCTTTGTTTTATCGCCATTAACTCATATTTTAAACCATTGCTTTACTTGCTCCAGATTCCCTGATTTATGGAAGGCAACCACGGTTTTGCCAGTTGCTACATCTTCAACTGCTTCCGTTCCTAATGATTATAGACCCATAAGTATATTGCCAGCTTTGGGAAAAGTTTTTGAACGTATACTGGCCAACCAAATGTATTGCAAATAGATTGCAACGTGTGAAAGTGGGGAATGTTTATTCATCCCTGAGATCAATTTAGACAGGAGTTCCCCAGGGATCTATTTTGGGTCCACTCCTATTCTCTGTATTTATTAATGATGTTTTTTCTGTCTGTAAATATGCAATATTCATGCCTACGCTGACAATATTCAACTTTATCACTCTGGACCTACTGGACTCTTAGAAGACTTGACTTATAGACTTAACTATGATCTGGCCCTGTTGAACAATTGGGCAGTTATAGTGTTATGACACTGTCTTGTTTTCAGATCTTAAAACAAGCAGGGGATAAAAGAGACAGCAATGACTTGTGTGAATGGGATGTCTGTAGAAAATTGTGTGGAAAATTCAACAGCTGTTGCGACAAAAATAAAATTTATTTTGTATCAAAAATGTACAACTTGTCCGAATTATTTAAAAATAATTACGAGCTCGTGCAGCCGAACTGTTTTTTATTTCAACTAAAAACATTTAAAGGCAACGAATTGAAATGCAAAAACAGCATTAAAAGGTACAACGGCAAAAATGCAGAATGTCTGCTTTACAAAATATTGATCTTGTTCTTCCTTCTGCTGTAACAAATTATTCACAATAACTTTTTCGTGATTTTAAGCTGGTAGAAGCTGAAAAAGTAGAAATTTTTGTATTTTTTAGCGCTTGATTCGCTTGATTGCACATATAGCGTAGGCAATCATATCAACGGAAAATTTTAGTGAGCATTTATCGTACTGCTCTTAACTTACAATGAAAGCGCTGAAAAATACTAAAACTAGCCAGTGTCATATAGGCATTAATAATTTGCTCCTTATTAATCCCATAAAAACTAAAGTACTGCCGATAGCTAGGAGCGACTCTTGCTTTGTTGATATTCCTCCTCTTTTCTTTGGTGCGGATAAACTTTAAATTGTGTATAAAGCGAAAAATTTAGGATTTATAATCAACTCAAGGCTGACTTGTACTGAACACATTAACAACACGATAGGTAAAACATACGGGACTTTAAGATATTTACGCACTTCCTCGGACTTCACGCCCCTTGAAACCCGTCGCAGACTAGTTATACAATTAATTATGCCATACATCACATTCTTTGATGTTGTTTATTCACAGTTGGACTCCCAATCTCAGCATAAGCTCCTTGTAGCATTTAATAGTGCGGCAAGTTATGTATATGGTGTCAGTCGGTTTGATCATATTTCTCAAAGAAGTAAGGGCATACTTGGCTGTAGTTTACTTGAGTATATTAACTTCCGAAACATTATATTTCTACACAAACTTATACATACTCGAAGCCCAATTTTTTCAATCTCAACGCTCTTACAACCTTGTCCCAAGAATTAATTATCTCAATAGTAGTACGTTCTTTTTTATCTGCACCATTAGGCTTTGGAATGCATTACCAAGTTCTATTAAACAAATTACAGCTCGAATCAGTTTTAAACATGCCGTCTTTAAATACTTTAGTTCCTTAAATCAATAAATCTATTATCTGTTTTGCTCTTCTTTTAACGTTGTGCTTACCTTAAGCTCTTAATGTACACCTCTCTTTTTCTGCTTTACTTATAGTTCATTGTCATGTTTAGTGTATTTCGTTAAAAAAAAAAAATTGTATAATTTATTTTAATTTTATTTTATTCATCACACTTGCATTTGAATAATTGTATAACTGCTTAATAGTTTTTTTATAAATTAAAATTAATATTAATGTTTAGGTAATAGTGATTTTAGTCCTAAGTTTCACTAATTTGAACATTGTTATTTATACCTATGACGTACTAAAAAAGACTTGTCTTATTGTACCACACAATCAATAATAATAATAATAATAATAATAATAATAATAATAATAATAATAATAATAATAATAATAATAATAATAATAATAATAATAATAATAATAATAATAATAATAATAATAATAATAATAATAATAATAATAATAATAATAATAATAATAATAATAATAATAATAATAATAATAATAATAATAATAATAATAATAATAATAATAATAATAATAATAATAATAATAATAATAATAATAATAATAATAATAATAATAATTTACTAAGCCCAGAAACGCCTGAACCTCCCTTCTATTTCTTGGTACTGGAATACTTTTAACACATTCTAGTTTCTGCGGATCTGGCAGAGCTCCTTGTTCTGAACATTTGTGCCCTAAATACGCTATCTCACGACGCAGAAATTGACATTTTTCTGTGTTCAACTTCAAACAATTTTCTCTAAGTTTCTGGAATACCTTCCCCAATCTTTCCTCATGCTGGTGTAAATTCTTACCGTAAATAACAATATCATCTAAGTATACGAAACAATCTATCCCCTGCAGCCCTGTAAGTATGTTATTCATTAACCGTTGGAATGTAGCTGGTGCTCCAGTTAGACCAAATGGTATTCTATTGAACTCGTAGTGATCTAATGACGTGCTAAAGGCTGTTTTTTCTCTATCCTTGTCATTAACGAGTATTTGGTGGTACCCACTTGCCAGGTAAAGAGTTGAGAAATATCTGCAATGACCTAATTGGTCTAATACTACCCCGACAACAATCAGTTCGTACGCCTGCCTTTTTTATAATATTACCACTTTCAACTTTTATTTATAATGAGAAAACAATATTTCTGATACAAAGTTTGTAGTATCCTTAAAACTTGAAATGTAATTTTTTAGAATTAATAGCAAAAGTAAAAAAAAATTACAAAAATAACAACATTAATAGCGAGATTAACCAACACAGTCGTAAAATGAAATCCAAAAACTGACAACACTCAATTCGTACGATAGAAAGAATGCGAGTGTGAACAAGGATAACGGCACAAATTATTTTTTTGCTGATTTTGTATATCAATTGAGAATGTTTTAAGAATGTATTGGGAATGTTTTGAGGAAATTCCGGTCACTCTTTGATTTTATACCAGTACTTTTTTGAATGATTTTCTACTATGGCACGTAGCAAAGCGGTTTGTGAAGAAATTAGAAAGTGCATTTTTAAAAACTTTATTTTACACAAAAGTTATGGCGATATTGCATAGCCCCTAGGATAAGCATAGTCAACTGTCAAATACGTCATCAAAAATTATGTGAATATCGCCCCAATTGAGCCACAGCAGCATGGGCGAGGTAATAAATCAAAAGTAAATAATCGAGCCATACGAGCATCGCAGGCAATAATAATAGAAATAGAACGGACTTCAGTGAGAAACATAGTGAAAATGTGGTCGAACATGATCGAGAGAAGTGTAAGCCGTGAATGGCTTACTCTGAAACTCGGAATAATTTGCATAAATTGAAATTTGGCTTTTATTATGTGAATTTTGGTTCAACGAGTACCAGTGCATTCATTTTCAATTTTGCAGGAAAAGAAAAACCACCGTTGAATGCAAATTTATGCAAATGTTTCCGAGTCCATTCACGGCTTACACTTCTCTCGATCATATTCGACCACATTTTCGCTAAGTTTCTCACTGAAGTCTGTGTTTTTTCTATGATGATGGCCTCCAATACTCGTATATCTCGATCATTTACTTTTGATTTATTACCTCGCCCATGCTGTGTGGCTCAATTTAGGCGATATTCACATGATTTTTGATGACGTATTGATCAGTTGACTATGCTAATCCTAGGGGCAATGCAATATCGAAATAACTTTTGTGTAAAATAAAGTTTTTAACAATTAACTTTCTAATTTCTTCACAAACCGCTTTGCCATGTGCCATAGTAGAAAATCATTCAAAAAAACTAATGTTATAAAATTAAAGAGTGACCAGAATTTCCTCAAAACATTCCCTATACATTCTTAAAACATTCTCAATTGATATACAGAATCAGCAAAAAAATAATTTGTGCCGTTATCCTTGTGCACACTCGCATTCTTTCTATCGTACGAATTGAATGTTGTCAGTTTTTGGATTGCATTTTATGACTGTGTTTGTTAATCTCGCTATTAACGTTGTTATTTTTGTAATTTTTTTTACTTTTGCTATTAATTCTAAAAAATTACATTTCAAGTTTTAAGGATACTACAAACTTTGTATCAGAAATATTGTTTTCTCATTATAAATAAAAGTTGAAAGTGGTAATATTATAAAAAATGCAGGCGTACGAACTGATTGTTGTCGGGGTAGTATTTCATCGATACGAAGGATTGGAAAAACTTTGGCAATTTTTATTGCTTCTGATTAATTGGGGCTTGTTCAACTTGCGTTTGAATGTCATATCTTAATGCAGACGTACATGATAACCATCTCCTTCTAACAAAAAAATGTCATGAAACGAGGTCACCAAATTTAAATTTACGTCTAATGTAATTGCTTTTTTCAGTCTCCCAATTCTGTTGCTTATATTTGCTTCTTTTACGCTAAAAATTGAACTATTATTAGTTTTGAACTTGTTGAAATTTGAATACTTCGGTTCAAAATATTCGGGCATTAAAAAGTCAGCTTCTGTTGAGTTTAGAACTGAGACGTATGCCATTTTATTTGTAACACTTACTATTACTCCCCCTTAATATACTCCTGGTACTATTTCTTGCTTATGGATGACTATAACAGGAATTTTTGTTTTCAGCGGTATTTTACTGTTTGTATCGTTCTTGCTTTTATTTTTATTTCGTCGTTGTAGCTTATGGAACTCAACTCGTTTATTTGTTTTAAAGGTAACGTTAAAATATTTTCCCTACTTGAATTGTATATTGTTAGTGTTTTTTCCATCGCATTTTTTATTGATTTATTCCAATGGTTATCACGACCTAATATGCCATCTGCAGGTGGCCTTGCCCGATGCAGTGTTTTTCTACGGCGGATCGACTTGATGTTATTATTGTAAAGTTTTAATTTCAAGATTTTTATCTTATATTTTATACAATAAAATAAAAAAAATCCCATGAAATTTTTTAATTGTTCTTATTTAAATTTTTTTTCTCTTTTTATTATTTTACATAGTAGAATAATAAAAAATAATCAATTTGCCGATTGTTTTAGTTATCAAAAACCGATTGTTTTTTTTTTTTTTTTTTTTAAATGTACTGTTTGAAAACTTATTTTCAAAAACTAAAATACCTTTCTTTCACCGCATTTAAAACAATATTTTTTTTTTTTGTTTTTCAAAAAAAAAATTCAATATCTATGTTTGTGTACTTTAATAACATAATTTAATTACAGTGAAACAACTTCATTAAATTATTATGTATTTTCTTAGCTTTTCCTTTTATTAAATTCTCAGTGGTAACCGGACTTTTTATTCCTATGACCTCATATGGGCCTATCCATTAAGCCGGATCGATTTTGTATGCAGACAAAAAAAGTCATCCGGACACCCACTCAAAAGTTAGAGGGACTCTTAAAAACTATTTCTGCATCATTTTTTTTTTTGGATCGGAGAAATCCCCATGGAGCGGTTTTGGTTCTCCTGAACCCTTTTTTTGGCCAAAAAATCAAGTTTTTTGCCTATAACTTTTTTTTTTCTTCAGAATGCATACCCAAGATAAGCAAAAAAGTAAAGATTGTGATAGTACACAAATATTGGTTAAAAAAAATTTTGAAATTTGTTGTCCTTACAAACTCTTTTGAGACCGCAAAAAATCGATATTTCATCATTTTCGAAAAGGTGTTTTTTTTAAACACCTATAAAATATACATTTTTCGTGGTATTCATATGCATTTAAGCTTATTGGTAAAGTATTGAGCTATTCTTTCCATTGGTATAGCGTATGGAGTGGTTTTATCAAAAGTCAGTACCATGAAAAATACGTATATTGTAGGCGTTAAAAAAAAATATTTTCGAAATTCAAGCATTTTGTACTGGAGCGCCATCTGGCGTATACTTTTCTAAAAAATGGTTGTCATAATTATATTTAGCGTACCTAAAAACTCAAACATACCAAGATTTGTCAAAATCTAACGGTAATTAAGGCAATTAAATTATAATTAAGTCGAAGAATCCTTCTGAATATCAATATCTCATGTTTTATATAATTGTTGCACTTAGTTTTGGTTAAACTACACCATAAGATATATCAATGGAAAGAAGAGCTCAATATCTTTTCACTAAGCATAAATGCATATGAATTGCTTGAAAAATAAATATTTAATAGGTGTTTAAAAAAAACACCTTTTCGAAAATGATGAAATATCGATTTTTTGGGGTCTCAAAAGAGTTTGTAAGGACAACAAATTTCAAAATTTTGTTTAACCAATACTTGTGTACTATCACAATCTTAACTTTTTTGCTTATCTTGGGTATGCATTCTGAAGAAAAAAAAAGTTATAGGCAAAAAACTTGATTTTTTGGCCAAAAAAAGGGTTTATGAGAACCAAAACCGCTCCATGGGGATTTCTCCGATCCAAAAAAAAATGATGCAGAAATAGTTTTTAAGAGATTTGATACTTCAGGATTTTTGAAGGATCTGCGGTGTTATACACCGGACTACATTTACGTTTGAGATTAGTTGGCATTTCCGAATTGAATCCATACAAAGTTTTGAACGGAGTTTGTTTGGTGCTCATGTGCGGTGTGTTGTTATGCACATGCATGGCAGATGTTAACCACTGATCCCAATTTGACCCGTCCTCCTTAGCAAAACTTCGTAAGTATTCCGCTAATGGACGATGGCTTCTTTCCAATGAGCCATTAGCTTGTGGGTGGTATGGAATTATGTGTAATTTCTTTATTCCTAACATTTTACACACATCCGAAAATAATCTCGACATAAAATTTGAATATCGGTAATCAGAACTTTTGGAGTATTGTGACGAGTTATAATTTCGTCTAAGAATGCTTTTGATACCGTACTAGCTTCAGCAACTGGTATTGCGACACATGCCATGTATTTTGAAAAATCATCCTGAAAAGTAAGTATGTATTTATTTCCTGACACAGTCTCTGGCAGGATACCCACTATGTCCATGTAAACTTTATCAAATGGACGCGTCGGTGTATCCGTTAATACCATGGGCATTTTTGTTAATTTAGAACATTTATTAACCTGGCATTTTTGTTTTTTCTTAACATACTCCTTGATTTCCTTTTGTATCCCTTTCCATTTATATTCTTGCCTTATTCTGAAATAGGTTTTTAAAGCTTCTTGGTGCCCACCTAGTGGTAGATCATGAAAATCTCTCAAAATTCTTTTAATGTCTTTTGGATCAGTTAGAGTTACTATTTCTTTATTCTGTTTGCCTACCACCTCATCATTTTGTTCACTAGATTTCTCTGCAGTTTCTTCCGTTTCAATTTCCCTTTCTTGTTCTTTAGCCTTTGACCTTGTTTGAACTATTACTATATCCTGCTCTTGTTAGGGTATCCTACTGAGCGCATCCGTATTTAAATTTCGTTTACCCGGTTTATATATAATTTCATACTCGTATTCTGAGAGTTTGTGCCGAAATCGTGCTAAGCGCGACGTTTGGTCTTTCAGATTTGCTATTCCCCTCAATGGTTGATGATCCGTATATATCTTAAAAGGCCTTCCTAACAGGTAAGCCCTAAAATTTCTGGTTGCCCAAACAATTGCTAAAAATTATTTTTCTATTGTCGAATAGAAAGCGCGTTTCTCTGCGCTATTTAATGCCCTACTTGCGAATGCAATTGGCTTATCCTCGCCAACTTTGCCATGTGATAAAACCGCACCTAGTGCCTCTCCGCTGGCGTCTGTAGTTAATAAGAAAGGTTTTTCAAAATCTGGATAACCTAGAACTGGGGATGAGGTAACTGCTTTCTTTAACGTCTCAAAAGCTTGCTGACAGTCATTTGTCCACTGAAATTTGACGTCCTGTTTTAGCAAGTTATTTATTGGTAATACGATTTTCGACATATTTTTTATAAATTTTCTGTAGTAATTTACTAAGCCCAGAAACGCCTGAACCTCCCTTCTATTTCTTGGTACTGTAATACATTTAACACATTCTAGTTTCTGCGGATCTGGCAGAGATCCCTGTTCTGAACATTTGTGCCCTAAATACGCTATCTCACGACGCAGAAATTGACATTTTTCTGTATTCAGCTTCAAACAATTTTCCCTAAGTTTCTAGAATACCTTCCCCAATCTTTCCTCATGTTGTTGTAAATTCTTAGCGTATATAACAATATCATCTAAGTATACGAAACAATCTATCCCCTGCAGCCCTGTAAGTTTGTTATTCATTAACCGTTGGAACGTAGCTGGTGCTCCAGTTAGTCCAAATGGCATTCTATTGAACTCGTAGTGACCTAATGACGTGCTTAAGGCTGTTTTTTCTCTATTCTTGTCATTAACTAGTACTTGGTGGTACCCACTTGCCAGGTACAGAGTTGAGAAATATCTGCAATGACCTAATTGGTCTAATATTTCATCGATACGAGGGATTGGAAAAACTTGTTTAATCGTAGCATCGTTTAACTTTCTTTAATCAATAACTGATCTCCAGTTCTTGTAACCATCTTTCCCCGCCTTCTTTGGTACTAAGAGCATGGGTGAATTCCAAGGCGACCTGCTTGGCCTAATTATGTCGTCTTCCAAAAGTTTCTGTACTTGCTTTTGTATTTCCTCCCTATGAATGTGTGGCAATTTGTATTGCTTCTGATTAATTGGGGCTTGATCTACTTGCGTTTGAATGTCATGTTTTATTGCAGATGTACTTGTTGAAATTTGAATACTTCGGTTCAAAATATTCGGGCATTACAAAGTCAGCTTCTGTTGAGTTTAGAACAGAGACGTATGCCATTTTATTTGTAACACTTACTATAACTCCCCCTAAATATACTCCTGGTGCTATTTCTTGCTTATGGATGACTATTACAGGAATTTTTGTTTTTATCGGTGTCTATACTGTTTGTATCGTTCTTGCTTTTATTTTTATTTCGTCGTTGTAGCTTATGGAACTCAACTCGTTTATTTGTTTCAAAGGTAACGTTAAAACATTTTCCCTACATGAATTGTATATTGTTAGTGTTTTTTTCCATCGCATTTATTATTGATTTATTCCAAAGGTTGTCACGACCTAATATGCCATCTGCAGGCAACTCTTGTTCTAGTGCCACTGTGTGTAACTTAAAACTGAGGTGCTCTACTTCCTTATATTTAATTCTCAGAGAACCAAGGGTTTTGACAAAGCCTCCAAATGCTCCGCTTAAATTTTTTGTATCACTTGTATCTCTATTAAAAATACTCTTCAATTTGTTTTGTTTGACTAAACTAGTATCAGCCCCGGAATATACAAGTAAAATGAGTCGTCCTTTAATTGAGTCCTTACACGGGATCTCTACCAACACATCATTCACTTTGGAAACACCAAAACATCCACCTTGTTCGACTTTTTCTTGGAATGTTAAATTCATATGACAACATGCGTTTTTCATATTTTTGTAATAAGATTTAGAATTTTTTATTAATTCTATCTTGAGGTTTTTCAGTTTAGTTTCTATTAAATGTATTAACGACTTGAAAAAAAATTTGGCGTTATTTAAGTATGACTTTTTCCCAATTATATTGTTTATATTTTTATTTATTATCATTATTGTCGAATTGCTAATGCAAATAATGATGTATGCTATCATCACAATAAAACTGACGAAACTCTGCGATGTAGTTATTAATCTTTCAACTAGATCTTCTTTTGTGAGATTGACCGATATTTTATCAGTTGGCTTAGTAGTACAGATATTTGCTATCTTTTCTGACGTCAAATTATCTGTGACCACTATGTTTGGCCTTATCTTACTTAAATTTTCGGGTTCCCAGCTTACTGGCCTCGGCTGAGCCCTTGATAGTTTCACTGGTTCGCATAGAAATCCCTCTTTGCAAAACAATTCTGCATTTTGTGTCCTAGTAATTCACTTGTAGATGTAATTCACTTTACGTGTTAAATTGCCTAGACCTTATACTCAAAAGAATCTCCATATAATCTTAACTTTATGCACTGAATAACTTTATCTAGGTTCTCTTTACCAACGCCCTGAAGAGCTAATTCTGTGCCCTGTATAGAGTGTGACCCAGAATAACTGTCACTAAAATAAAGTGCAATTAGTAATAAAGTAGTCAAGGGATTTTTAAAATTTATTTTTATTTATTGAAATATATTACTAAACTTAAGGAATCAAGTTGCTAGTTCAAATCGCTCGCCCTTATCTTTGATTGTTAGACGCAAACGTTTGAAAAATGATTTGCAAGCGGCACGCACCATATCTTGATCCATTTCATCCCAAATCTGTATCAGCCGTGCTTTGAATTGGTTAATATTAAGGCCTTTAGTGATGCCGATTTTGCCTAACATATATCCCCAAACACAGAAGTCCAAAGGATTAAGATCTGGCGACGCAGCTGGCCATTCATATTCATCGCCATACAAGTCCTGTGCATTAGGTAATAGATGACCTTCCAAAACGTGTTCAATGTAATAATTTTTATCAATTTTGACCCCTTGATCTATGAAAAGAAGTGGCAATTTGCCTTTTGTTGATACTGCTCCCCATACCATTACTTTAGAAACATTTTGGTACCGCTCCACGGCCAATTTATCTCCAGGAGCATCTTTGAGACTCACAGCATATACGCGATTGTTTTGTTGATTGTGGCTATCTTGAAGTAGGAACATTTTTTCATCAGAAAATAATATTTCATCTCCTGCAAGCCAACGCAATAGCTCTCTGCTTCTTTCAACTCTAAATTTTTTTTGCTTGTCAGTAAGACCGTGAACGCGCTGATTCTTATAGGTTGTGAGCTTGAGATAATTTTTCAATATCCGCTGCATTGATGACCTGGATACCTGCATATCCATTGCCATAGTACGACCCGATTGAGCTGCATTTCGTCTAATCCTTTCTCTGACGCATTTTATGGTTGTTTTTGTACTAACAATCCGCTTGCGTCCAGATTTCTTCGCAATTTTATGACTTCCCATTTCATTGAACCGTTTTACAGTTCTATAAATAAATCTTTCCCCAATATTGAGTGGTTTTAGCTTCCGAATTATGTTGCACATTTTTATGTTTTTTAAATATAAATTCACTACTAGCTCTCGTTTAGCTTCCATTGCGATTATAATTACAAATTGGATGAAATCGGAAATTTTTTACCTTCTTCTTATTGCCATTAAATTTCTAAAAGCATCGCATACTTAAAAAAATTGTATTTCTTAGGGTTGGGAGCAAAGCAAAAACAGTGACAGTTATTCTGGGTCACACTGTAAACTTATATACTTCTGCGTGTAACTCACTGGATTCCGCTCCGGAAAATAGAGGCACGAGACCAGAAAGTGTTTTTGATATCTCGCATATGTTCAAAGTGCTGGATTTTTTTAATATGTTTTTAGAAATAATTGAGTTTTAATTCAGATTTTCCTCTGAATCCCCTGCGTCCTTATGGTATAATGATGTTTCTGCTGCTAGCTTCAATTCTTCCTGCAAGTGTCGATTCTGTACCTGCAATTCTCTTATTCTATCGCTAGCTTGTTCTACTGTTTCGAAATCTTTCCTCGCTTAATGATTAATGTATTTCTCGACGATGTCGTTAGAAATGTTTTTATTTTTCAACAATTCCCTCAGCCTTTCGTTTTCTAAATCTAATTCTTGGGCTCTCTCAGTTTCCTCTATCTGCTGTTTTTGCAATGCTGTGAACTTTTTCTTAATGTCTCAAACTCTTTTTTCAATTCTTCAAACTTTTCCCTTTGACTAGCTTATTTATGCTCGTAAAATGATTCTAAATAGTCGAAGACAACGTCTAGTTCTTCTACTTTTGTTATATTTCTCTCTCTTACTTTTGACTGTAATAACGCAAAATATTCCTTATTCCCATTAATAATTCTTGGGAATAAGGAATTCCCTGTTCCATAAATTTTCTGCGAATCTAATCATTTATCCTGCTAGTTCTGTATATTTTCTTCCTGATACGTCCTGGCTCTCCATTTAATCCTGACTAATTTCTTCATCTATCTAATTTATTTTTATGTGACCATAAAAATCTTAATTCTTTCTTTTGTTTCCTGATTTTAGTAATCGGACATAATCGTAGAAATCCACGATCAATTCACTTGGTTTATTATAAAATTTCTTCAATTTAACTCGTTTACTGGTTTGAAACCTTTTTAATTGTACTCTGTAGGGTCCGGTCAACTACAAAGATCTGTGGTAGTAGTTGTTGACCGGACCCTAGAATCCGTGGGTAGTTATAATTTGTATTTATTTAGGTGACTTCGAATCACTATCCTTTTTTTTCAAATTTCTAAAAAAAGGACTACCAGCTGCGCCATAAATGTTGTAATTTATTTCATTATTGATATAAATGTTAATATTTGAGTCTTGTTGTATGGGGTGTGAGAGTTTATGTGTTATGTGCCTTTTTCAATAGGAAAGAGAAAAACATCAAAACGAACACATGTTGAATGAAAGAAAACTCAAATTGGAAGAGGAGAAAGCAAAGGCTGAAATAGATTTAAAAAACAAGAGCTAGATTTAAAGAGACTAGAGATAGAAAAAGATGGAAAATTAAGAACACTTGAAATTGAAAGGGATGAGCGTTTAAAAAAATATGAAATTGAAATGATCCAAAAAAAACATTAACATCTTGTCCGATTTCCAAAACGCATTCATGCAAAGCATAATGCTGAAATCGCAATACTACGTTAGGTCGGTCGTGCGCCGATCGTACTTTATATCGACGTTACTTAAACTTTACGAGATGAGCTGTCAGAACGCACGACCTATAACTTTACAAAACTCAATGTTGACAGATCGTGCGTCTGTAAATTTGGTGATGCCAATAAAAGCAGCTATGCAAATAAAATGAACCGCACGAGTTTTAAGTAAGTTTTCGAATGAATCTTTATTTCCTTACTTGCTACCAAGCAAGCTTATCTTTTACAAACTTAGCTTAGCTTAGCATACGAAGAATGAAAGAGAGGAAGGCAGCTAAATTAGCCAACGCTGCATAATCGTGATTATGGATAAACAAACAACGTCGCAAAAGCCGTTGGTAAGCCGAGATATATTTAAGGGAGTCAAATGACTTTATGGGAACCGCTGACTAAACGGAACGTGTAGCTTTGAGAAAGAATGTTTATAGAATTTAAGATAACGCGGTGCATGCATTAACAGTGCCGGTCACAAGAATAGAAGAATTAAATGAAGTATGCAGTGCTGGTCACAGAAATAGAATAACTCTTTACACCTTCCCTCTCTGAAAGCGTGATCATTTGTTTTTGATGAAACTCATGATCATGCTTTTATTTTACATAATACAGTTATAAAATTGTTAAAATTGTGGTTTTTTTTTTTTTTTTTTTTTTTGTTGTATGCTTATTATTTTATAAGTACAAATGAAATAAGGTTTTAATATGTTTATATAAAAATATTTATAAATATATGAAAGGAATTAAAAATTAATTATTCAAAGTAAAGTTTTAATTTGCTTTTATGAACCTTCAACTTTTTATTTTGAGATTCAATTAAGTAGTTAAAATTGTTATCCTTATCAACTACTATATATGGGCCCAAATATCTATGATCTAGCTTATGTCCTGTATCATTGATTACTACTACTTTATCTCCTATTTTGATTTCTATATCTGCTACTGTTTTATGTACATGTTTTTTATTTATTAATTTTCTATTATTAATTAATGTCTGTGCTCTTTTATAAGCTATTTAGAGTCTGTATTTGAGTTCTTTAGCATAGTCCTCGGCATTATATAATGGATCAACTGCATTCGTGAACTCCAGCATGTTTGGTATTTTGCCAAACACAAGTTCAAAAGGGCAGTAGGTGTGAGTAGATGAGGGGGTGGTATTATAAGTGTATGTAAAATATTTTAACCATTCATCCCAGTCATCCTTTTCAACTGCTATATACGAACGTAAGTATTCGTTTAGCGTTCTATGACTGCGTTCAATCGACCCTAAAGTTTGGTGATGGTATGCCGTGAACGTTAATTTTGCGATTTTAAGTAATTCGCAAATTTCATTTAAAAGATTGTTTTTATACTCTGTTCCCATGTCTGTGAGTAATTTTTTCATGGGGCCATAGGACAGAATAAAGTTATCTACTATGGCTTTAGCCACTGTTTTTGCATTCTTGTTGGGTACTGGTATAGTGATTAAAAATTTTGTTAAGTCACAAATTATTGTGATGGCATATTCATTGCCATTTTCGCTTTTAGGGAGCGGTACTATCGTGTCAATCAAGACTATATCGAATGCAGAAGCTGGTGTGGGAGTCATTACAGCTGGGGGCTGTAAGTGCTTTATAACTTTTGATTTCTGGCATTTTTCACAAGTTTTTACATGCTGTTTAACGTGTTTCGTTAAATATCGCCAATGATAGTATTTTCTTATTTTTGAAATTGTTCTCGAGACCCCACTGTGGCCACCAGTGATTGGATCGTCGTGAAACTTTTTTATAATTCTTGTAATTTCGTCTTTATTTTTATGGTCCACTTTATTTGTCCAAGGTAGTAGCGCTACATTTATCAAATATTTTCTGCCCATTTCCTTCAATTCACCGGTGCTAATTATATTGAATATTTTGTCGCTCGGAAACACTTTAACTTTAGTGAAATTATACTCACTTGCTACTGTTTCAAGCAATGAAAAAAATTGACCTGAGTCAAAAAATTCTTTAGTGAGTAAATGTTTCACTTTAAAATATGCAATGGTTTTGTTTTTCATCTTAAGACAACACTTGTCTGTCAGCAACGTAAGCTGGACGTATTTTTTCACGTTATTATGATGCAAAACTTCATATATTTTGGGCTTTTCATTAAGTGGATTTAATGTATTTTCTGGATGGTTTTTTGGAGTACAGTTAGTTTTTGATCGAGTTGTTACTCGGAGGATATGTGAATTTTGTTGGTTTATGTGTTTTAAATAATCAATTGTAATTTTAGGTTTGTTAGAGTTTGGTATTAAACGAGATAAAGCATCCGCTCCAGAATTATTTTTACCTTTTATATATTCTACTGTTAAGTCATACTCTTCGAGATCTAGTCTCATTCTAGTGAGTTTGGATGAGGGGTTTTTCATTGAAAAAAGGTACGTTAGTGGTCTATGGTCGAAAGTAATTTATTGCCCAGTGTATTGCAGCTAATTCCTGCTCTATCACTGATTTATTTGTTTCACCCTTTGTGAATGATCTCGAGGCGTATGCGATTGGGAGTTGCACACCATCGTAATCCTGACTGAGAATCGCACCACAAGCGAATTTGCTTGCATCGGTTGTTATGCAAAACTCTTTATCGAAGTCAGGATACTTAAGTATACTTGGGGAGAGTAAACATTGCTTTAGGTATTTGAAAGCATTTTCGCAATCCTGCGACCACAGAAAAGGTGTGTTTTTTCTTGTTAGTTTTGTAATGTGTATGGAATGTTGGGCGAAATTGGGAATAAAACGTCGATAATAGTTAACAAATGCTACAAATGTTCGCGCTTCGTCTGCATCAGTTGGTGTAGGATAATTCAGAACTTTTTCAAATTTTGTGCTGTCTGGTAATATGCCTTTATTAGTGCATTTATGTCCTAGAAATGTTACTTCTGGACTGAAAAAGTTACACTTTTCAGTATGAAGTTTCAAGTTGGCTTTTCTGCAAATATCGAAAATGGATTTTAGATTTTCAATCATATGGGATTCTGAGCATCCAATAACAATTAAGTCATCCATATACACGAATGCTCTATTTGGGCTCAGGCCCGAAAATGCTAACGACATCATTCGTTGAAAGGAGTTGGGTGCTATTTTCAAGCCATATGGCAATCTTTTGAATCTAAATGAACCATTATTACTAGAAAAAGATGTTATGTCCCTGGAATTTTCATCTAATGGTATTTGGTGAAAACCAGAAATAAGATCTAGACATGAAAAATGCTTTGCTCTTCCAAGTCCATCTAAAATGTCGTCTATTCTTGGAAGAGGATACTTATCTGAGATTAATTTTTTGTTGACCTGTCTATAATCAATAACTAGCCTCCATCGTTTATCTGAGGAGTTCGGGAGAGATTTTTTGGGTACCAAAAGGACTGGGCTATTGTATTCGGAAGCCGAGGGTTCTATTATGTCATTTTCGAGCATTTTATTGATTTGAATGTCTATTTCAGGTTTGTGTGCATGTGGTATGCGGTAATTTTTAATGTAAACTGGGTTAGTGTCCTGCGTGCGCAATTTTTGCTCATAAAAATTGTTGTAGGTCACTTGATCGGTTTCTAGTGCAAAAACATCCGTATAGTCTTTGCATAGATCAAGGAGCCTTTCTTTGTTTTGAGTAGGGCAATTTTGTTCGATTTTTGAAAGAATTAAGTTTTTTCTTATTGGATTATCAAATTCTGGTTTGATATCAACTAAGTATAAATTTTGTAGACTTTCCGTCTCAACAGAAATATTTTTTAATAAAACAGTTTCATCAGTAGTATTTAAAATTTTAATGAAAGGTTTATTTGAATATATGATTGTGTTAGCAACGTAAATTCCTGTACTTATTTCTTGATTTGGAACAAGGAGTTCCTTTTCAGATGATTCGATTTTTATTTTTCTGATTACTTCAGATCTCGCGGGAAGACACATTGAATTCGACGTTGGTGCGTCTAATATTTCAATTAATTCTTCCTGCGAAAAACTTGGTCTAATTTGAAGCCAGTTTGTTTGGTTATTGTTATATTCCAAAATACAATTGTGCAGTTTGACGAAATCCAATCCAATAATTCCGTGGCAAGGGATTGGGAAAGAATCTTCAACTATTTGAAAGGTATGAGCTATAGAACTTTTTTAAAAAAAAACTAGACTTTCTACACTTCCTATTGTGTACAAGACCGTCACCGATGCCTTTAAGTTTAAATGTAATATTTGGATTTAAAATTTGATTTTTTTGAATAAATTTGTGTTTGAGAATTGAAATATCGGACCCGGTATCCAGCAAAAAGGTGCCGCTAGAGTCATATAATGATGTCTCCAGTACCACAAAATTGCCGAAATTCAGGCTTAAATTTAATATATTAGCGGATTTGGTTAGTTTAAATTCCCCAGGTGCGTAGTCTGAGGGGCTGATTCGTTTCCCGAGGCCGCTTCAATTGGTCGCATATTGCAATTTTCGGGTCTACCTCTGTTTGAACCTGTATTTGAGTAATATTGATTGTTGCGGTTATTGAAGTTTCCGTAACTTCTTTGTTGCCAATTAGTCGTGCTCCTATAGTTACCACGACCTCGAAAGTTACCCCGGTTGGCAAAATTTGACCTTCCTCTGCCTCTCGAATTCCATTGGGTTCTCCTATTACCCCGATTATTCACGAACATAATAGAACTGTGTACATATGATTCTGTGCAGCTATTAACGAATTTAGAAATGGCCTCTTTCATGTTAGTAAAATTTCCGGCTTCCATCACCTGTTTCACTTTATCATTGTTGCAATTCTTAGTGATGGCCTTGACCGCTGTCTGAGTCGCATATTTGCTTGCTACCGACAGTGGTAAACCATCAGTTATATATGCGTTTTCTAGAGATTTTGTGAGATTTTCAATCTCTTTACTATAGTCATTAGCCGACTTTCCTCCTTGCTTGGTATTCATAATTTTTGCATTCAATACCTCGACAGATTCTTTCTTTATCGAGGATTTGAGCTTGAAAATTATTTCTTGAATCGTTGTTTCGTTTGAAATTAAATTTCTGCACGATCCTTTTAACTTGGTTTTTATCAGATTAATTGCCACTAACTCATGAGTTTCAGTTATTGATTCAACCAATATTAGGGCGTCCAAAAAGCTTTAGAGATTTTCTGAACGACCGTCAAACTCTGGGAGTAGCTTGGCGGCGTTTCCCAAAAATTCGATCACCGTTTGGGGCATTTTGGTGTCTATGTACTCAATTTCAGATTCAGAGTCTTCCCTCTGTTCATCAAAGTTTAATTTCGAGAAATCAATTAGTATGGGTTCCTGGAGGGACTGTGCTATATTATTTTCTATACCGAACTTTGTTAAAACTTTTATAAGCTTTTCCCTAAGGTCATTAAAAATGGTTGTAGCTTCCTGCTCATGTGCCTTTGCCAATCTGCCTTTATACGCATTTACCATGCATCTAACACATTCTAAGCTATTATAAAGTGAAGTTAAGTGTTTGACTATGGTGTCCTTTTTTATTGAACGATCAGGAGTAAGACATTTATATGATCTAAGAAAAATGTTCCTTTGTGTGGTTGATTTAATTAATATATTTTCCCACATACTAGATCTGATCGACTGACGCGGCTCGCCTCAAATACTTTTTCTTAATGCCGCCCCTGTGCCATTAGTAAAGTTCATACGCGGATTTCTCTACCAAAATTATAGTTATTAAAATTAACAAAACATTCGTTGTTTTAGGCGTTTCGATTATTTCGATTTCGTTCACAATGTTGCCGTTATTATCAGCAACTTTTGATTCCGTTTTACCCATGACACAGAGAAGTATTTGGAACGAGTGGGTCAGAATTGAAGAAGAGAAAAAAATACACAGAAAAAAAATATCTGGACCCTTCAAAAATCAATACGGCTACAATGCGTTCAATCAATATTTATTTATTAAAGAAAATTTATTTCTCCTTTGTTTTCAGTTTGTTTAATTTTGCATGAAATGAACTTGATAATAAAAAAAAATTCAATTTTAAGTTTAACGTTGGTAAAAGCAAATTGTTTGAATTCACAGGAGTCATGAAAATAATTAAAATTAAATTGAGCATAACAAAATTAATAATTGTATTACACATAGTTATATGAAATAGATGGATTTCAAAGTTTAAAAAAAAAATTGAAAGTAAATTTTATAGTTGTGCTATTAAGGGCAATTAAAACAACAATAATTAATAACGTTAAGTGGATTATCAAGGTTGAAAATAAATTTTAATTATTATTTTATATATTTCATAATAAATTGGATGGAAAAATTTCGGTGGTAAATTAAAATTTGAATAAAGTAAATGATATAAAAGTAGAGCTTATCTGGTGCTTGATTGTTAAATATTTTCGTTGTTGATGCTGCTGCTGCCACATCCCGGGTTTTGGGGGTGTTGGGTCTCTAGGCGTGAGACACTCTTTGGATTGGATTTTTTTTTTTTTGGATTCGCCAAAGGAGTGAGAAAATCTCATAAATACGTATAGCCCGTACTATACGCATGCACGACTTACATTCTAAAATCTATCCGGATCAACCGGAACAGACAGAATGCACATACGTACTAAAACACACACCCAGTTGGCGACGTATGAATTTCCACTAAGCACATTAACTGGCTTTTCAGCGGAACTTAAAAATTTTATACAAAAACACGAATTTATTAAGAATATTCTAATTTAAAAAAGTAAACAACATCAAATTAGTAGTAAACTTTACATATAACTCTAAAACAAAGAGACCAAAGTCTAATAAATAAATAATATGACTATTAGTAAGTTTGCGGCCACTATCCAACCCAAGATCCTACGTGGAAAAGAGGGTAAACTCTTAAACACCAAACCAATTCCAATTATAACGGAGATATATACGTGTAAATATGTACAAACATATATGTGTATATATATACGGGTCACTATGTAATTTTGGAACACCGTGCTAATGTTATTAGTTGGATATGTATTTGAGCCAACGCAGGCATAAACTTGCATGGAAAAGAGATAAACTCTTGCGCACCAAACTAAGTAACTAATAAGTCAACTGATTAAGAAATATTTTAAAATTTTTTTGATTAAAAACAAACAAGTTAAAGCATACATATCGTATTCGATGGTGTTTACTTCATCAAACGCAATATTATAAATAGCATGATGCCAAAAAAATAACTTTTTTTAACTTCAAGATACAAATGTGTGACTACACTCAATAAAGAGAGTATATATTAAGCTTCATTTCGTTGTACTCCAAAATGTCCTAGCTTACAGGGTGCCTGATAACAAGATGTTTGAAAAAATCTCTTTTTTTTTTGAGGTGTTGTGTTTTTAATCTTTTTATCCATTTTCCTGGTGGAAAACCAAACATTTTATAATTTTGTATTATTAAAAGGGATATATTTTTTACAGAATAGTACTTAATACTGCAAAATTGAAAGTACAAATTATAAAAATAATTATTTTAAAAAATGCAAGAAAATTGCAATTTTATATATATAAAATGCCATGAATATTTGAAGGAATCAGAAAGAGTCGTCTAAGCAACATATGTTTATCTAATGGATATCTAAATTTTCACCGAGTTGCTTTACGATATTTGCAATGGTTTTGCTGAAAAATGAGCTACAAAAAAAGTTCAGTACAAAAAAAGTCTGTTTTTTACCCTTTTTCTGCATCAAATGCCATCCTAGCCGCTTCATGCCCACAAAAATTAAGCATAAATTAATTTTTATTGATGAATTTTCAAAAAATTCACCGAGTGGCTTTAAGTTTTTCCTTACCATTGTTGAGAAATTAACATTAATATGAAAAATTAACATAAATATGAAAGTAACATAAGGTTTTGAAAAAAAAATTTAAAACAACTACAAAAACCAACTTTTTTGCTCAACATGAGGCATAGAGTAGACTCAAAGTTGGATTACATGTTGTTTTAGGCCCATGAGGACGATGCTCACTGTGTATATTTATGTAGACTTGATCAAATAATATCTTATGTGGAATTTAAACTTTTAATATTGTATGTTTTTAACTACAGTTTTAAAACTGTTTAAATCCAGTTACTTTAGTTATTTAAAGATTCTTTAATTTTAAATTTCAACCATAAAAAAAATATTTATGTAGACTGCTTGATGATGTCTATTCATTTTTAAATAATATGAACTGAAAGGGTACTTTTGTAATGACAAAAAGAAATGAGGATATGTTTCATTACAAGAAAATATATACTAGGTTTCAAAAAATCAAGGGGCGTTCAAATAAATTTTCACAAAATATCTTCGATTTGGTAGAAAATGAGTTAACAAGCATTAAATTCAAGGAGGGCACAAATTGGGGAGAAAATACTTTGACTGCAATGCAAAAGAATGTACTGGAACGCATAACGTTTAGCTGAAATTGAAGACGCAGCTCTTAAAAAATTCGAGTGAAAGCAAGGAATGATTTTTAAAGCTTTGAGTGTGTAAAGTCATAGCGTAGAGAATACATTACGAGAAAAACTTATAAATTTTCTTTGTTATACATAAATTAACAAAAAAACACTTTCCTGAAACATGTTTTCTAAAATATCTCTTTTGTTTAAAAACCATTTTTAACAAAAAAAAAACTTTGTTGAAAAGGTAATGAAATCTTCTTTTTGTTCAGCAAATAAATGCAGTAAGAAACAGCTTCAGAAGATGTCGCTTTTCTTTTTTTTTAAAAAAAGACAGCATTTTTGACATCCAAAAGTCAGATATGACAGTTAAAATGTCCTACCAAAATATGGGCGTGACAGTCAATTTTCAACTTTTAGAATTTTTTTATACAAATTGGTAAGTTTAAACACTCAAATTGAGTTTTATCGGAAGTAACCTTTAAATAGCTTCTAAATTACCACAAATAAAAATGACAGCCAAGTCCCTGAACAAACATTGCTACAACTATATATCTTCACCATCTTCAACAGTAAAAAAAAACTTTTAAATTAAAATTAAAAATTTAAATAAAATTAGAAATTAAACTTAAAATATTATTGAACACATCTTAGAAATGACACAGATGTAAATAAAAAACAAATTCAAAATTTAAATTTTTTTTAACTGAACCAAAATGAGTTCTTTTGTCTTTTGGATTTCGGGTTCTGATAGCTCAGATACTTCGGATAATAACCCGTTAGAATTGCGCGAGTGTGAGTTGAAAATGCTAAATTTTTTTTGAGTAGATTTTAAGGAAATCTTTTTTTTCAGGTTTTTAGCTGTTTCAGACTATCCAAAGAAGCTTTTGTTTATCTACTAAATATAATCGAAAGTAAATCAAAGCCTCAGAGAAGAAGTTTCGCAGTGCTTCCAATTATAAAATTTGCTAATTTACTGCGTTTTTTGGCTGAAGGTAGTTACCAAGAACGTGCTGGCAACGAATTTAACGTTGGTTTGGCTCAACCTACCTTCTCTAAAATTCTTACAGAAGTGTTGTCTATACGCTGGAAAGTGAAATTTGCTGAGATTTTATGAAATTTCCTAGCAATTCTGAAAGAAGGAAATAAAATTGCAATTTTTCGAGAAGTTTGGTTTTCCTGGGGTTATTGGGTGCGTGGACGGTACACATGAAAGGATAATATGCCCGTCAAAAAGTTTCCAGCATTTGTACTATAACGGGAAAGCTTTTAATAGCTTGAACGTAATGTTGGTAAGTATTTAAGTTGCATTTAAATGCAAACAATTGTAAATATTATTTTTTAAAGTTCTGCGATCACAAAACGCGATTCAGATACGTTGACGCTAATAATCCAAGAATCTCACATGACTCATATATTTGGAATTCTAGCCGCTTAGATACGATGCTTTCGAGAGATAATACAGAACGAAACGGTTGACTTCTACCCAGTCGGCAATGTCAGGGCTTTGAAGCGCTACTAGCAGGCCTTCAAATGGATTTCATTGCCCTTCCACTCTCATATACAATCGCACTTTCTTTTTTGTATGAAATGGGAAAATTTTGTAGGCCTTCCGTCTCCCTGCTCCTAAAAGACCTACCAGAAGTACTATTTTAAGAAGGCATGCATACGCTATAGTCTTGATGAGGTGTGTAATGCCATGTTCACACAGAGAGTTTAGTTTGCGTTTCGTTTGAGTTTAAATCCAGCTGTTCACACAGAGGTGCGTCGGCAGAATTGAGTTTACGGTGGATTGAAATGATCGCCAATTTTTGGAATTTCGCTCAAAACTCAGCTTTTTACGGCCCATACTGACTGACTGATGAGAAACCCTCATCTTCTATACTTTCCCAAGTTATTTTATTTGTTTTTTGGCTTAGTTTTGTTAAAAATAAAATACAAATAGAAACTTGCACAATTGAGAATCAGCTGTTGTTGGCATTTTTTATCGTTCAATCGAATCGAACACAGCTAAAATCTAACTGAACGAATGTTTTTATCAAACACTAGCATACTTTTAGGCATGTATCAAATTGAGTTGTGGTAAACGTAGAAAGCAAGTTGTGTTTAACTGCGTTTTCTCCTGCAAAATTGTACTGGAAACGCCAGCGTTTAAATTGAGTTTAAGGGCAAAACGCAACTTTGTACTGGAAACGCAAACTAAACTCTCTGTGTGAACATCGCATAAGAAGCACTCTTTTATCAGGCCTAATTATAACACTACATTTATCATGGCCGAAAAAAATTGCTTCTTTGACACTGCTCTTTGAAGCACCCTTTAAATGAGCGCTATACGAAGTATTCTTACAAAAAGTCTACTTACATACATTTTCCATAAAGACAAAAAACTATGATTTTTTTTAAGAATATAATAATAAAGAACAAGAGTTTTTATAAAGATTGATTTTTAATTGACATAGAATTTATACACAAATTAATTTTTCAATTCATATTTAATTAATATTGAACGTTAAACAAATATTTCTAATTCATAGTTAAAACTAATTAGAACTAAATATTGAGTTATAATACTTATACAGAAAATAACAGTGAGGATATTCCCTATGCCTATGACATGACGTTGCTTGGTACAAGAATAGTAAATGTTACAAGAATAGTAAAATAAAACAAACGTACAATTTAAAAATTTAATCGGTTTTTTCAGGCTTTGACTGGGATTGATGGTGTTTTTTGGCGTATGTTTTTTTGTAAATTATATTTTTCGAGCGCTTAAAGCCAGCTTTAACGGTTTTTACATAGTTCTCCTCGGTAACCACTTCAGATTTAATTGACTCTATAATAAAAAGTTTTGTTTCTTAAATTGAAATGACATTAAAAATATTATAAACTTACCGAAGAATACATTGTTGGTTTTGGTGAAATCTCTGAAACATTTCTTGTTTTGTACTCCTTCATAATTATAAGTCGAAAGTACTCTCTCTCCCAAAAGACTTCCAATTTTTTTTGTGAGCCCATCCTTTCCAATTATTTTACGAACACATTGAATCTAAAAAGAGGAATATAAGATTGTTATTAACATATAGCAAAACCTAAGCAACTCTGCATCTTCATTTATATGTTCATAAAATAAGTAACATATATTATATGTTATTTATTCTTTAATTACTCCTTAGTTCAACAAGAATACATTTTATTTCTTAAGTTTAAGTAATAGTTGCAACAAATACAAAAAACTAAAGCATTTTAAGTTTATTTATGATTATAAAAAGCCATAAGGAATATTTTCAAGCAATATTTAATATTTTCCATGTTTTCGATTTTTATATATGTATTTGTTGCACTATTCATATAAGCTGCAAAATAAAACCTTTTCTTGTTCCAAATTCAGCGCATTAAAAACATCGATACTACATTCTACTAACTACGCTATCTTCGTTAAAATTTGAAAGATTACTTTCAAAAGTTTTTAGTTCTTCCTCTGTGTCGAGCGGAAATAATTTGGCGACATTTTCGTCCGTCTTTTTGTTGGTGCAAAGAATGCGCACCGAAGTTTTTATCGCCGCCAGCTCATTTATAATCAAAACATTTTGTTCGCGAACTGTTCTTTCTAATAAAATAAGTTTCCTTTATAAGCCTGTAAAACCAATTAATAGAATCTATTCATAAAATGAAATTAATAAATACTTACTTGAGGGCTGACTAGATTGTGGAGAAGGACTGCATTCTGGTTCCTCATTTTTTTTTTTTTTTTGGATTCGCCAAGGGAGTGTGAAATCTCATGAATACGTATAGCCCGTACTATACGCATGCACGACTTACATTCTAGAACAGGCCGGATTAACCGGAAAGATAGAATACACCTACGTACTAAAACACACAACCAGTTGGCGAAGTATGAATTTCCACTAAGCACATTAATTGGCTTTTCAGCGGAACTTAAAAATTTTATACAGAAACACGAATTTATTAAGAATTTATGAATTTGAAAAAGTAAACAACATCAAATAAGTAGTAAACTTTACATAAAACTCTAAAACAAAGAGACCAAAGTAACCATAAATAATATGAATATTAGTAAGTTTGCGGCAACTATCCAACCCAAGATCCTACGTGGAAAAGAGATTAAACTCTTAAACACCAAACTAATTCCAAATATAACGCAGATATATACGTGTAAATATGTACAAACATATATGTGTATATATATACGGGTCACTATGTAATTTTGGAACACCGTGCTAATGTTATTAATTGGATATGTATTTGGGCCAACGCAGGCATAAACTTGCATGGAAAAGAGATAAACTCTTGCGCACCAAACTAAATAACTAATAAGTCAAATAAATAAGAAAAATTTAAAATTTTTTTGATTAAAAACAAACAAGTTCAAGTATACATATCATATTCGATGGTGTTTACTTCATCAAACGCAATATTATAAAGGAAAAACAAATGAAACGGTCTCGAATATATGGAATAACTTCAGCCAACATTTTAACAGAATATAACACTACTATTAACCGAGTTAATGTTTGAAACAAAATTCTAAAATGTATCAATTATTTAAATGTAAAATCATTTTCCGTTTCAAGGCATCCACCCAATCACAAAAATTAATTAAGCTGTAGCTATTGTTGAAATCACTACACATACATCGTAAAGGGTCATGAAGGGCAAAATTTGAAGTGCACTGGCTCAACTTAAAAAGCACAAAATGTCTAGATCCTCTTCTTGGGATGTTAAAGTTAAGAGATGAGAGAATATATTGGGAGTCAGTTTCACCACAAGGTAATTTATATAGGAAGGTGACATTAAGCACCATCCTTCTGCTTCTCAGGGAAGGCAGTAAAATTTGCTTAAGGCGGGTTTCATACTAAGGAAGAATAATATCTGGGCTCCAACGATGATGACGTAAAGCAAAAAGTAAAAACTGTTTTTGAACCGATTCTATTGCATCAATGTGGACGTGATATTGAGGGTTCCATACTACGGAAGCATATTCAAGAATAGGTCTTACGAGAGATATATATAGTTATTTAGTTGTGAAGGCATCATTGAATTCTTTCGCCCATCTTTTAATGAAACCAAGAACACCTCTAGCCTTATTTATAGCCAAATTTACGTGGAGATTGAAGCGAAGTTTTGGATTCATAATTACACCAAGATCAACAAAACTATGAACAATTTCTAAATGGATGTTATTTATAGTGTAATTTGTGCTATGAGCAGTTCTACGTGAGAAGGTCATTGATTTGCATTTTTTTAAATTAAGGTTTAATAGGTTGAAGTTACACCAATCCACTAGTCTGTTTAAATCAGATTGTAAAAGGTGTTGTTCGTCGAGTGACTTGTAGGTAAGAAAAAGTTTCACTTCGTCAGCATACATTAAGACGTCACAATGTTTAATTGCCGAGGGAAGGTCATTAATAAATAGTAAGAATAAAACCGGTCCAAGATGACTTCCTTGCGGAACACCAGATGTAACCATAATATTTTGTGATAGAGAATTTTTATATAAAACTTTTTGAAAACGTCGCGATAAATAAGATTCTATCCAATTTAGCAATTTTACAGGAAACCCAATTAGCTTAAGTTTATTCAATAGAAGATTATGATTGACGCTGTCAAAAGCTTTGCTTAAGTCCGTATAAATAACGTCAGTCTGTTTTCACAAAGTGAAACCTTTTATTACACGAGTTGTAAACTCCAAAAGGTTTGTTGAAGTTGATTTACCCTTTAAAAAACCATGCTGAGTGACAGAAATGGAAGATGAAACGAAGTGGGTTAGTTGTTCAGTTATGATTTTCTCAAATAATTTAGGGATTGCGCTTAATTTGGCGATGCCTCGGTAGTTAGTGACATCAATTTTGGAGCCAGATTTATGAAGGGGTATAATATATGAATCTTTCCATATAATGGGAAAATGTCCACTTTGCAGGGATATATTAAATATGTTTGATAGAGGAGCACACAGGTTGCTAGCACATTCCTTTAGAATGCAACTCGGAATTTCATCAGGGCCAGTCGAAAAAGAGCATTTAACTTGACGAAGGTTATGCATAACAATAATTGAGTCTATTACTGGAGTTTCAAAAGAGCTAACTGGAGGTAAATAAGGATGCTCAGAACACATATTAAATGGTATGTTGGAGTAAGTTGATTTGAAGAAGCTTGCAAACATGTTGGAAATAACATTGTCACAAGACGATTCCTCTTGATTGAATCTCATAAGGGGTGGAAAGTTGGAAGCCTTACGTTTTGAATTAACAAAAGTATAGAAGAGTTTCGGATTATCATTAAATTGAGATTTGATGTTGGCTATATAAGCAGAATAACACTGTTTATTTAATAGCTGGTATCTGCAACGACAAGATGAATAACAAGCAAAGTCTATATTAGAACCAGATTTTTTATATTTTTTAAATAAGCGATTTTTTAAATTTTTTAGTGACTTAAGTTCACTTGTTAGCCAGGGTGGACTTAAGGGTTTAGAATTAATTTGCTTTGTTGGGACGCACAATAAGAAGCACCTTTGCAAAGTATCATTAAAAAACTGTACCGAGGTTTCGACGTCATAATATGAATACGGTGGTTTAATAGATAGAATCGGTGACCAGTCAGTCTGCGAGAGTAAGGTGTTGAGTTTAACATAGTCTGTACTTTTGAAATTATATATTTTTGTATTTCGCTTATCAGGTGTAAGTTTATTTTCATTTTCATGAGCAAGTAAAACTGTTATTTCAAGAGTTGGATGATGTTCATCTTCCGGAAATGATACAGGGTTTGAGCGATTGAGATATACAGTAGTGCATCTATCTACAAACACAAGGTCCAGCGTTCTATGGTTTTTATTAAAAGTATTATTGACTTGTTGAAGACACAGGTCAGATAACTTATCTAAAAAATCATTTATCCAATTACTAGTGGAAACAGGTGTAAGAAATGAAGAGTCATCTGTCGAATTCCAAGACACAAAGGGTAGGTTAAAATCGCCCAACACAATAAGAACATCATTATTTTTTAACATATTATGGACTTGCTCGATGGCGTTTATATGTCTTAAGTAAATTGATATGTCACAATTAGGAGGAATGTAAGAACAGGTAAGATAAGCAATGCAATTATTTAATTTAACTGAAACACAAATAAACTCCAGTTCACTAGTGTCGAGAATTGTTAATTCCTCAGATGCAAACGAGATATGAACAGCTATTAGAACACCACCACCGATCTTATTATAACGGTCTTTACGGAAAATTTGATAATTTTTACACATTATTTCAGCATTTAGAATATTAGAGCGAAGCCAAGTCTCCGTGAAAATTATAATGTTATATTCGAAATCAAAACTGTTAATGAACATTGCAGAAAGTTTGGAATTAAGACCTCTTACGTTTTGGTACACAAGTTCTAATTTAGACTTGCGATTTGTTAATCGTTTTTTGGATGAGATTGCGGGCTATTTCGCGGACGAGGCAAGTGTACTACATTTACTAATCGCGGATTATTTTTGAATCCGAATTCGCGTACAATTGTATTTCGCGGCCAGAAACTTACATCAACAATAGTATTAAATAAATTTTCTGGAACTGTCAATCTAAAGGAAGTAGTTGGACGTGCGTTAACGTATTTGAATTTATGAATAGAAATAGAAAGAGTCGAAGAACATTTCAACTTTGATTTAATGAAAAAATCTATATCATTATCTGTTGTATCAGATGCTAAGCGCGAAACAAAGATTGATTTAGTTGGAGGAATAGCAATCAAAGGTTTAGGAACAGAAATGTCAGAAGTAATTGCAATTTGTTGGACATCAGCAACAGTAGGAGCAAGAGAAGCAGCTTGTGCATACGATATTTCAGGCAAAGCGAGAGGTGGAGCTGATAATGGAAAAGGAGCAGACATAGACAAATCTGCCGAAGAAGAAAGAATAGGAAGAGGAGCATCCGTGTCCATGTCGTCAACGTTGTGTTGTTCTATAGAAGGTTGTGTTGGTGTCGAGTCAGTTTTCTGTTTTCTTCGAAGGGTCATCTGTTTCTTTTTTCGCTTTGGTGAAGGAATTGACTCATCAATATATTTAAATTCATTGAAAAGAGTTTGATATTTTAAAAATTTATCAGAAAGTGAAGAAAGTTCTCTACTTATTTCCGAGAAACCTTGCTTCGTTTGCTTAAAAAGCTTATAAAAGTTAATGTCGGCCAGCCTACACTTCTCACAAGACCAACGCAGCCCTTTACCTTCATCAATGGCATCTGCCACTCGACCTGACACTCCTGCACACTTGATGTGAACAATATTGTCACATAGCCAACATGACAAAAATCGTCCATTTTCACCTTTAGCGGAGCAGCCAGGCTTAGTACAAACCATTTTTTTTTTTTTTATTTTTGGTTTAACAATTTATTTAATTTAAACAAAGAAAAAAAAACAATAAAGTAAAAAGATAGATACAATAAAGTTAAAAGAAAGTAAAAAGATATAAAAAGAGATAAAAACTCAGAGACACCCTGTGGGAATAGCTAAAAGAAGTGCCTACAGGTATGCAACGCTTTCTACTTAACTTAAAGCCTGGTTTTCACTATGTCAATTTCAATGGTTAGTTGTTGTCAGTCACATGAAAAATGCCAACACGTTGTCATTTTTTTTCTGTTTGACAATGGCAAAAAAAATGGAAAAACTTATCTCTTCACATGTTTATAGCAAAAATTGGAAAAATAATATTATTTATGTGATTTTTTAAACTTTTAAATTTCATGTCAAACAAAAAATGACTAAGTGAAAACCAAGCATAAGAGAAGCTAAGAAATACAATAGTGAAATGTCAAAAAATAAAAAGAACAACAAGAACAGAATTGAAAGAATAAAAATAAAGCACAACAATGTTTGTATGTTTTTGTTTTTGTTGATTTTTTTTTTTCACTGCTTATAAAAATAAGCACCAGTGTCAAGCACTTAAAACTTATACACTTATATACAGAATTTTAAACGAATTTTAATTATTGCAATTCGCGGAAACTGTGCACAATTTTTAAGGCACAGAAACACTCAATTCTATTAACGAATTAAAAGAGCGAAATTACGTATTTAAACCGTTTATTAAATCACAGAAATTATAAATTGAAAAATAATAAAAACACGACCAGAAATTTTCGATGCTGAAAGTTCGACGGAGTTGCCAGACTCTTCCTAGTCATTTTTTATATTTTTTTTTTTATTTCAATTTCAAGTAAAGATTATTGGTTGTAATGTATTTTTTTTTTTTGGATTTTAATACATGTATTGTTAAATATGCATTAGTTTAAATCAGTGATGCACAGCGTTGGCAGAGCTTCCAACACAAACGCAACATTTTTATCTAAGTATGTGTGTACAAGACAAAAATTCAACATAACAATTTGCGCATAAGATGCTTACTCCGTGAAGATCAAACGCAAACTGATTCAATGCTATCGTCGAAGAAGTTCGGCAGCTTCGCACACACGACTTGTCTGTGAAAGCCGAGGGCTCCCCGAAGCTCTTATGTGCACCTCTGGTTTAAATACATATTTAATGTGAATGCATTTTTCATTATTCAAATTGTTTTTTTTTCGATCGCTTTTCTTACATTATAGTATATTTTTTCATTGCTGTCTTTTTGTAAATATATGTTATGAAAAAAGTTTAGCGATTTTTTTTCTCTTATTTTCAAACTTTTCCATTAAAAAAATTTTTCCACACACTCATTTTATTCATTTTTGTGTTTCAGTTTTCAATTTCTATTTAATATTTTTCCATTAAATATATTATTTTTCATGGATTAGAAATTTTAGTTTGGAACTTCAGATGATAAAGTTCGTATATTGTGGAGAACTTTATTTGCTTTAATTAAAAAAAATTTTCAACTTCACATTTCCATTTTAAAATACATACGAGTATATATTATATACTATTTAGGTCAAATAGTCTTTTAACACATATTATAATTGTTCTCACTGAGAAGTTCTTAAGTTCGAATGGCACGGATCGCCATTTAAATGAACCGCACGAGTTTTAAGTAAGTTTTCGAATGAATCTTTATTTCCTTACTTGCTACCAAGCAAGCTTATCTTTTACAAACTTAGTTTAGCTTAGCATACGAAGAATGAAAGAGAGGAAGGCAGCTAAATTAGCCAACGCTGCATAATCGTGATTATGGATAAACAAACAACGTCGCAAAAGCCGTTGGTAAGCCGAGATATATTTAAGGGAGTCAAATGACTTTATGGGAACCGCTAACTAAACGGAACGTGTAGCTTTGAGAAAGAATGTTTATAGAATTTAAGATAACGCGGTGCATGCATTAACAGTGCCGGTCACAAGAATAGAAGAATTAAATGAAGTATGCAGTGCTGGTCACAGAAATAGAATAACTCTTTACAATGCCCACAAAAGTTGTTTTCCCCTAATTCTCAATTGCGCATTTTCTATATAAATGTCTAAGATATCGCGCTTGAGCCTGTTAGTGAAAGGGATGCCAATAAGTAATTTTGACATGAGTTATTAAAAAACATTATACACATAAAATATAAATTCCACCGATAATAAAAGAAATTCCACAAAAATCTATCTTTGCCAGTGAAACTATAAAACACCCACATTTTAAGCACTTTCAATGAAAATGCAACTCTGCTCTATGAAGAAATGTCAAACGCACGACCGAGTAGAACATTTTTCTACTTATCTCGTTAGATCGTACTTTGGTCGTATTTTATCTCTTCTTCTTGTTTTACGATATAAAGTACGACCAACGCTTAAGGTCGAATTAAGATTTGCACCATAAGAGCACGTTGATCTCTACTCGAGCTGTCAACGCACGACTGACCTAACGCAGTATTGCGATTTAGCCATAAGTGTGTTTTTCTTTGAATTGGTTCTTAGTACATTCTCCAAATACTGCCCAACTGGATTGTTATTCTTAAACACGCCTTACGCACGCTTAAGGTGAGTAGTTTTGATGAATGTGTTTTTTTTTGATGAATAAGCACCAATTTAAGGAAAACACACTGATAAGTTTTGATACTCAGCCCTTACTTAAGTTTTTAACTAAATGTATGTGTTTACAGCTGTGTTCAAAGCTACAAGTACCTTTTTATACCCTACACCCATGGGGATGAGGGTGAATTGATTTTTGTTTTTGTGTTTTTTATTTAATTAATTAATTTATATTCAAAGTGATACAAATTCCAAGCCAAAACAATTTTTTATCTTAAATTAAGGTAATGATATATTTCATCAATGCATTTATAATATGAAAGAACATTTTTTTTATTTTTATATATGAAATACATTTGAGAAAACATTAATGAACATATTGCTTGTCTTTTTGTTTCTCCATCAGTACTAGAAGCTTCATCAGGAACAGTAGAATCTTCATCTGCCGTTTGCTGAATAACTTTGCTTTCAAAATATGTTGAATCGGTTTTTATGAAAATATTATGCAGAATACAGCACACCAGGAACCAGTCGCAGCATAACTTATGATTTTCTTTGTTCGAAAGACGCATTCTTAGTTGCTTAAGACTGCCGAATTTTTCTTTCAGAAGATCAAAGCAATGTTCTATTCTCACACGGTACTTGCTATGCTGCAAATTAAAACTGATTCTGGCGTTTCTATTGAGCTGTTTGGCGTTTCTTCTATATGGGGTCAGTAGTGATTCAGACAAAGGATATGCTGAATCTCCTGCTATCCATTGCTGCGAAGAAAAAAACTGCTTGTAGAGCGAACTGTTTCGATTGATTCGAGCGTCGTGCCAGCTTCCAGGATGCCCAATAACGACATTTCGGATTTTACGTTTATAATCGCACACAACTTGTGCTTTTATCGATAAAAAAATAGATATGATTCCTGGAGAAATATGACGTATGGTCCTAAATTGGTGACTCTGTCAATTTAATTTCGGTGCCATCGACGTATCCAACGCAAAATGGTAGCTCGTGAAAGATATCAGATACAATTTTCAATCTCTCTGTTGCACTGGGCCAACAAATGTATCTGGATTGTAGACTTAGAAATACTTTGAAAATTCTGCCTGTTATTTTCGATATGGTTCCGCCATCTTCTTCTCCGAAAAAAGTTGCAATTTTTCTAAACGCTGCGCTTTCCCCTGACGAACCCAGCCGAAAAAGTACTATTGCTAGTTGCAATTCAATTGAAAACCGCAAGAATGAGATTTATAAAACTCTTCGCTGGTTTTTATTAAAGTGACCAATTCTGTAAACTGCTCTCTGCTCACTCGAAGCATTTGTCGAAATCTATCCTCGTCCATTCTTGCAAGAATTTTATTACGCCAAACGTAATCCTTCCTCAACTGCGTCATCATCGCCTTCCATTTCTACAAAAAATGTTGGTATGGAATATACCTAATCTCATATAAAATACTCATATTTCATACCTTCTTTAAAAATTATTTCTTCGGCAGCTTCTTCTATTAAAAAGTCTATTATTGTTTCTTTTTCACGGCATTATATTACAGATTTAACAAAACAACAACAACAAAATTGGCCATTTCAGCCCTTGAAAGGACTTTGACCGAGCTTTCTTATGATCAATTATGTTGTGTGTGTTATTAAATGTTTGCACACAATTGACCGAGAACTGGACCTACATGTTTTATGCCGACTCCGAACGGCTAAAGTTTATGTTCTCAAGAAGCTTTACATGGCATTGTTTACTCTCTGAGGTTTGCCATTGTCTGCAGAGAGGTGGTGACCGATCAGAAAAATTTTTTATTGAAAAAAACTTTTCGCCGCGGCTGGGGATCGAACCCGGGCTCCGAGCATGCCAGGCCACACACTTAACCTGCATGCCACGGTCACCACTACAGATTTAAACTTAATACAAAAAATTAAAACCTGAGGTTGTTTTCTTTTTATTTCTTTTGCAAATCAGCTGTGTTTCGTTTTGCAACAAGTGTTGCCAAGTTATCCATAAAAATATGTTCACAATTGATAGCAAATTTTTGCAATTGCATAATTTTGCAATCAGTTGCAAATAAGATCGTGAACTGCCCTTATGTAATTATTTATTATCTATAACCCTTAAGTAAACTATTACAAAAATAGTGCTTTTGTTAAAATTATAAATATAGCACTTTAATTGTTAGAATAAGAAAACCAACCTGTATCAAATTAATTCATGTATATGGTATATAGAAAGTGATGAGAATAACGGGCACTGCGGCAAAATGTTTATACATACAGC
Source organism: Tetanocera ferruginea (assembly GCA_958299015.1). NCBI lineage: Eukaryota > Metazoa > Arthropoda > Insecta > Diptera > Sciomyzidae > Tetanocera > Tetanocera ferruginea. The sequence goes on along the minus strand of OY282641.1, from coordinate 84,384,393 downwards.
AGAGAACCAGACGCCGCAACAGAAGATAACACTATGACGAGAACCAGTTTTTCCCCACCACAACCGCACTCGCCAGAGAGACGACCAAATAGAGAGAAATTGATACCTGCCATGTACGATAGTGTGCTAATGAGACGTCGAACATAATGAGGGATGAGCCCCAACATGAAATGAAGAAAAGAACACTTTCTCGTTCTTCATAATGAAGCAGCAAGCCAGCTAAGAGACAAGGTAGCAAGATATATTTACACACACAAACATAGCACAAGATAGAGACAAGAAGAAGCACGACAAGAATGCGACGGTTAAGCCATCAATAGCAAGCAGACAGGGCGTCAAGAGCAGACCATTGAAGGTAACAGTTGGCATCCGCCAGTTAAGTGCAGACGATTGAAGGAAATAGTTGACATTAGTTAAGGGCATACTATTGGAGGCAAGAGTTGACGTCAGGAGTAGAAGAACGATCGCTAGCAGAAACTGAAGGTGAAAGTCGCACGACGAAGAAGACGAGTGCAGGAACAAACGCGGAGCTAAATTAAAGGAAGGGTGATACGCAGGTGACAGAAGGACATAGACGGACCAAGGAAAGGAATTTATATTAAGTATCATTAGGTAGCAGGTCTCAAATGATCTCGTGAATTTATATTAAGTATCATTAATGTAGCAGGTCTCAAATGACCTTTTGAATTTATACTAAGTATCATTAAGGTAGCAGGTCTCAAATGATCTTTTGAATTTATATTAAGTATCATTAAGGTAGCAGGTCTCAAATGATCTTTTGAATTTAAGTTGAGTATCATTAAGGCAACAGGTCTCAAGTGATCTCTTGAATTTATACTAAGTATCATTAATGCAACAGGTCTCAAATGACTTTTTGAATTAATATTAAGTATCATTACGGTAGCAGGTCTCAAATGATCTTTTGAATTTATACTAAGTATCATCAAGGTAGCAGGTCTCAAATGATCTCTTGAATTTATGTTGAGTATTATTAAGTTAGCAGGTTTTAATGATCTTTGATCAAGTATTATAAGATTTAAAGCAAACAACCGACCTTGACGACCAGACACGACACCTACGCGTGATCATCGGCAGCAAAACGTCGAGCAGAGTGGAGGCCACGTATTCTCATCACCGTCTAGACATATTGGCCTAAAGACCCAAAAATAACCCATCAGTTACATTCTACACGTCTCTTTTATTTACTAAAATAGTTCCGAACCTTGGAATCCGGCGAGCTTACCTCAGCTATAGACTTGGAAGACCGGGAGCTTCGTTACAGTTCTCTAAGTGAATTGATCGTGTGCAGTTCAGATAACAAGTTCTAAAATTAATTTTAGAGAAGCGTTCCATGATCTGAAATAATTGGCGACTTAACTTGCAGAAATTTGTAACGGGATTTGTGAAAAGGTTATCGAAAAGGCTAAGAATCTTTGTTAAAATATGTGAAATCGTTACAACAATCCGTATAAAATGTCGCCGAAAAATGAGCGGAAAATTGACTCTAGATGAAGGCCTTTCCGCAGAAATCGAAAAAACTCGCGTTATGAAAAACGGTTTTGATCCTCTGCAGCAGGAAATAAGTTCACAATTTACACGACTAAGGGATCTTAATCAGGGAAGAAAAAGTTGGTACAATTCTACTTTTTTCCGACGTTTTTGACCACAAAGGTACATTAGGTACAATCGCTTTATTTTAGGTACATTCCGCCTTTGGTTGAATAAATTTTCCACAATTTTTTATGAGTACAGTTTTTATTACGTTTTTTTATAGTTTTTCTCGCTTTTTTTAAATTAAGTCGCATATATTTTAATGTATCTTGTAAACAAATTATTCGATTTTTGCAATCAATCCTATAAAAAAGCCCAATAAAGTTTTTATTTTTAGTTTTTTTATAAAAACCAGAACAGTGTCGAAACTTTGATCTACACTGAAATGCATCTCCTGACCTTAAATTATAAAAAATAGAAATCGTGAAAGTTTTGTGTTAAGAGACAAATAAATACAAAGAAAATCTAATATTAAATTTTATAGTGAATTTTGTGAAAAAGCACAAAAAAATTCAAATAGAAGAGAGGCAGGTGTTGGAGCTGCTTACGGTTCGAGTAGACAGCGAAGGAGTCAGCGAATTTATTATTATTATTGTTATTATTATTTTTTTTTTGTTATTTATGTTATTGTTATTTATTATTTAATTTATATTCTCAAAAATTTAACAAAACCAAAATAGAAAAAGCAATTGATTGCAGACTGTTTTAATAATTTTCTAAGTTGATTCCAAACATAAGTTGAGAAAAAATGGAGAAAAACTAAGGAAATGTTGGAAAACCAATGTTTTAAAATGGAGAATCAAATTAGATTTCAAAACGATATCAATCTTGAGGGTAAATGGAGATATCGATGAGAAAATATTAGATGACTAATGTACTAAAATGGAGAAAAAAGAGTGAAATCCATTGGAGGTCAAGTAGAGAAAATGTAAGAAAACTAATTAACCTTTTTCCTGGAGAATGCCTTGTTTCTCAGATTGAGATCAAATGGATATTTACGCTGGAGATTGGAGAAAAATGCTCGAGATCTGTTTGACCTCCATTGCTTATTGGGTATGTTTTAAATACAAATTTTTTGCATAAAAGATAAAAATCAATTTAACATCAATCAATGGTAAATATTTTAAGGTACATTTGTGCCCAAAAAGGTACATCTTTTTTGAGAAATTAGGTAAATATTGATATTTTCATTTTTCATCCCTGGTCTAAATTCCAAATTTGGGATATTTACTGAACATTGAAAATTTATTAAGTAAGGATAATCCAGATAACGATCTTGAAAAGAATTGTTAAAATTTGGGTGGGTTTAATAATACAGATTTAAATGGAACAGAACTTCATGTCGAAATATATGACTGCAATATGGTTCTTCGTAGTACAAAAGAAATAGAATTTATAATTCCATAAGAGCTTCTAACCTTTATAATCTCATATGGAGAAGATATTTTTTCGAACCCGAGAGTAGCACTTCAAATACTTATTACTATTTCAGTATCAATGTATCAATCAGTGTAAAATTGATTCAAATATGTAAAATACAGTACTGTCTTCACTCAAATACATCTCCTGACCGTATTTTTGCACGATTTTCTTTCGGCGATAGCTTATATTCTCTATTCAAATTAAGTTTTAAGATGAAATGGTAAAATTAATCACTTTTTGAAGTTTTCGATTTTTTTATGAATTTTTGAATTATAATATGGAAAAACTACTCATACAAATGTAAAAATTTGCTGAACAAACATGTAGAAAATAAGAAATTTTATTAAGCATAGTTTGAAAGGCGTGATTATAAGCATCGAACAAGTAGTGTACAAGATATATTTAAATATATGCGACTATATATGCAATAAAGCGAGAAAAACTTTAAAAAATCTTTAAAAACACACGTAACCATAAAAACTTTTTTTTGCAATCTATCCCAAATCTATAAAAAAATAAAATGAGCTGTCGTGTAGAGAAATTTTTTCTGTTTTTGTCGCAAAGTTTTTATGGTTACGTGTTTTTTTAAAGATTTTTTAAAGTTTTTCTCGCTTATGTAATTTAATAGGTATTACATAAATAGGTGTATTTATGTAATTTAATAGGTATATTATAAGTATATTGGTGACCGTGGCATGCAGGTTAAGTGTGTGGCTTAGCATGCTCGGAGCCCGGGTTCGATCCCCAGCCGCGGCGAAAAGTTTTTCCAATAAAAAATTTTTTCTGATCGGTCACCATCCTCTGCAGACAATGGCAAACCTCAAAGAGTAAATAATGCCATGTAAAGCTTCTTGAGAACATGCTGTTCGGAGTCAGCATAAAACATGTAGGTCCAGTTCTCGGTCAATTGTGTGCAAACATTTAATAACACACACAACAACACAATTTATCATAAGAAGCTCGGTCAAAGTCCTTTCAAGGGCTGAAATGGCCAATTTGTTTTTGTTTTTTTTTTTTTTTGGTTTTATTATAAATATATTATTAGGTGTATTACTAAATATTACAAATTATATTTAATATACAATAATTTTATCATTATATCATTGGGAGCGCCAAAAAATTGTTTTGCCCCGGGCGCCAACTATGTTCGCTACGCCGCTGAACCAGGTGGCCTTATAAATATTGCGATGTTTGAATCTAGTGCTACTAAAGACCATGTTTCATGCTGCGACGAAGTCAATCAACCTCATTTCGTTATCGGATGGGTTGTCGTGGAAGATGAACTTTCCGACTGTTGGACCAACTATGTTTTCCTTGCCCACCTTGGTGTTGAAGTCACCAAGCACGATTTGTATGTCATGACGGGGGCAGCGCTCGTATGCATCTTCAAGGCATCTTGCAAGTCGTTCGTTCACAGAAGTGAATCGCAGGATATGATGCCGTATTCTCTTGCCAACTACAAATCCGCATTCAAACTCGTGCTTCTCCGCATGGCCGCTGCAGTAGCTATCACAGGATGCTTGCCGTAAGTAGCCTTGTCCCTTCCATCGCATTTCTTGGATTGCAGTGATACCAGAATTTTAACTTTCCAAGATATCAATCAGTTGGATAGAGGCACCATCCCAATTTAGGGTCCGGACCCAACAGTAAAATTTATATGCGCTATGCCTGTATGCAGTTTAAAAGCGCTTTCTTCTCAATACAAATAGAGCTAATTATATAGCGCTGTATTGGCAGCACTTTTAGAAGCTATTAGGTAGCAGTTAGACAAAAAGCAAAAGTAAATAAATAAAAGGCATGAATCGAAGCAAACTTGTTTTTTAAAATACAAAGAAAATGCCAATAGAGAAATTATTTTTGAAAAATCAATTAAATTAATTGATACATGTAAATGAATACCTTGCATTTGTCGTTTTAATAAACTGTTGAGAATGCTTTCAGTTGACTTTCGATATCTTTTATTGTATTTTTCACAGAGAACAAAGCATTCAGATCTTGCTACGTTTTAAGATTTCGTATGGTTTCGTCTAAAATACAAGGAAAATAGAGCGCTTGGTTTTCGCCATGTTTTCATATATACTACAAGGAAAATAGAGCGCTCGGTTCTCGCTATGTTTTCTTATTTACTACAGCGAGAGTGAAGCGCTTACATCTGATGATATGATAATGTTAAATAATGCGCTATCCACAAGGACAATGGAGCGCTCTACTGCTTTTTGGATGAGCTTTGTATATGCTTATAGAGCGCTCGGTTTCCTATTGGGGTCATTCCAGGTGCATATCCGTTAATCACAATTATTTCACTTATTCAAGAAGAATTTTATCCTCTTTCATCGGGTACCAACTATCAATGTGTACCAGCGATCTGTATGATTGGATTCATTTGCTGTTTCAAGTTCCTTAAATTTTTCAACTCCCTGCAAGACGATGCAGGCAAAAGACAAGTTTGCGTGAATCACAGGCAGCAAAAAGAAAGTCGCCAAATGCAGAAAACTTAAAATGTAGAGACTTAATATGTAGAAAACTTGAAATGTAGAAACTTGAAATGTAGAAAAATAGCACATATTTTGCGTACAACTTGTTTATTTTCAAGCCTTTTACGAAGTTCGTGGAATTGAGTTCGTGTCATCAGCATTTCGTTTCTCGATTTGAAGCGTATGTTGAATAGTTTTTTGTGTTTTTTGTTTAGATAGATTTTTTGTTTGTTGTTGTAAGGCTTTAATAGCTAAAACGCAATGCTGCGTTAGGTCGGTCGTGCGCTGCCTGTACTTTGGTGTGCGTTGTAGAAACTTTTCGATATCATCTGCCAAAACGCACGACCTCAAAATTTTAAACACATATTGTTGCTTTGACAGATCGTGCGTCCCGCACTTCGATGATGCCAGTAAAATAAGTTATGAAAAACCCACAAAAGCACCCTTTTCCCAAATCATACAATTTTTAATGGATTAAAATTTAATGTTATTCACTCAATGCCAAATAAAAATATATCGTAATTAAATAAGAAATGGACCTGTTGAATAAGCTAAGATATTTTTGAGCAATGAATTATTAAAAAAAATTAAGTCTTTCCAATTTAAGAAAGGAAAAATATCCAAAATGTTATGCTTTATATTTTGATGTAGATATGTATATGGTTATTTTTTTTATTTGAGGAGTGACTGTTCAAAACGGGCTATTTACAGTTTTGGAAAAGTTTGATATATCATAGTGTTAATTTTTTTTTATTTATTAAATTAATATTCTATGCAATAATATTACTTACAGACTAAAAGGTATAAAAAACCTTATACATAGTAATTTTAGGTTTTTTTTTTTTGTTTTATATTAATAAAAAATAGAATTTAACATGGATCTCATTTGATTTTTTGAGACAGAAAAATCGAAATCATGTATAGAGTTTACAGAGTTAAACAATACTAAATGCACGATGGTGCATTAGCTGCTTAATTAGAACGATGCATTTCCAAGTAAAAAGGATCAAAATTTCTTATTATTCTAGAAGCGGCATTAAAATCAATATTTTCCAATAGTGCTGGGCAATCCACCAAGGCATTGATAATATCGAAGACAAAAAGCAAGGACAAAACACTTATTCTGCTCTTCAAAGTTTTTAATCCTATTAAAAGACACCGGTGACCGTGGCATGCAGGTTAAATGTGTGGCTTAGCATGCTCGGAGCCCGGGTTCGATCCCCAGCCGCGGTGAAAAGTTTTTTTCAATAAACAATTTTTCTGATCGGTCACCACCTCTCTGCAGACAATGGCAAACCTCAGAGAGTAAATAATGCCATGTAAAGCTTCTTGAGAACATAACCTTTAGCCGTTCGGAGTCGGCATAAAACATGTAGGTCCAGTTCTCGGTCAATTGTGTGCAAACATTTAATAACACACACAACACAATTGATCATAAGAAGCTCGGTCAAAGTCCTTTCAAGGGCTGAAATGGCCAATTTGTTTTTTTTGTTTTAAAAGACACCGGGTATTATATGAGGGAGGTAAGCCAGAGGTATAAAAAAAGCGCAAGGCAAACCTCGTAAACGATTTCTGAATTCGTTCCAGCCGAATTTTGTGTGACTCATAAAATGGATTCCAAATAATTGCTGCATATTCTAATCTAGATCGCACAAGTGAGTTGCACAGTGCTTTCAAAGTATACGGATCTGTAAAGCAAGCACTGTTTCTTCGGATGAAAGCTAGCATGGCATATGCTTTGGGAATATTGTAGTCAATATGAGAAACAAAATTAAATTTACGATCGAAAACTACCCCCAAATCCTTGATTTGATCAACGGCTGCCAATGGGTAGTGAGCAATATGATAGGCGGACGGACGAAAAGTGTCAGATTTTGAGAAAATCATAAAAACACATTTATTTAAGATTCAAATAAAGACCGTTATTACAGCACCAACTATATAGTTTATCAACTTCATTTTGCAAAAGTCCAATGTCATTTAAATTACTAATTTTTAGAAAAATCTTAAGATCGTCAGCGTAAAGCAAATATTTACAGTAAGAAGAGGTAATATCATTGATGAATAAAACAAAGAGAAGTGGCCCTAGGATACTTCCTTGCGGTACACCTGAAGTTGCGAAATAAGGAGAAGATTTCACGTTATCAAAAGCCACTACACATTGTCTGTTTACTAAATATGATTAAAGCCAACTTAGAAAACTAGATTGAAAACCAAATTTTTCTAACTTTTTGATTAAAAGAAAGTGCGAGACTTTATCAAACGCCTTAGCAAAGTCAGTATAAATTACACCCACCTGACATCCTTGAGTAAAAGCTGATATACAATATTCTGCAAACAAAACTAAAATTTGTTCCGAAAATTTTTTTAATTTCTTTAGTCCTCGAGTGTACCAAGGTATTTTACTAACACGTTCCTTTACACTAGGAATGTGTCGCAAACACACAGATGAAATTAGCAGCTTAAATATATTAAAAGATGAAGAAGTATTTAAATGTTCAAACTCACTGTCCCAATCAATACAACCAATAGCATTGTTTAAGGTACTAAAAAAACAAGCTTTATAGTTGAAATTAGTACAAACAGCATTTGAGTTAACCAATCTAAAATATTTATATAAATTTAATTGAATTAAAAGAGGAATATGGTGAATACCATTACATTATAATTTAAATTGTTAGTAATAAAAGCAAGATCCAATAACCTATTTAACATATTAAAGCAATTATTTATCTGAATAAGACCAATACTTAAAAAATTATCAATACAATACAAATCAATATCACTCTTAACATTTGATGACATAAGAAAGTTGTCATCAGATTTAAAATTCCAGGAAATAGATGTCCATCAACAGCATCAAAACCGGTTTTGTCGGCAACAACAACAACAGCATCAGCAGCAGCAGCAGCAGCAGAAAGAGATGAAATAGAATTTGGGTCTAAAGCAGACAAAGTAACATCTGAATTAGAAAGAGAAATTGCATCAGAGAAAACTTTCTCAGCAGCAGCAACAGCAACAACACCAGCAGTGGCAACACCAGAAAGCATAGCCTGAGTTTGATCTTTGTTAAGAGCTGCAGTAGACGCAGCAGAGCTAGATGAACTCTTTGCTATTAGCGAACTAGAACACGAAGCTTCGCGAATTCTTTTCTTATTAGGAACTTGAACTGTTTTTTTTAAGTTTTTTGTATTAACACAATTTGAAGCATTAATAATTGCCTTTAATTCTTTTACTTCAGTGACCAACTGAGCCACTGTAGCACCCAAATTACAAGAAAAAGTTAAACATTCATTGCAATTGTACACTATATTGGGGTGCACATTTAAAATATTGAAAATATTATCGTCATTAATATGTACACAAAATTTATGAAAAGTGTTTTTGCAGTTGAAACAAGATATAGTATGTCTTTAGCTACTGACTTATTGCACACTTGGCACCATGAACGTACCGACATGATAGAACCGAATCTAACGACAGTCAAGATTAGACTGACTTCAATTTTTAAATTGAGTCTCAAACAAAAAACTCAAAATGTCCGAGATAAATCACAATTGACTAGATACAATAAAAAAACATTTTTATTTTCATTAAAAACATTAGATATGTTAAGTCAAAACTAGCTTTTTACTATAGGAATTTGATCCAAAAAGTTATTGTTCTATCAAAACAGCACACTTAATGAAATTTGTGAAAATAAAACATTTGTTCGGCATTACATATAAAAAATTACGTTTTCTAAGTTACGGACAAACCATGATGGTAAAGTCGATAGTTTCAGTTATTGGACTAAAAATTGCAAAGAACTAATTTTTATACAAGCAATTTTAAAAGGATGGGTTTAATCTCAAACCCATGACCTTGACCCCTGATTTCATCATTCAAGATTAAGAAACTTGCATTTGTTTCGAACAAGGCATAGGTTCAATAAATGTTTAGACATCCTTCATATTTTTATAATACACAAACTTTATATTACAATTCTTATATATACATATGTATAAAAGTATTTCGAAAACGAAAATTATTTATTTTCATTCCATTTCCACATGCTTACTTTTAGTTTGATTATGATTTGCTATTTCCAAATTTGGATTGAACAAAAGTGTATATTTACTAGAAGTTTTCATCATAACTAATTTAAAATTTTGCGATTGTCCAACAAGATGGTGGTTTGAATTATTTTTTTTTATCGCCTAAGCTATCTTATATAAATGAAACGACACATTAATATCCAAAATATTCAATGTCTTATTGAAAGATGGTCCAAAATATTCAATGTTTGGCAAACAAATAGCCCAAAATAATCAATTAATTTGTTGAAAAATAACCTTAAGTTTGCTGTCCTTATAAGAAATTGATTTTAGCTCAAAATCTCTTTCTTGATTCTTATGACATTACTTTAATACGCAAACATTTTTACTAATATATATTTGCATTAATTTGAATTGGTTAAGTAATTACTAAAATTATTATTATATCATATAATATTAATGAAAATCAATATTTAATTATTTAAAAAAGTAACATAAATTATAACTTTCCATGTTTTTATAACAAATCCCATGAAAATCTTGGTTAACCATCGGATTACAAAAATACCCACATATAAACATCACTCAACAAAAATCAACACTGTATATCAGCATATTCAGTGCTATCTGCAACCCTGCATGGCCATAGAATGTTAAACGCACGAGCTAGTAGAACCAGAGATAATGAGATGGGAAACTTCGACAAATTTTTAGCAAGAAAGAGATAGCCTTCTGTCAAAATGGCAACAATACCAACATAAACTCTATAAATGTGTTAGTGCAATTTTTGACATACTCCCCAGTTACCATAATTAAATACATAATTCAACAGTTTCCTTAAATTTAAGCAGTCTGGTGAAAACTCAGTGGCCACGTCCAGCGCTCTCAATAAGTTATATTTTCTGAATAGTTTGCTATTTGAAATGTCAAAATAGTTGTTTAATTTATGAAATGTAAAACAGTTTATCGAATAAATTGGTAATCTTCCAGGAAATTGTAATTTTTGTCTCTTTTAAGTTTACTTATTAAGTATTAATTTTAAAAATATGCTCTAAAACTACAAGAACATGAGCATTCATTGCTATTTGCCAAAATTTTTGTTGCACGTCCCTGCATTTTAACTACTTGCCAATATTTTTGATGTTTAACTTAGCAACTCAGTCATAGAAAAAAAGCGCTAATTAGGTTTTCTACTGGAACAAATGTATCGCTTGAAAGCGCTCACTGCTTAAATCTGAAACCCACCTTGACATGAAAACTAACAGCAGAGTTGCATAAAAACGTAGTTTTGTATTATTTAGAGTAGGTGTTATTTACTACGAATTAATAAGTACGAAATTATAGTAGAATTGTACTAGTACTATTTTATTTGGAAGTAATTTAATACAGGTCTGTTTGTGTTACAGAATCTCTCCACTAGGAATAGAATCAAGGTACAGAATAACTTGATCTCAAAAGTAAGATAAATTGCAGTTCTTTCTCAAAATTGACGATTTTAAAATTCTATCCTCAAATGCTGTCAACTGAGGGAACTGAAAAGTGACATTTTAAGAAATTATTGAACATAAAGCCCCAACAAAATCCTGCTTACATGCAATCGAGAAAGTAATCCAGATTATTAAAATCACTGATTACCTTCTCGCTCACGGAACCCATTATTTCTTTATTTAATCAATGAAGCTTTCGCTTGACATAGAAGAACTTAGTTATAAGCTTATAAATTGTGTTGAATAACTTTTTACCACTCACCAATTATTTGTTAACAAGTTTAAAGTTGGTGAATAAGATATTGCTTTGCGCAAATTAGGAAAGCGATTGAAATATTGAATAGAGATCATTGCATAACTCTTGGTAAACAGGGCGAAAGTGTAAAACCACAAATTTTAAAAGTTAATGAATTTCTTCTTTAGAATGAAAAATACTTTTATTTGGAAGATAGCAAATATTTATCTGTAAATGCAGAAGCTAAAATGAATAAGTTTTTGTTATAAAACCGAAACATAAAATAAGCAATACGTTTCACTTAAAGATTTCATTAGATAAAAAACTAGATTTGAAACATGTTCATATTGTTTTGTTGGTAAATATATTTACTTCCTTCATGTATCTTTCTTCTTTCAAAGCTTTTTCTACAAAAAAGAGAAAAATAAAAAAATTAAAATTATTAAAACGGTAAACAATTTGTTGCTAAAATAAATTAACAATAAAGGCAAATTTCTCTATTTAAACATGTTGTTTAATATTGAATATTAAAAAATTATAAAAAATCATAGATTTGTATAAGCTTTTTTCGAAATTTGATGAATTTTATCTTCTAAACCAAAAAAAAAGTCGTTTTATTTTACCACCATTGGGCGAAGCGAGCCCAAATACATATAATCTAACTAATCCAACTCAAAAAAAAAAAAAAAATGCGTGGGCCCTAAAGTAGAATTATGACAAAATTTTTTTTTTTGTTTTTTTGTCAACTTAGAACAGGGCAAAGTTTTTGGGTTAAATAAAAAATGTAATATATTCTGCACTCTTTGCATAAAGGGTGCAGAAAAATGGAATATATTCTTGATTTCTTTTATCGGGAAAAGAAAATACCATTGTTCTACCGCAAACAGCATTTAAGTTCGAAGCAACTTTGATATAATAGTACATTTTTATTTTTTTGCAATGCAACCCTATTAATAGAATCTGACAATAATACTTGACAACTATGAGGTGAATCATGTATACAATACATGAGACTCACAAAAGTACCCAAAAAATTAAAGAAGAAGCATGAATTTGGAGGGAAACATGAAAAAAAACATCAGTAAAAAGAAGTTTCCCATCTCTTTATCTCTGGTAGAACTTTGCTATTTACGGGATGAGGTCGACGCAACGCATGAGGTCTAATTTTGTGTTGCTTCATTAGAACACGTTGGTTCTAGTCTAGCTGTCAACGGACGATCGACCTAACGCAACAGTGCGTTTTAGCTATATTGCTGCAAGTACAGTGAAATATGTTAGCGTTGTGTGAAAGGCGGCATTTTGAGTGTGGTATGAAATAGTTTTCATTGTGGAGGTGCGCAAAGTAGAGTTTTATTAAGCGTTAAGCCACAATGCATTCGTCACAAGAAGAAAGAATTTTCGAAGGGAACGAATTTTTAAAATGCATGGATACAAAATTAACTTAAATATTAATTAATTAATTAAAATAAAATATTAATTAATTATAATATTAGTAAGGTATATTTTCGACTTGGCCAAAGTTAAAATACCGCCACGCCGATACGTAAGTGTAAAACAATCTTAAATTGTAGCTCTTTTTGTATAAGATATTATACATAAGTTAGTAAAGTTATGGAAGAGAGCAAACGTGTTTTTAAAGGCTCCGCTAAAATTTTGATTATATTTAGCAATCAGATTTTGTTTGTAACTCTATATTCTAATAAATCACTTTTAAAAGTGTCGGTGTTTGTTTCGAATTGATTTTGAAACAATTAAATAAACAACAACTACAGTGAATAAAGAAAACTTAATTGTAGACGTCTGATTTATTTTATTATAAAATGGCTTCCACTACTAGAGCTAAGGCTGCCAATGCAAAAACACTCTTGATGACACCAACTCAGAGTAACTTCCCACTCAGAGGCAATTCAAGCACTGTCATCACACTCCAAATTCTTTATGATCGGCTTGCTAAGCAGAGTCAGTTACTCTTCAAAACCAATCTAGAATTAAGCAACATACGGGAGGAATTTAAGAGGTCAATTGAGGAGGTGGAGAAAAATTGGGAAGCAAAGTTGGAAGTTGGAAGCAAAGCCATGGAGCGCATTAGCGTTATTGAAGCTAAGTCAGATGCAGCTGAGGTGCCTGAACTCAAAACAGCAGTATGTGAGGAGAATAAGCAAATATGTGCGTTAGAGCGGCGAGAGGTTTCTTCGGATGCTGTGTTGCTGAGAGTTCCAGAGAGAGATGATGAAAACCTAACGGTCAACAAAAAAGAATATGCAAAATAATGACTCATCCTCTGCTCCTATTATTATAAAATTCATAACAGCTTATGAAAGAGACTGTGTTCTGCGTGCTGCATCGATTTTTAAGGAAAAACAACAAAAGAAACATTCTTCTCAATGATGTCGGAATTGAGTCAACTTCCAGCTGATTTCTCAACGAAAGTATAACAAAGTGCAGCCGTAAATTTCTACAAAGTGCTCTTAAGCTGAAGCGTGATAGAAAATTACGCTCTGTATACGTAAGAAGAGGCATGATACATGTGAAAAGATATGAGCACGGAGAAAGCATTATGGTAGAAAATATCGATGAGCTCAATAATATATTTTCTAGTGAACCTGATGATGAAGAAACTGAGTTCTTTCGTGACAACTAAGGGTTGCCAGCAGTCACATAGTATTATTTATATAATTTTATATGTAATAAACTTAAGAATTATGTTTCTATATTATTTTAATAACTATTTTAATTTTACTCATTATTTTCCTAATCTTTCGATTTATTCTAAATTTTACTGGCTTTTTGTTGGATTCTTTGTGAGAAAATGTGTTGGAATAGTGTTTGATGTGTATACTTATTTTTGTTTTTATCTGTCTTGTTATGTCCCATTTGATTAATGTTCTTGTGGATTTTTATTTTTTAATTTTCTTTTCTTTTAAGTTCTTGTGGAAGTTTTGTGTAAAAGATACTCTGGCTTAAAGATTGTTCACTTTAATGCCAGGAGTTTAAGTTCAGCGAAAATGGAATACGTTAAATATGTTTTTGAGGACTCGTCTGTTGATGTCATTTGTGTATCTGAGACGTGGTTTTGTTGTGATGTGTTAGACTCTGTATATAATATTAAAAACTTTACGATTTTTAGGAATGATAGGAATGGAATAAGGGGAGGCGGTGTTGCGATTTATTGTCGATGTAACTTAAAGGCTAAAGTAATAAATAAGTCAAACAATCCTAGCCATGTTGAGTACCTGAATATATGAATAGCTGACAATAGTGTGAATGTATTCCTGTCTTGTGTTTACAATCCAAATAAGTGCAATAGTTTAGACTCCTTTTTTCAGAATTGTCAGATATTTCAATAGATTTTAATTATTTTGTTTTTTGTGGTGACTTCAATGTAAATCTTTTATGTTATGACATCTCAACATGTTCTATATGTGATAAAACTGCATCTGTCGGTCTCTCTGTATTAAATGATACCATGCCTACGCGTTTTTCTTCTAGTGACAGGCTTAGTCTTCTTGATTATTTTATTGTATCTGATTTTTCAACTGTTTTATTGTTTGACCAAATATACTTTTTGTCGGACCACGATCTAATTTTTTGTACACTTGACATTAATATATCTTGTTCTATTATGTCAAACACGTTCTCGTATCATGATTTCAAGTCGATTGATTACCAGTCTCTTTTGTGTGATCTGTCGTTAATACCGTCGAATGATGTGTGTTTATGTCCAAATATTGAGGATAAAGTTGTGTTACTTACAAGTGCAATAAATGAACTTTTTGTTAATAATGTTCCCCTTAAAACTGTTGCTGTTAAGAATACGTCCTGTCCTTGGTTCACCAATCGAGTGCAGCTTGCCATAAAAAAACGCAATAAGTTGCGAACCATATGGAAAAAGAACCCCTCATCTGAGAAATGGGAAAATTATAGGTGTGCAAGGAATGCATCAGTTGCTATAATAAGACAATCAAAAATAAAATATTGCTCTGCTAAATTGAAAACATCACTTCCACCAAAAGTTTTATGGAATAATTTAAAGAAACTCTGTACCGTTGATAAGCAAACACCTAATTGTCAAATTCAACATGAAGACAATCAGGTGAAAATGAAAATGAATATTTTCTTTCTACCCTGAACGAAAATCGAAATAATATCCCTAGTTCTTTTAATATTTTGGATTCCTCTTCAGATCAGACATTTCAGTTTTCAACGGTAACAGAAGATGAAGTGGCAAAGGCAGTTTTGAAAATTAAGTCAAATGCGATTGGAGAAGATGGCATAAATCTAAAATTTATAAAGATTATTTTGCAATTGTAACGCCGGTAGCAAAAAAACAGGAGCTTGTGAGCCAAAAGATTTCAGGCCTATAAGTATATTGTCTTCCAGGTCGAAAGTCTGTGAATCTCTTGTGGCTAATCAAATATCATCATTCCTAAGTCAAAATAGTCTTAAGTCTCCATTCCAATCAGGACTTCGTGCTGGTCATAGTTGCTCTACTGCAACGCTTAAAGTATTTCACGACATAAGGTCCCCATATGATGATGGTCGTTTAACTCTACTGTGCCTGCTTGATTTTTCGAAAGCATTTGACACTCTTTGTCATCAACTTCTCTGTCAAAAATTGAAAAATATGTATGGGTTTAATGACAATGCCACTCGTCTCATAAGTAGCTAATTGACAGATAGAAATCAAAGGGTAAAGGTAACCAAATGGACTATGAATAATAATCTCCTTCTTTATGTTCTTAAGTCCTATGTGTTGTCTATCTCTAAAATAAAAATAGACCCTAACTCAATTCCAGACGTATAAATGGAAAATAAGAAAATAAAAATTGTAAATAGTGTTGTTAGCCTTGGTTTTCATGTTAATTCTTTCCTCTCATGCACAGATCACATCAACAGTGTAGTCCACAAAGTATATTACATTTTGCGAAATCTTAGGATGTCGGCTCAGTTCACTATCGATATAAGACGTAAGCTTGTTATTCAGCTCATTGTACCTGTCATAACATAAGCCAAGCTTGTGTATAGTAAGTTAGACTCACAGTCCCAAAATAAACTTCAAATCGCTTTTAATCATGCTACACGTTATGTTTATGGCTTACGTAGGTTTGATCATTTATCTGAATTAAGACATTGTATACTTGCAGTGGCGTACCGAGAGGCTAAGCCGCCCGGTGCGGATTCCAAATTTTGCCGCCCTCTCATATGCAATACAAAAAAAAACATCTTTCATATTAAATAAAATGTTCATATAAATAAATAAAAATATTGAAAATAAAATTTATTTATGATATATAAAGTGGTGAACAAATAATATAAAATGCAGTACAATAAAAAAAAAAACATAGAATTACAAAGATATCGTTACACTTAACGATTTTCAGAATCTTAAGTGTCCTTTCACACTCAAAAAAAGGAACAATCTATGTATATTAAAACTGTTGCACGTATGGGTGTGTTAGTAATAGACTCCGAAACCGCTAATCCAATTGATATGATTTTTCAGGGTAGCTGTCGCAAGGCTTTGAAAGTGTTGCTGTGTTGCAACAATTTGCAATACCGCTTAGCTTTGAAATTACAGGTCGTACAATCTCATAATAAGGAATTTAATCTCAATTTACACGTGCCGCTTCATTGGTAACATTTTGTAAGCTTTATACAAGGGGCGTGTCACGTTTTGATCAGCTCAAATTTAAGGTATAAATTAAGAACTATAGGCAGAGCTGTAAAATTTGCATTCATATTCAAAATTCTAAGTAAGAATTCTAACTAAGACAAAATAATGCTATTCAATGAAAACAAAATTGATCCA
Organism: Tetanocera ferruginea; assembly: GCA_958299015.1. Taxonomy (NCBI): domain Eukaryota; kingdom Metazoa; phylum Arthropoda; class Insecta; order Diptera; family Sciomyzidae; genus Tetanocera; species Tetanocera ferruginea. The sequence goes on along the minus strand of OY282641.1, from coordinate 84,367,378 downwards.
TGGATAAAATTTTCAATTCACATTCAATTTCAAAAATTTATTTATTATTCATTTTGATTATTCATTTTTCTTTATTCAGAATAATGCATTCATTTTTTGCAACATATTCAAATGCAACATATTCAAATGAATGCTATTCATAAAGAATGCTATTCACAAAGAATGCAATTCACAGGGAATCGTTATTCATTTTGCATTCATGCATTCATTTTTTATTCATTATTAATTCTTTATTCATTATTAATTTTTTATTCATTGTTCATTTTTTATTCATTATTCATTTTATATTCATGAGAGAACACTATTTTCACTCTATTCACGTGAAGCTACCCAGTTGCGAATTTAAAACTGATATTTTACTTAAATTAAAAATATAAAACAATTAGCCCAAGGCTCCGGTAATTGCGCTGTTGCACCTAACTAAAAATATACTACTTTGGTTGCAAAATTAACACCACAGGCATGAATAAAAATGAATAATGAATAAAAAATTAATAATGAATAAAAAATGAATAATGAATAAAAAATGAATAATGAATAAAGAATTAATAATGAATAAAAAATGAATGCATGAATGCAAAATGAATAACGATTCCCTGTGAATTGCATTCTTTGTGAATAGCATTCTTTATGAATAGCATTCATTTGAATAACAAAATGAATGCATTATTCAGAATAACGACAAATGAATAATAGAAATGAATAATTAATCAAAATTTAAAAATTGATTGTGAATCCAAAATTTTTTTCATGCATCAATTTTGCATTCATTGGATGCATTTTTATTTCGTTATTCACTGATTCAAGACTTTGAAGAAGCAATAGAATTGAATGCATTCTTTTACAGCTCTGACTATGTATGTATGTACAAACCAAAGAAACTTTAAACACCATACTATTTATTTCGTGTTCTTTGACTGGCAAAAGTGAGCAAGCAGTGGTCATAGGGGCGTGTCACCGCCCATACAATAAAAAATATTCATATAAAAAGTTTTGGAACAAAATGTCGGATAATAACAAAACTCAGTATGGAGTAAATAATTAATCAAGTTTTTAAACTGGAAAGCTGGAACGAACATTAGAAGACTGGGCGTGGCTTCGCCTATGTAAGTCAAATTTTTGAAACAGATTATCTATGAAAGTAAAATAAGATCACTCATATATATTATAATTGCCAAAGATCTCTAAACAGTGCAACAGTTTTTAAAATTTTGTAGTGCTGATGCCTAACTTCAACATAAAATTAAGAATTCTGTAAAGCTTTATTGGTTTATCTATGTTATTTAACATTATTAATTAAGCAAATATAAAAAAAAAATAAAAAAGCATTTTAAGGCTTTTATAATATAAAGATTAACAAAAAAGGTTAAAACAAGTAGCAAGCAGATTTGGTGCCATTTTTTTATAAAGCTTTATATTTTCATATGTATTGTTTTGATCATTACCCGCGATTACCTGTGGAAGTTGCATTTGAAAGAAAATTTATTATATTTTTATATTTTCTTAAAATATATGCTATTTCAAGGAAGTACATCTCCTTATTTTGTTACAGGACCAAACTTTTAGAGATACAAATTTAAAGTCTAGTTTTTTATGATTTATTGTTGAAAATTTCATTTATTTTGACTTTAGTTTCAAGTTTTTATGAGCATTTTAGTAAGGTGATACGTTTAGTGAAATTTTTGATTAAATTTTTTTGAAGTTAGGCATGACTTTGGAGGTCAATAAAAAAAGTGGTAAGGCCTTAAAAAAATGGATTTCTTTCATTAAACATATCCAAAATCATTAAATCATTGTAAAAAAATCAAGAAAAAAGTCGAGATATCATCGCAATGCACGCGTTTTTCCTGATTTTTTCCTAACGTGCGAATTAAACGCGCACGTTAATTAACGTTTGAATTTAATTCGTTGAGAATTAAAAAAGACAAAAATGTAGTTTTGTTCAATCTACCTTAAACGTTAACAATCGCTATTATTCTAAATGTTGACTTACGTCACATTAGAATTAGGCATGACTTTGGAGGTCAATAAAAAAAGTGGTAAGGCCTTAAAAAAATGGATTTCTTTCATTAAACATATCCAAAATCATTAAATCATTGTAAAAAAATCAAGAAAAAAGTCGAGATATCATCGCAATGCACGCGTTTTTCCTGATTTTTTCCTAACGTGCGAATTAAACGCGCACGTTAATTAACGTTTGAATTTAATTCGTTGAGAATTAAAAAAGACAAAAATGTAGTTTTGTTCAATCTACCTTAAACGTTAACAATCGCTATTATTCCAAATGTTGACTTACGTCACATTAGAATTAGGCCAACGTTAAAAAAGTTTATTATTATATGACACCGAAAAATCAATTTTTAAAATTAATATTTTTTTTTTTATTTAACATTTTATCAAATTGTTATTTTTCTTGCTTTTTTATTAGCAAAATCGTTAATTACATAGTCAAAGTCTATTTCATTACTTAACTTGTATTCTATAGATAATATGGCAAGTTTTAATTTAGAGAAGCTCCTCTCACAAGTGGCAACACTAACAGCAGTGGTAAGAAAGATGCGTCAAAGTATAACAATGTTTGGAACTGCGTTTTCTAGACTTAATTTAAAAATAAATTGTAAAAGTTCAAGTGGACCTTTCATACAAGAATCAGTTTCTTTGTGCGCAATAGAAACAATATTCTGAAGTATTTTCTCTCAACGAGAAACTCTTCCTTGTCAATTTCTTCGTGACAGAGTTCATTCATTTTACATTCCAACTTATCATTCAAATCAATGGAGTAAGAATTGAGTATTTTTCAGCAAGAGCATGAAGCTGCTGAAACCTTGTGGTCATTTCTCAAAATTATTTCTCCAAAATTAATAATTCAATTATTAAATTAGAAAATGACCCAAATCAGTATAGACCACACCTAACTCCCCTCCAAAGTGATTTTATTAAAACAGTAAAATCCCTTCAAAAATCACACAACATTATAAAAGACACGACTAAAATTTATACGCATAAGTCTTAATTTTTAATATGCACTCTGAACTTACAATTCGCCATAATCAAACGAAAATTCCACTACTGGGTATTTCCACTGATAAGTAAAAGCACTCAAAAACTCGAAAAATTTCGAGTAACTGGAAAACACCAGTTATTCAAAAGGCTTTATTTGGCTTTAGTGCCGCCCCTTAAATAATGCCGCCCGGGGCGGACCGCCCCCCCCCGCCCCCCACGGTACGCGGCTGGTTAAACATCCCTTATTTAAAGCACTTTAAGTAAAAGAAACAATAACAAACACAATCGGAGAAGAAAAGAGCGAGAAAGCTTTACACTCCAGCACGCTGGTTGTGTGTCTAACGATTCAATGAAGCAATGTTTTTCGATTTGAAGTTTGTGGATACTTTTTAAACTCAAATTTTAATAACTTTTAAGAGCAGTTTTAAAGAAAATAAGTATGCCATGAACTAAGTTATACATGTTGCTTTATGTTAGTGAAAAAATTACAAAAATCGGTTGAGTAGTTCTTTAGTTCTACGAGGCCGTAGGTACGTGAGAAGCCTTTAATATAATAGTATAGATGACTTGAGTGCATCGAATTGAATGGAAAAAGCTGACCACCAATTCCGGTACCAAAATTAAATACAATCTAAAAAATCGTTTAATCCAATAAAGGATAATTTTAATTAACTTTGGATTAATTTTGGTACCGAAATTGCAGGTCAGATTTTTCCATTCAATTCAATGCAGTCAATAATATTAATTAATTATTAATTAATCACAAAAAATCTAGTAACACTCATAATATGTAATGGCTTGAGTGTATCGAATAGAATGGAAAAAATTGACCACTAATTCCGGCACCAAAATTAAATAGAATTTAAAAAAATCGTTTCGATTTGAATTCTTTATTGGTCTGAACCAATTTTGACATTGGCTCCGAATTGAATTGTTGTGCATTTCTTAGCAAATTTTGTAAAATAGAAAAATTAATGAAAATGTGCAATGCTATGTTTTGTATCCAAGAAATTGATTAGCTTGCTGTTCTTTTTAAATGAACCATAAGTGGCTCTGCAACACAAAAGTTGCTAAAAAATTCAACAATTCAATTCGAGGCCAACGCCAAAATTGGTTCAGACCACGTCTTCCTCAGTTCGCCTTCTCGAAACGCAGTTTGTGCATTTCAGAATACCGCCAATTGTAGAACAAAACAAAACAAACAAATTGGCCATTTCAGCCCTTGAAAGGACTTTGACCGAGCTTCTTATGATCAATTGTGTTGTGTGTGTTATTAAATGTTTGCACACAATTGACCGAGAACTGGACCTACATGTTTTATGCCGACTCCGAACGGCTCATGTTCTCAAGAAGCTTTACATGGCATTATTTACTCTCTGAGGTTTGCCATTGTCTGCAGAGAGGTGGTGACCGATCAGAAAAATTTTTTATTGAAAAAAACTTTTCGCCGCGGCTGGGGATTGAACCCGGGCTCTAAGCATGCTAAGCCACACACTTAACCTGCATGCCACGGTTGCCAATTGTAGAACACCTGAAATTAAATTATCCATTAATAAGTACTAATAAAATAAACATAAGCGCATGGATACTGCGCACCACCAGTTGCGTTCAGGCTGCCAGCCAGCTCTTGTCACAGCCCTTGCACAGCAACGTCGCAGTGTTTTTTTTTTTGGTCATCACCAGATTATGTTCCAAAAAAGAGCAATATATATCCTTCTGCTCCATAGTAGTATTCTCTTCGCGTTTTCCTGTGACAAAATTTCAATTTATGTAATGCAATTAATTATAAAAATCATTTACTTACTTTTTCGGCTTGCATTGTAGCTGCTTGGCTCTTTGATTTTGTGCAATAATTTAATTTATGACAGCAATCAGTTGTTTCATAAGCATAGTTATCTGTTCGGAAACATTTCACAACTTTTCCCAAAGCTGTACTATTTTTCGGTGCGGAAAATCTAGTACAATATTCTGCAACATGTATCTTGCAACAATGTTTTCACGGCAATTTAATTGAACCGACTATTTATTTTGCCGTGAAAAGTGACAGTTGCCATTTCTATTGGCTACGATTACAAATAATCAAATTATAATCACGATTACTTGAAATTACGAAAATAAGCAATATTAATCAACAAAAATAATCCGATTATTTTAAAAGATTAATTTTGATTATTTTAAGATTTTGAGCCTTAGAAGCAACAATTCTTAAAATAATCAAAAGTAATCTTAAAAAATAATCGACTTTTTTTGTGGATTGCTTGATTTTTGTTTTCGTAATTTCAAATAATTGTGATTATAATTTGATTATTTGTAATCGTAGCCAATTACTAATCAGAAACTTGTCACCTAAGGATTATATCATGATTATAATTTTTTTTTTAAATAACTTCATTGATTACTAATCGTAATCGAAATTTAACGGCTATGGTTTAAAGCTGGTTCGTGAATAAATTCGTCCGTTTATTGTTAATAATTATTTGTATTACGATTACAATTATTGATTTGATGACTGTGCCAAACAAAAGAAAACACCACCACGATTACTTGAAATTACGAAAATATTAAAAAAGAATCAAAAGTAATCAACAAAAATAATCCGATTATTTTCAGATTTTAAGCCTAAAGCTGCGTTTCCATGTGATCTTATCTTATCTTATCCCATTTTTAGTAAGAAAGAAAGAGCATGCGTGCCATATTTTATGGGGTTAGTAAGTGTGAAACAGGCAAAAATCTTTTAATTTTATAGCATGTGATATCCCCTGTCATTTCATGAAATACTAGAGGATATCACATGCTATAATAGTATCACATGCTATCATATTTTACAACCGTTTTTATAGCTGCATGGCATTTTTTGGCAATTTTGTATGATATTTCTAAAAAAATTAATCTTATAAATTCGGCAGACAAACAACAGCTTAAAATGCAGAAATTAAGTTTGTAACTGTTCCTTTCCACGCCAAAAGCTAAACTATTCCTTTTCCACTAGGTCGCTAGGTCGCACAGTGGTTCCAATAACGAATCTAGCTCGACAAAACTCTAAAAATGATCCGATTGTCTTGAAATTTGGTATATATCTTATCTCATATTAATTTTGTGTAAAACTGGGAGTGGTCATTCACCAATTACGCCAAAATCCCAGCCATATCTTAGGTTCCCATTCGAAATATTATGTATTCTGTATTCTATGCGTCAAGAAGCAAATGATAATTTGGATATTTGTCAGCATTGTAAGCTTTGCTTCTAAAACGCATCGTCTTTTATAAGATTTTTGTCTACAAAAAAGGCTAACGCTTCGCCACAATGCATTCGAATGGGCATCTTATTTGTTAAAGAGAAAAATTGTTTTTAATTGCTGTGGGTCTTTTAGGAGAAAAACTGGATACTTGCCCAACTATTTCTCCAGCATCACTCCTACCTGCGGATCTCAGGCTCATTTCAGCGGCATGTGTAATCTAAGATGATGTATGCGCTTCCTACAAAGGTTTCAGTTTTCTTTTTCGAGTTTTATCTGAACTTTCAGTGAATGACTTTTGTGGTCGTCCAATCGAACAACTTCTTTCAATTTCAAAAGTTAATTTGCCATTTATCTTAGTTAATTTTTAATTTAGTTAATTTGCCAATCCTTACTATTGTTAAGAAAACGTTCGGAGCATGGTTGCAAGTTTCCTAACTTTTTTTTAATTTATAACAAAAATCTGCACTTTTTTTCTTATTGTTTCCTGAGCAGTATCCTGAGAGTTTCTTAGTGCACATTTATCTAAAATGAATGACAGAAGCTACTGTTTTTGATCCTACCATTTCATTAAGCCAGACGTAAAACAGATTTTCTCCTACTAGCCTTCAGTCATGACTAAAAATTAAATTTAAAGAAAGAGGAGGTAAAAGTAGGTCATAAAACAATAACACTTCGATTAAAAATTAGTTAAATAGTGTATTGAATTTAATTTTACAACAGCAATTTACAGCAATTGCTTTGGCAAGACTGAAAACTTTAACATTTTGTTTTTCTTTTTTTTAAATATCACCTCTTATAAAAGCACTCACAAATTAATTCAAAATGAATTAAAAAAACAAAATACACATTCAAATTGATATACATACCTGTACCATTTGTAACCATAATTTTTTTTTTAATTAAAGAAAAACAAACTCTGCTCAAAAATTTGTGTTTCTTTATACTCTTGAGCATAACGGATTACTTTTTTTGTAAAACCGTAACTTCTGCATTAATGTACAAATAGTTGCCGAAGATTATAAAACTCAAGAGTATATTTTAAAACACTCACAATTTTGACTTTTGTCCAGCTAGATTCGTCATTGGAACCACTGTGGGTCGTCGTCACTGTGAGGAAAAGGAAGTGCTGGATCTCAAAGTAGAAATCGCTCAATTTCTTGCCGCTATGCCTACTGATTCACTCTATTTGCCACAATGCAATTCCACAGGCACCAGCTCAGCACAGTATTAATGTGGGCGCAGTAGCAGCCAGTCAAAAGCAAACGTGCAGAAGGCGGTCATATACTTAACGCGCATGACAATGCGCCAACAGAAAACGTGGTTGTTTTTGAAACACAAAAACATCAGCGGCAACAAAAATAAAAAGACAGCTGCACCAACAACAACAGCAATGCGCTTGCGTCGTACCAGTTTCGGTAGCAACAATCAGTGCTCGATCCCGATGCCACGTTCTGCACGCCGAAAGGTGACCACGTTGGTGGCAGCTCAATCAAAGGTGGAGATGTTAACGCTTGAAAAATTACTGCAAATCATTTACGACGACGACAAGTTAGATAGTTGTTTTTTATAATTAAAATGTTTCATGAAAACAAAGAACAATAAACAAACAAATAATTCAAAATTATTTCCGTTTAAATTGAACTGAACTGAACTGAACCAAACGGAGCGAAAAGAACAGCAGTTTTACTATTAAGATCACCAAACTTCACCACTTGAAAAGATAAATGAATTTATTATTTATATTAATTTATAATTCTTAAAAAATATATTTTTCCAGAATTATTTTAGAACTTGATGCCAAATAATTTATTGAAGCTAAACAGGTTGCTACAACAACAATGTTCTTTGCAGAACAAACCGAGCACTACTGATGGTTTCGTCGGACGCTACTTCGACTCATCAGTAGTCTCTATGGTTCATACAGTCCACTAACTTTGAGAGGCTAATAAGTGCAACTTCTGCGAGAAGCAATGCAGTCAACTTTTTGAAATTTTGCAACTAGCAAAAGAGTAGAAAAACACTGCTTGAACAAGTGAAAAGCTCTTTGGTTCATTCCGTTTTGGTCTTACTGCAGTTGAGCTTATTAGCTTATCAAAGTTAGTGGACTGCATAAACCACAGAGACTACTGATGAGTCGAAGCAGCGTCCGAAGAAACCATGGTCTAGTCTGCTCGGTTTGTTCTGCAAAGAACATTGTTGTTGTAGCAACCTGTTTGGCTTCAATAAATTATTTGGCATCAAGCTCTAAAATAATTCTTGAAAAATATGTTTTTTAAGAATTATAATCTAATATAAACAATTAAAATGTCACAATTTTTTAAGTCATGTAAACTGGTGCGAGCATAACCTACGAATTTATTATTTGTTTGCAAATTAGCGCCAACAGAATACGTGGCTACGGTATAGCAACGTCAGCAGATAAATAAAGAAACAAGGACTAGCAAGAGAATGCTGAAAACGAGGGCAGGAGGATATGGAAACGTCTCATTGTTGCCATCACGTTGGTGACTCCAAAAACTGGCAAATAAACCTCTAGTGAACCAAAACGTGGCCGGAAAGGCAATTGCAGTCGAAGTGGAGGTCGTAGAAATGCTACAGCTAGAGCTGCTGTTATATATGATGGCATTATTGCCAATGAAGTGGTTGGGATTTTTGCAGCTGTTTTTACCGCTGCTTTTCATTGTCACACCAGCATTTCTAACCGTTATAAGTGATGTACCTACGTCTGCTAAAGCTGCTGCTGTTAATCGCAAAAAATTGTTATTCAGTTTCAAAATATTAAATATTAACACTGTAGAGTACCCTATAACCACCTTTACTATCACACTAATTATACACACATCACTAGCTGTTTTTATATTCAAAGAAGTATAACTAATGTGACCAACTACTTTTGGTGAAATTTCGGAATGGATTCCGGAATCTGGTTCGAAATTTCGGAATGATATGCAATACGTCAATTTGAAAACTTTTGTGCTTTTAATATAGTTTAAAAGATACACTCTCCCAAAATTATTGTTAAAATTTAACAATTTCAATTGTTAATAAATTCAACAATTTCCATGATCAAATTTTCCTTTGATTTTGAGTTTTTATTTTTTTTTTTTCAAAGATTGACAATTCTTATTGTAATATTGTTAAAGTTATTGTTGTTTTTCTTTATTGTTGAATTCAACAATTCAATTGTTTGTTGAAAAAATTTAAACTTCAATAAAAAAAAAAAAAAAAACTTGAATTTTTTTTGTTTTTTTTTAAACTTCAATTTAGCAAAATATAAAAATTGTATGATGGTGTTTGCATAAGGAACATATAATTAACGAAATAAAGGTAAATATAATGACTATATTTTATATCATTAAGCTGAAATATTTTATGGTGTCTATTCATATTTCATGTTCGGTGCTTTGATGTTAACCCATGATTCTGAATCCAAACGATTCTTTGGAGATTTTACAGACGTCACTCTATGACGCAATATCAAGACTTTTCCGTGCAGATATTTTCTTAAAATATGGATGAAGAGAAATTGGATGAAGATCTTGATTTTGAATATTAAGGTTGCGTCTTATTTTTTTAAGAAAATTTAATTTATTAAAGCAGATTGTCCAACGGGTTTGTCCACAGAAGAGGTAGACGAAAGCAACGAAAGACTGAAGCGAAAACTGCTTTCAACCAGCCAAGTTTATTAAGAAACCTGAATGAAACAAAAATGCCTGCTAAAAATAATTGTGAAATATAATCAAATAAAATTCCCATTTTAAATGCAAGACTTTTTTTACAGAAAAATTTAAATTTTTTGACGTTTAAATTTTGACGTTTAAATTTTGACGTTTAATTTTTGACATTAAATTTTTGACGTTTAATTTTTGACGTTTGATTTTTGACATTTGATTTTTGACACTTCATTTTTGACGTTTAAACATTTTTGACATTATGTTTTGACATTTTTACATTCATAAATGACAAGTCTGCCATCAAAATGTGATTACGAAAATTGTACAATTTCGATTGTTACTTCTAACCAGAATTCAACAATTGCTATTGTTAATGCTATTTTAACCAATATTATTGTCGTTTTCTTGTTAGAATTAACAATTTTTTTTTGAGAGTGTACACATATCGATGGATGAAAGACAGTTGAAAAAATAGTGCAAGTACATTATATCAAACATTAAAATTTACAATTTCCCTCGTTTGACAAACCCATATTTGAAGAAAAAGTACTAGTACTAGGATTGGCATCGGTTTCATTTTTCATTTTAAAGGCGTTTATATCTTTGTTAGCAATTTCTTCGAGTAATTTGGGGCTTGATTTCAACAATTAAAAAATTCCAAGCATGAAACTTGCAAGTTGTACTTGACGAATCTAAATTATTTTTATTGTAGAATTCAATTATATTTACTTTTGTGATAAATGTAAAAAAAATCGGCTTACAATATATTTTCCAGAGAATTGATTTGCAGTTGTCTTCTCGATGGTCCATATTTTTTAATGATAGCGAACACTCGCTCAACGGTCGCGGAAGTGCCTGCCAAACACAAGACAAAGCTGACTTTGCATAGCAAATGATTAAAAGGAATGTTTTTTTTTGCAAAATAAATGAAAATTTCCACCCAACGTTGATCGAGTGCAGTGCGATTTTCTTACCAAAATTGAATTTTTGCGTCCGTGACATATTTTTTTAAGTAAGCAAATTGGTCGAATAAATCGCTGTCACTTGAAAGAAATTAGAATCTGTTTTTTTTCCGCTATATATTTCTTTAAGGCGTGAATATGCTCCCATTCTGGGATAACGTCAAGCGCAGTCCAGGCAAACAACATGATGTGATCGAATTGCGCAGTCCATTTGGATATGTAATTTATGGCTGAAGATATGATCTGAAGATAAAAAGTAGACTTAAATACGAAAAAACAAGAGGAATCATCGAATCGAATCTTTTGTAACAGAATCATCGCCGCTTACAACTGCTTGAATTTCTCTCAGTACAACTGCTTATAAAAAATTCGCTTTTTTTCTCTCTTCAAGAGCTTTAATGAATATGGTGAGGGAGAGGACAACTTCCATCGCCGAAACATTGTCGCCTTCTATTAATTTTATTGTTTGTGAAAAAACCGATGACAAGAGAATAAACACAAACGAAAATGAAAATTAAATATACGTAAATAAACATAGCCAAATTTTCGATTTGGATCGCGGAAGAAAATTTTCAGTACTAATGGGCTGTTGGCGGTGTTTAGGAAAATATTCCTTTAAACCTTCAAAAATGGATTCAATAGCTGGCAACAACGCTAAAAACTGAGTTTTACTGTAGCCAAGCAATTTTTCATATTATTTTTCGACAGAATCGCAAAATTCTTTCAACTTTGTAACTCGCACAGTGCACAAGTAAAAGTGTGAATAAATTTTTACAACAATTAGCTCAACTAGCTCAACATCAAGTCCATCGAAAGTTGTGTTTTCATTGTCGCCACAAAATCCAACCAGCTTCTCCTCAATGTTAAAAGCGACCAATGATTTTTTTTTACAGATCGAATATAATTTCCGACGACAATTCAATGATTCGAACTTTTACGCCTTCAGTTTGGACGATGGACTCGAATTTTGTGCGTGCGCAATGAAATTTCGACAGCTCGAAACAACTACGTATAATTTTGATTACGCAGTCTGATGAACGGAAACTATGATTTTCCTTGACAATGTGATAAGACCAACCACCTTCACAAGCTGCAATTTTTAAATCGGATGCACTTAAGGTTGCACTTTTAAAAACGATGACACATCTTTGCTTTGCGAAGCGGCTTGCAAAGCATTTCTATGCTGAACTGATTTTAAAAGCGATTCGATGACGGCCTTGCTGCTGTGAGCAAGACTGAACTCGCCATTACAAGTATTAATATTTTCTTGCAAAAAAAATTTCTCGATTGAAAGTGAATATTCAAAATAAAAAGACAGACTACTTAGTTTAAAAAAATAACGATTTACCCAATTTGTGTGTAGTTTGTTGAAACTATATCTATATCTATATTGTGATTCAAACTTTAATTTACCTTCTTATGAATATCGATTGCTGCTTATAAATCTTCCTTCTTTAAAAAATAGGAGAATTATGCTAAATATTTGTTGGATTATAAAACTTTTACATGGATATGTTAACAGTCCATATTTACTTAGTAAAATTTACTTTAACGTTCCTCTTCGTCCTAGAAGGTCTTTTGAGCTACTTTTTATGAACTTTTGTAGAACTAATTACTTACAAAATGAACCACCAAGAAGCGCTTGCGGAGACTTTAATTTCGTTTCAGGTGTTATTTATTTAAATGAATCAATGTACTCAATTAAACATAAAATTATAGATTACCTGCAGTACCGCCGCTGAGTCTGATCACGCTTTTTCCAAGGATGCATAATTTTCACTTAGTGATGGATATAAAACTACATTAAACTACACTAAAATGAATGGACCTGAACCTGTTAACCTCAATTACTCTTATCGAACATGCTTGGTGAATGTTAATTCATTTTTCAGCCGTACCGCACTGGTTGTACATTTTGGATTTTTTCCTACAACCATGCAAGAACGATTTGTATTGTATATATATTGATATAACTGGCCAATGATACCTAGTTGTCTTAGTGCCTACGTTCTCTACCAATTCGTTGTATATAGTGAAATTGGTGTGGTACATATGACCAAGTTTGTCGAAATACCACCTTGCTTAGCCAGGATTTCATTGGCTTTAGCAATGACAGAACGATTTATATTATATATATATATGCAAATGCTTATCAGTGTGGCGTACAGACCTTGTTTGTCTCGATACCTCCCACCGTTCTAGGCCGACACCATGCTATTTTAAGTGGAGCGAACATAACCATGCTTGCCTTGCACCACATTGTTATTTGCTGTTCAATATTTTAAAATATCTTAAAATTTATTTGTACAATATTATAATGTTAATTTTAAAATATTATATCTATTATTAATATGTTTTGTATTCTTTTGATAATTCACTAATCCTCATATATATACAATAGTATTGAAATTTTGTATTTTTAATTTATTATAGTGCTAGAAAGCCTAAGGCTTAGCAAATAAATAAATAAATAATGTATTGTGGACAGTGCTGTCAGTCTAAAATATTAAAAGTGGTGATCAAAGTTTTTAAGTATTGTTGGATCACATGAAACCGGGGAAGTTTTTGTCTTCAATTTGACAAAGGCAGGACATAAGGCTATCCCTTATCAACCGAAGTTTCCTAAATTTTTCGTAAATATATAACAATCTGCGTTTAGAAATCAATTGACTCATCCAAAAGTATGCGGTTGCCACCTTGAAGGAAAGTGCGATTTATCGCCAGTTGGACGGCATTTCCTTTGTTCGACTTAATTATAATATTTTGTTTATTTTTTATCTGAGGGAAATTTTGGTATATTTCGGAATAGACCAAACACATTTCGGTATTCCGAAGCTTAGCTAACAATAATATATAGTCGCGTTTTAAACCGCACATAAACATTCAACTTTTTCTCGCATAATAAAACCCGAACACTACATGGCGATCCTGCTCAACACGGACCGAATTTTTACGCAACAGCAGATTGCGTCTAACCAGGCGGCGACACCAGAGAGCGTCGACACATACCGACATACCCGGGTTCGAGAGCGCTGACACCTTGGCGGTACCAGCGGCACAAGCCAGGCGTAACACCAACAAAAACGTCCAAAGCAATAAAATAAAATTGTCGTTTATATTATTATAATAATATAAAAGCAATACATAGATAATTAACTCTAAAGAATTCATGTGCCGTTTTTTGTGTGTGTGTTTATTTTTGCTGCTCCAGCAGCTTCTCGAGCTCCAGCTCATAAGAAAGTTTTCCCAGATTCTGGATGAGATTAGAAAATCTTTCGGTTTTTCCGCGTTTTTTTTGGCTTTTAAATTGGCCAAATTTTTGTTCTACTTTATAACTTCGGTTTTCTCGCCTGGAAGTTTTTGTTGGTGTTACGCCTGGCTTGTGCCGCTGGTACCGCCAAGGTGTCAGCGCAATGAAAAATGCGAAAAATTAAAAAATTTTGATTACAAGAAACATTTGTAGAAATTCTCAAAGATGATCCTTTTGGGAGTGCAACGCACCTAGTGTGACCTCTTAATGTCGTCACAATTTTTTTAAATTGATTTTTAAAAATGATGTCTTCGAATTTTGCTGCACCGACATTTAATGACGTTTTTCTGTCATTTGCTTTAAAGGAAATGGAAAACAAAATCCACTTATATTCAATAGAATTTATGGTAGGATAAGAATATGCAAAAAAAAAATCCGAAAAAAATCCAAACGGAGCGTGGAGCCAGTTCTTGTAGTTTTTGTAAATTTCTCAAAAAAATATGTGTTTCTTTTAATTTTATTTCAATAATATGCCAAGAAGGACGTTTGTTTTTTCACAAAACTAACCTGCACATCTTGGAAAGACAATATGTAGCTGAATAGAATTTTGAAAAATAAAATAGTTACTTTGGTACGATTTGTAGTATTTTATTTTTGCGCACAGTGCACCCTGTAACAGTATGACTTTTTCAAAATATTAATATTGGAATGCATTTAACATTACAGAAAGGTTACAATGGAGTGGAAAAATAAAATGTACAAGTAAAAAAAGTACAAGCTGTAAAATGTCGGCGCACTATCACGAAAATACTCTCACGATTTTCTGCACGACCACGCTCGTAGTTATACTTTTAGGCAAGACCTGCGCCTAAAAACCATTTTCTTACAACTTTCTGCATTGGTAAATGCATTCCAAATTCTTAAATTTAAATAGTCATACTGTTCCAGTGTGCACTGTGCGCAAAAATAAACGACATAAAAAACCGATTCCGCCTTGACGGACTCATAACGGGCTCGAAACGGGTCCGTCGAAACTAGTGTCCGACCGAATATTCGGTTTCGGCCAGTTTCGGCCCTTTTAATCAGTTTCGGCTATTCGGCATCACTATGGCCGAAACCGAAACCGAATATTCAATCGGACACTACTAATTCGGTTCTATTATATATTTCAATCGTAGATGTGAGTTCGCCTTCATCAAAATTTTTAATGGTGTTTAGTAGAACCAAAACGTGAAAGTCACTGTCATTTGATTGACCGTGTGAGTTGGGCTCAGCACAGAACGATAAATGTATTTTGTTTCATTTTGTAAATGCAGCCAAGCATTTAAAAAGTTCCTTAAAGTGGTATTAAAAATGATTTCTTTATTTATTATTTTAAAGTTGAACTTTAATATTCAAAGAATATTTATCGTATATATACGTTATTATAATCTGTTTGAATCGTTATGTTTTAGAAAGCTTTTAACAAAATATTAAAAAAAAAATTTTTTTAAAAAAACTTTTAATGTAGACATTCAGTTTTGGTTTCGGTTTCGGCCGAATATTAAAAAAATGGCCGAATTTCGGTTTCGGCCAAAATTTTGGTTTCGGTCGGACACTAGTCAAAACATAAAAAAATGATTCCGCGTCGACAGACTCGCAACGGATTCGAAACAGGTCCGTCAAAACACAAAAAAACTATTCCGCGTCGACGGACTCGTAACGGGTTCGAAACGGATCCGTTAAAACATTAAAAAACGATTGCACTTCAACGAACTTGTAACGGGTTCGAAACGGGTCCTTCATAACATAAAAAAACGATTCCGCGTTGACGGACTTGTAACGGGTCCGTCAAAGCACAAAAAAAAGCGATTCCGCGTCGAGGGACTCTTAATGGGTTCGAAACGGATCCGCCAAAACATAAAAAACAAATTCCGCTCTGACGGACTCGTAACGGTTTCGAAATGGATCCGCATCCGTTTTTGTGCACATTGGGATCTTATTAAAACTAAAGCTTACTGCTCCTATTATGATTTCCCAATGTGC
Organism: Tetanocera ferruginea; assembly: GCA_958299015.1. Lineage (NCBI taxonomy): Eukaryota > Metazoa > Arthropoda > Insecta > Diptera > Sciomyzidae > Tetanocera > Tetanocera ferruginea. The sequence goes on along the minus strand of OY282641.1, from coordinate 84,351,226 downwards.
ACAAAAACGGATGCGGATCCGTTTCGAACCCGTTACGAGTCCGTCAGAGCGGAATTTGTTTTTTTATGTTTCGACGGATCCGTTTTGAAACCCGTTACGAGTACGTCGAAGCGGAAACGTTTTTTTGTGTTTTGACGGACTCATTTCGAAACCGTTACGAGTCCGTCGACGCGGAATCGATTTTTTCTTGTTTTGACGGACCCGTTTCGAACCCGCTACGAGTCCGTCGACGCGGAATCGTTTTTTTGTGTTTTAACGGACCCATTTCGAACCCGTTACGAGTCCGTCGACGCGGAATCGTGTTTTTATGTTTTGACGGACACGTTTTGAACCCGTTACAAGGCCGTCGAAGCGGAATGGTTTTTTATGTTTTGACGGACACGTTTTGAACCCGTTGCGAGTCCGTCCACGCGGAATCGTTTTTTTATGTTCTGACGGATCCGTTTCGAACCCGTTACGAGTCCTTCGATGCGGAATCGTGTTTTTATGTTCTGAAGGACCCGTTTCAAACCCGTTACGAGTCCGTCGATGCAGAATCGTTTTTTTAAGTTTTAACGGACCCGTTTCGAGTCCGTTACGAGTCCGTCAACGCAGAATCGGTTTTTTATGTTTTGAAATAATATTCAGAACGTAAACATTAATCAGCCATCGCGTTTCGATTGTAGAAAACGTTTTATAAATTGAAACTAATTCTCATATAATTTGAAAAAAGCCAAATTTAAATAAATTTTAGCAATAATTTGCTTACTTATTATAAATTCAAATAGCAAATTTTGAATTGATTCAAGCAAAAAGGTGCTTGGTTATTGAAAAACAAAAAAAATTCGGATAAACTGACTCATGTCTATAATAAAGAGAGAAAAAGATTGAATTTTCCTTTTTCTTCTTTTTTTTCGTTTCTTCTTTCTCATCAGTCAGAATTTGTTTCTATTTGTTTTGTTTGTCGCGTGCCTTTGAACAAATCGGTTGTGTGATAAAGTGGACAGCACAATTTTATTTTATGTACATATATATATTTTAATAAAAATAAAAAATATTGTGTTGTGCTGTGTTTATTATTAAGGTAAAAAAGTGCGGACTTGTATAGTTTTTGATAGAACTTTGCAAAACAATTTAAAGTGTTAAAAACTATTTCGCAAAAAGAAACGCACTTTAAACGGCGTGCCTTGCTTTGTCTTGTTGTTGTTGTTTGTTGCCGCTATGTAACTGGCGATTTCTATCGGCTACTTCTGTTCGTGTCAAAGCAAATGCAAAAAAAAGGCACATGAAAAAACGGCGTCACTTGCATTGCTTTGGTGTTGTTGTTTTGTAGTTTTTATATTTGTCACTGTTGCTCAAGGTTGCCAGTTAAAATTCGGAATAATTCCCACGAAAATTGGCTTTTCATACAGCACCATTAATTAATAACACCTAAATTACCATGGTTTTATTATTAATTAACTGGGTTAAGATACGATACGCGTTCAACTTAAGTGGTAAAAACCCACAAGCCTACTTGAGGACGTGTCTGCATGCTGTTTTCTCTGATGAATTAACACAAAAGGTGATCTGGTTGGGCATAAAGGAGAAAAAAGCGGCCAAAAATTTAATTGTCGTTGCAACTATCCGAGCTAATAAATGTTTGTAAGTGCAAGTACATAACATGTATTTGCGTGCGTTTGAAAGTTGAAAATGTTGCAGAAAGCTTACGTTTGCATTGCACTCTGCTTCATAAATTCTAATATATTCCAACTTTTTATTCGTTAATGACTTTACGCTTATGCACGCAAATTAATGCTATGTACTTGACCCTTTAAATTTATAAATCTTTTATTAAATTTTCCTCAGGTGCTTTTTAAAGGATATATGGAATCGGCAGTGAGTATATCGGCAGTGGAGGACGATTTAAAGTAGTAGTTCTTCCACTATGCGAATGATCGCATTACGAAGAAGAAGAAAAGTGAATACATATCATATCATTTTATATCATTTTCATATCCATATTAAAGCATGTTATATAATTAAAACAATAATTTTCCACGAATTGAAATAAAAAAATTATACAATTAAAATTTTGCAAAAATGTTTCAATAAATTCAGAATGTTCCGCTTTGAATGCATATTGTTAAAAAAAACGGGTTCGTCGCGGATTCGTTTTATTTAAATAAAACGAGTCCGTCGCGGATTCTCATTATTAAAAATAGCGAGACCGTTGCGGATTCGTATTATTAAATAAAAACGAGTCCATCCCGGATTCGCATTATTAAAATAGCGAGTCCGTTGCGGATTCGCATTATTTCAAAAAACGAGTCCGTCGCGGACTCGCATTATAGAAAAAAAACGAGTCCGAAACGGACTCGTATATGGAGTCCGTTCTGAGTTTGAAACGGATCTGGGGAAACGGTAAGCACGATTCGAATTTTTGAGAGGAATTTCATACGAAAACGGATCCGAAACGCAATCCGTTTCGGAAAAAATGTACGAAGAAGTGAGTCCGTTTCGAATTCGAAACGGATCCGTTTTGTCAGACACAAAACAGTATTATGACACACAACCCCTTCGGCGAAAGCAGGGTCAATTGCCAAAAAACCCCAATAATAAAAATCCGAATGCTACAACATTTGTGTAAAGCATTTTTAATGTGCAATTTAATTATAAAAGTCATGTTGATCATTGAAATTTGAATAGTTATTAATTGAGAAAAACATATTTTAAAGTTTTGAAAAATATTTATTTCATAATTCTTAAAGAACGTCTTCTTTAAGAATTATATTTTGAGCTTAATGCCAAAAATTCATGAAGCAACAGGTTGCTACAACAACAAAAAACTTCCTCAGAAGAACCGAGCAGACTAGACCATGGTTTCGTCGTGCGGGCAGAATTCCAATTTGTGTTTCAAGAATTCTTGTTTTAAAAATATCAGGATTAGTATTGATTTTGCTGTGAATGCTTGAAATGAAGCGGCTGGTTTTGTAGGTACGGGCATTTTAATGTTGCGGCTGTAGGCAACTATGCACTGAATTCCACATTTGTTTCTAACATCTATCATTCTATTTTCCACTAAGGATTTCCAAAATAATTCATGCAAACCATGAGAAATTTTGGTGACGGCTTTGACATCAAGCTTTATTTATCTGCTATGCAGTATAGTCTCAAAATCATTGCATTTGGCTTTCAGTCTGAACGGGTCTATCGGCGTGGCTGTTAATATACCAGTAGCTGTCCTGTAACATCTGTAAATTGCAACATCAACTTTTTTCTGTTCGTTTCGATGGTACAGGTATACACCGTGACGCAATGTTGTATTATTCCTTCTACAAGTGTGGAAGAAATCGAGATGGCATGCAATATTGCAAACCATTTTTTGCCAACACGTAGTTGGCAATGAGCTGTCATTTTTATTGTTTGACAGCCATTTTGCATTTCTCCTGAAAATTAAATCCGTTAGCATTTTATTAAAAATGGACTGGTGCGCAGCAGATATTGATAAAATAATAAATATCACCCAAAATTTCAACGTCTTTCTTTTTTCTTCTTCGCAGCGTAACAACTTGTTCGAAGTCCTTTCAAAAATGTGAATAAGATAATAAAAAACCCTCGCAATATGGCCATTGCTTTCAAGTGAATTTGACAGATGGAAAGCAATAAATTATTGCCTGTCGAGACGCCCAGTTATGTTTACTTCAATCTGAGATTCCATTGCATGATAGAGTGTGTCAACTCCATGGTGTATTGAATTTAATTAAATTTATTTTAATTGTTCCTCTCGGAGAATTTTTATGTTTTCGGAATAATATTAAGGGAATTCAATAAATAAAAATAAATTTTTTAAAAATATGGCTTTAAATAAAAAACAAGTAAAGAAAGTCTAAAGTCGGTCTAGGCCGACTATGAAATACCCTAAACCCACTTTTCAAAAACAAAAAATTTTTATTGTAAATGGGCGTCTCCAAGGGCGGATGAAGCCTATATTTTATATACATTTAAATGTTGATGAAAAATTTACACATACCAAGTTTTATTCCTGTAGCTCACAGTTAATGCCTTTATTGTGCTTTCGCTATGGGAGGTGGGCGTGTTCATGGACGGTTTACTTCCAATTTTTGAACACACCTTAGTTTTGGTATAAAATACAAATACAAAAAACAAACAAACAAACGGCTCGGACGGACGTGTTTTTTGGTCGCTCTCGAAAGACGGTTTTTATTTCCAATAAAGCACGGTTTAAAGAGTATAAAAAACAAAGAGCCTTTAATTAACGCCTCAGAATTTATATTGCCATATAATTTATGTATAAAAGCGCCGCGCTAATCACCATTTAATGCAATATTACTATTTGTTAGTCGACGCGAAAAAATTAAAATCAGTGACAGTGATGGACAATAATAAATAAAAAACAAAACATAAACAAAAATATGAACTTACAAACACAACAATTTGCTGTTCGCTACAAAGACTCAATACCTCTAGTGAGTCATCCACTTCGTTATGATGTTAGCTTTACACTAACCACACCATCGACAATAATACCTGCAACTAGTCGTCGTTTTGTAGTTCCTGCTTTGTCTACTCTTTCGCTGCAACTGGCTCTTCTATTTTTATAGTTCTTGCTGTGTATTTGTTGCTGTTTTAATTTTTTGATGTCACCTTCCCCCATGCAGACGCGTCTACAGCGCGAACACCTTGCTCCCCGCGCCCTAGGCAAGAGTGAAGGCACGCCAAAAATAAGTAGCAGCAGTGTCTCATCGATTGAACTGCAACTCACGGCATTAGAAGCTCGACTTAGAGCGAGTGCGAAGGAAGATCTGTTGAGTTTAGAAGAGCGCCTTCGGCAGCATACAGACAACATTTTCAATCGTCTCTCTTCTGAGATTACGTGCAAGTTTGGTAACTTAGAGACAGAAGTGGCCGCTATTAAGAGTAGTCTGAGTGCTAAATTTGCCCACTACGACGACGTAATAGCCTCTCTTGAAGCACAAATAAGTGCTCTCTCAACGCGCTGCGCAGATCTTGATGATCAGATTGCTGCCATCAACAACAATAACGTACACCACAATTGCTTAACCAGCAACAACAACAACAACAACGACTGCAACAACAGCGGGGGCAACAACAATAGTGCAGATTATTCATCGGATGCTGTTCTATTTGGAGTGCCGTTCACGTCAGGAGACAACTTAAAAAGCACTTTCAACCTCATCTGCAGATCGATTGATTTTCTGTCTCCTCAGATAAAAGACATCTTCCGAGTCAAGCCCAGATCGAGTGAGTCTAGCCCTCTAGTTATCGTCAAGTTTTACTCCCGCTTCGATCGTAATCGTGCTCTTAAAGCTTTTGGTGAATATCGAAGGCGGATGAAAAGAGCAATTAACCTCAGAGAAGCTGGACTGGACTCCGATAATAATGTGTACTTGCACGAGAGCCTCTCTATCGACGCTAGAAAACTTCTGCAAGCAGCGATCACATGTAAGCGTAGAAAAACTATTTTTAATGCTTTCACAATTCGTGGGTCTGTTTATATCAGGCTTTCTAAGAATGGTGATTGCATTAAAATCAACAATGAAGCTGAACTCCCCAAAATCTCATCGGCTCCTGATGACGTCATCGAAGTTGAATAGTCTCTATGTATGCCTTAGGTTATTCCATTTTATTTTTTCCATTTCTCTTTCCACTATATCTGTAATATTTTACCTATTCTATGCGCTGCACTCTTATTTTTTATACTCTTTGTCTCTACTAAATGCGTTCAGGGTTATTTTAAATCTAATCTTTTCTAATGTCTGTTTTTCGAAGACATCTTTGTGTTTGTATAAAACACATACATATCAAATTTTATTGTTGTAGGCTTATTACGAGCTGGGTTATGCAGTTTTCAATTTTCGCGTTGTATGGGAGGTAGGCGTGTCCGTGAGCGGATGATGTCCACTTTTCAAAACCATCTTTTTTTTGTCACAAAAAACATATGTGCCAAATTTTAGCTCTGTATGTTAAACAGAGGTTTATTTATTGCGTTTTCAATTTTTGGGTTGTATGGGAGGTGGGCGTGTCCGTAAGCGGATGACGTCCATTTTTCAAACACATCTTTGTGTTAATATAAAACACATACATGCCAAATTTTATTGTTGTAGGCTAATTATGAGCTGAGTTATGCAGTTTTCAATTTTCGCGTTGTACGGGAGGTAGGCGTGTCCGTGGGCGGATTCCAAAAATATTCAATAGTGCAGATCCTTGGGTTCATGTGACCACGTGTACCAAGTTTCATCCAATTATCTCAACTCCTTCTTCTTATCCTGTGTATACGGACAACACACAGACGGACAGACGGACGGACGGACATGGATAGCTCGACTCACGTGGTGACGCTGATCAAGAATATATATACTTTTCTATACCGGACTCGCTTCGTTCTATGCGTTACAAACGTTTGCACAAAGTTAATATACCCTGACCTTTCAGGTTTATACTGGAGACACACATATGGTTTCGATACTACAAAGTTAATATACTACATTGTATATCACATGTGTGTCACGGTATACCAGCTATAAGCCAGCTTCTGAAACTAGTATAGCGTCTTAATCATGGTATACAAAACACAACAAATTTTCATGGTTTCTCCATGCTAACATACATTTTTTCGACTTTCAGCCCTGATATTGCTATATTTTATCTCATATCAGCGCCAATGTGAGAGAGCGTTCAAATGTTTAACTACATTAATGTCATAATATTGAAAATTTTTGTTTTGAAAAAAATTTCAATATAAAAAAAGCAGTTGAAAATAAATTAAAAAAGCTCTTCCAAATTGTGAAATTTTTTTATGTATATGGCGCAGTAAAACATGCAAATTGCGCGACCAACGAAATATATTACCATATATTTAAAGACTGCTTGGCTATTTATTGCAGGATCTGTCTTTCGGCGGGATAAGAAAATTGAAGCAGCTGAAAATTTGTGATTTGTTTTTAAATAATTATTTGACACTATTGTCAATTAAAACTATATCAATATGTGTGTCACTACTTTTATACCATATAGTATACAATCGTTCATGGTTTCAATACCATGGTATCGATACCATACGAGGGGTGCCTTTTATATTTCGGGATTAGAGAACAAAATCAAATATTAATCATCGAAAATCACTTTATTGTTTTTCAAAATATTCTCCATGAAGATCTATACACTTTTGCATGCGTTTGAACCAATTGTCGAAGCACTTTTGCCACTCTGATTGAGGTATCTCCAAAACATGCATTCTGAATGCCGCAACCGCTTCTTCGGGCGTCGAAAATCGTTGTCCACGCAGTTTATTCTTCACGGTTGGGAATAAAAAGAAGTCATTCGGTGCCAAGTCAGGACTATACGGCGGATGACCCATCAAATCGATGTTTTGGGTGCTCAAAACTGCAGTTGTTTGAGCCGATGTGTGAGAGCTCGCATTGTCGTGGTGAAGAGTGATCCGTCTTCGGCGGTTGGTTTTCCTGATTTCTTGGAAGACAACTGGCAAGCAAATGGTTGTGTACCACTCAGACTTGACTGTTCTGCGTTGTTCTAGTGGTACGGTTGCGACATGTCCAATTTTTCGAAAAAACAGGCGACCATTTGCTTGGAAGTGATTCGTGCGCGAACAACTTTTGTTGGATTTGGCTCATCTTGAAACACCCATACAGTCGACTGCTGTTTACTTTCGGGCTCATAAGCGTAAATCCACGATTCATCACCTGTCACGATGTCATAGACGTGTTTCGAAGCACCGCGATCGTATTTTTTGAGCATTTCCTTCGACCAATCGACACGAGCCTTTTTTTGAGTGATTGACAAATTGTGTGAGATCCAACGCGAACAAATTTTTTTGACAGTCAAATGTTTATGCAATATTGAATGTATGCTGGTCCCACTTATGCCTAAGGTTGCCTCAATCTCAGGATAGGTAACATGACGATCTTGCAATATCAGTTCGCGCACAGCACCAATGGTTTTCGGAACAACAGCTGATTTCGGACGACCTTCACGAAATTCGTCTTGGAGTGAACTACGACCACGATTGAATTCACCATACCATCGATAAACACTGGTCCTTGATGGAGCTTCATCGCAAAAAATTGAATTAAGTTCATCCATGCACTGTTGCTGTGTTAATCCACGTCGAAAGTTGTAAAAAATAATCGCACGAAAATGTTCACGATTTAATTCCATTTTTGGACCGAGATGAATCTTTTAAGTTACTATAAACAACACAAATAGCGCTCGTATGTCAAAACGTTCTGAGTACGTATAAGCCAACAAATGTCAAACTTTGCGATAGAGCTTTCAGTTGACAGATTGCAACACCAGGGTTGCCAAATCCCGAAATATAAAAGGCACCCCTCGTATATGTGTCCATAGTATAAGGGTATGTGTAGTTTAAATATAGATTATTTAAACTATTGAATCGAGATTCTTTGCTCCAAATGAATTCTTTGAAATAAAGGGGAACTCAGTAGTTGTTTTATTTAGTGCTTGGTTTATTTTATTTTATTTAATGTTTGAAGTTAGTTTTATGGGTTTAAATAGAAATTTGCGTTTACAATTAATTTGCAGTTCGCGTAGCAAAAAAACTTATTGTTGATATTGAACGACACAATTAATAAGACCGCTTAGCTCCGTCTCTTGACAATAACTACTTCTTTTTTTTATTTGAGCAGCATCAAGTTGGTTTGAATGAATACCAGGGTTGCTGAGGCGACGAAACCGTACATGCCGCCCCCAATGCTGGAATCAAGCATGATCTGCCGACGTTCTGGTATTGGCTTCCAGATGCAGTATAGAAATTAAAGGCGCGAACGAGACTTTCTGTTATGATGTACAAAGAAGTAGTAAAAGAAATGGTGCGTGGGTGCAGATAGTAAAATTTAAGTTAGATTATATTGCTTGAGTGACAGTCTGGTCATCAGTCAAAATGGGTATTGGCAACCGGCATAGTTTTGATACTGATCGCTTATAAGTACCGTGTTTGGTGCGGACGGTGACCACGCGGACAAGTTGATCAGAACCCGGATGCACGTCGATGACTCGTCCCAATAACCATTGATTTGGTGGAAGTCGGTCGTCCTTCACCAAAACTAACTCGTTCAATTGAAGATTTGGTTCTAGGCGCCTCCACTTAGGGCGTGCTTGCAAATGGGAGAGCCAATCTGAAGACCATCGTGACCAAAATAGTTGGATCAGTCGTTGCATATCCAAAAACTGTTTCGAAATGCATTTGCTTTCTGGGGCCATTTCAGGTGGTGCTAGTAGCGCGTCGCCAATTAAGAAATGGCCTGGTGTGAGGGCGAACAGATCGTCTGAATCCGATGTGAGAGGGCATAGTAGTCGCGAATTTAGACAGGCTTCGATTCGCACCAACACGGTTGAGAGTTCTTCATAGGTAAGCCGAGTGCTACCGACAGTGCGCTTTAAGTGATACTTTATCGATTTGACATTTGCCTCCCAGAGGCCACCGAAATTTGGTGAATATGGTGGGTTAAAATGCCATTGAATATTCTGCTCGGCAAGTTTCGGTAGAATTTCACGTTTAACATCTTCGATGAATTTATTTTGATTTAATTTTAGCACTGCCTCCGCCCCAATAAAGTTTGTGCCGCAGCCACTGTAAATATCGTGACATATCCCACGACGTCCGATGAAGCGTTGAAGTGCCCATAAGAAGTTTTCAGTTGCCAGGCCAGTTACTGCCTCCAAATGTACAGCTTTGGTAGCCAGGCATATGAAGATTGCGATATAACCCTTATAAACAGTATTGCCGCGATATTTCGATGATTTTAGCTCTATCGCTCCAGTGTAATCCACTCCTGTTGCTAAAAATGCTCGATTTGGAGGATTGATTCGATGAGCAAACAGGTGATGCAGTGTCGTAGATAATCGCGTACTGTCTTTCTGGAATTCACTATCCAAAATTGCTGACGAATAGCCGCCAGGATAAGCTGCACACCCCCGTGTAGAGTGTTTTGATGGGCATTATCAATTATCAACTTGGTGATATGATGATGACTAGGCAAAATCAGGGGATGTTTTCTACGAAATGATAAAATTGAGCGCTGCAATCGGCCTCGAACTCGAAGTAACTTATCGTTATCTAAAAATGGTGTCAAACTGCTGAGTTTACTCTTATTTGATAGCGGTTCGTTGGATTGTATAAGTTGAATTTCTTTGCCAAATGTTTCGTTTTGGACTTGTTTAACAATTTTTAATAGACTTGCTTGCAGTTCACTAGCGGAAACAGGTCCTAGGATTCTACTTTTTCTTTCTCTCGAACACGGCAATTGTGAAGGAATCGAAGGAGATACGCATGTACTCGGAGCAATTTGTTGAACGACGAATAGTTTAGAATTATGGAATCTTTTTGTATGGTGAAATTAATTTTGACCCTCTGTGGTTTTTCTTCCGTGTTCACGCCTCCTAGCTCCAATTCGTCGATATGGAATCGTGGCCACATTGACTTAGGTAGACGCAACCACGATGGACCGACCCACCACAGTTGAAAATTGAGTAGTTGATCAGGAACCAAGCCTCTAGTGGCACAGTCAGCCGGGTTTTCTATGGAACGTACATGACCCCACTGACAAGCGTCACTAACTGTCAAAATTTTGCTGATCCTGTTTGCTACGTAGACTTTCCATCGATTGATGTCTCCGTGTATCCAATACAGTACAGTAGTGGCATCAGTCCAATAAGTTATATTAACATCAGCATCGATTCCTCGGATATTTTTCTGCACCCAAGTGGCAAGCCTTGAAGCGAGTACGGCGCCACATAGCTCGATGCGTGGTATGGTCTCAGGCTTAGTGGGCGTGACTTTACTTTTTGCAGCCACGAGATGTGTGTACACTTGCTCGTCATCGAATTCTACTCTGGAGTATATTGCCGCAGCGTAAGCAGCTGATGATCCATCGCAGAACGCGTGAAGTTCGAAAGATTTTATGTGTTGCGGTTGGTATTGTAACCATCGCGGTACATGAATTTGCTGTATGTTGGGTAATTTATCGATAAAGTGTTGCCATGTGGAATTGATAGGCTCGGGCAGGTTTTCATCCCAACCTAAAGTTGATGAATCCCCGGTTTCCCGTATGAGTCGTCCATATTTCTTTAAGAATGATTTTAGCCGCAATGGTTATTGGCGCGATGAGTCCCAGTGGATCGAAGAGACGAGCTATTATTGAAAGAACCGATCTTTTTGTTGCTATCAACGCCAGTGAAAAATGTATTTTAAAGGTGAAGCAGTCAAGATTAGGCTTCCAGTATAAGCCCAGTGTTTTTACAGTTTCGTTCTCATTAAGCTGTAATGCTGAGCTGCACGATTGGTGCGAAGCAGGAATTGATTGAAGTAGTTCTGGTGTGTTGCTGGACCACTTTCTTAGCTCCATGCCAGCTGATTTCAAGGCAGCAATGAGTTGATCGCGCAATTCCAGAGCGTGTTCAATGGAGTAGCTGCCACTTTGTACATCATCAACGTAAATGTCATGTTTTATAATCTTTTCAGCTAATGGAAATAGGACCTTTTCATCTTCGGCGATTTGATGCAGCACTCTAATTGCAGTGTATGGTGCTGATGCTGTGCCAAAAGTCACCGTAGTGAGGCAGTACTCTTGAAGCTGCCCTAGTTCGTTTCGCCATAATATGCGTTGATATTGTGCATCGTCTGGATGCATATCGATGCAGCGATACATCTTCTCTATGTCTGCCAGAAAAACATATTGATGCATACGCCAATTTAGAATGACACCAGTCAAATCATTTTGCAATGGCGGGCCTATGCATAGCAGGTCATTCAGCGAGCGTCCATTCGATGTTTTAGAGGAGGCATCATAAACGATGCGCACCTTTGTCGTTTGGCTGTCAGCTTTTATGACAGCGTGATGTGGCAACATGTTGTTGTGGGTTTATTAGAAGATGAGAGAACGCAATGTTGCGCTTCGCTGGTTACAGCTGGGACTATTTGATTAAGACGAAAATAGTCCTTCATGGCCTCCACATATTGGTCATGTAAATTTTGGTCCTGTTTTAGCCTGCGTTCTAGCTGATGGAATCGGCTTAGTGCGATTTGTTTCGATTTTCCAAGAGTTTGGTTGGCGTCATAAATAGACTTCAATGGCAAACGAACAAGGTATTTACCGTTACTCTGTCGAATGTGGGTTTGGCAGAAAAAATCTTCGCACCACTGCTCTTGACTTGAAATAGGGTTTTCCGTTGGAACTTGTTCCGATTCATAAAATTTTTGTACTAGATCTTCTAGTTCGATAGTGCTATGATGACAGCGCACTTTGACCGATCGCGGTTGCGTAGAACTTGCGTGGCCGGATAAAATCCAACCAAGATGTGTTTTTTGCGCTATTGGCTGATTTTGCCGACCAAGCCGAATCTCCGGCAACAAAATTTGTGCAAACATGCCAGCACCGATAATAAGATCGATTTTCTTCGATTTGGAGTATGTTGGGTCTGCTAAAACCAGACCTTGCAAGTGCGGCCAATTTTGTTGCTCCACATGTTGACTTGGCAATGTTATTGACAGATTTTTTACGACGAACGCGTGTTCAATGTGCGCTGAAAATGATTCATCAGTACAGGAGCGTAGTGTGCAACTGACTACCGATTTAGATTTTGTGTGAGTGCTTGGATTCACGCCACAGATCTCAGCGGTGGTGGGACGATGCTTAAGACCCAAACATTGTGCTGCGTGTTCCGATATAATATGCGCCTCGGAACCCTGATCGATCAGTGCATACACCCACGCTGACTTCTCGTTATCCTCATTGTATAAGTTAACTAAAGCGGTAGCTAGCAAAATCGATGAAGGCGAGTGTTCACTCGTATCGGTGTGAATTTGATTTTGATATGTGCCGATAGAGGCATGAGCATTCGTATAACGATGTGTACCGAATGCATTGGTAGAAGTTGAGGCTTCTTCAAGCAGTTGGTTTGGATTCCCATAATGACTCGTGGATAAAACGTTTGATTTTGTTGGTTGATGTTGATTTGTAGACGGTGGAGCCGTACTTGAAAGAGTAGTCCTTGGAGCGATAGGAAAATGTAGGAGTGTGTGGTGACGCTGCCCACATTGGAGACAGTTCTTGGTACTGTTACACCGTGAAACTGTATGAGACTTACTCAAGCAATTGATACACAGCTTAGCCTTATCAGCTATGCTCTTGCGTTCAAAGCAGTCTTTGGATAAGAAAGATGGACATCGACGAAGTATATGAGCATCACCACAAAACACGCAGGATTCAGCATGACTGATTTGAGGTTTTGAGGTCATGTGAAAATTTTTAGTGTTGTGTGTGCATCGTTTTAGATTTGCACGTGAGTTAGATTTGTTGTCTGTCGCAGCTCGTTGACACGGCACTGCACTGTGTGCTATATTTCGATTTTCGATCGCATCGATTGTGAAGAGACGATTGGTTAAGAACTCTTCTAACGCATGAAACGTAGGGATTTCCGTTTTGTTGCCCAAATGACGTTCCCAAGCTTGGTGAGTTTCATTTGGCAGTTTTGTCACCAGATAGTGAGCTATCCAATGATCGCAATTACTGATGGGGAGCTGCAATCTTTTGAACTCATTTAAACATACGTTTGCTGCATTCAACATAGTTTTAATATCGTTTGACTTTTCTTTCAGGAGAACTGGCAAACTATATAAGGAATTCATATGATGTGCGAATAGGATTCTCGGGTTATTATATGGTTTAATCAGTAAATCCCATGCTGTTGCGTTATTGGATTCAGTAAGTAGCATTTGCTGAATATCGACGTCTCGATCAGTCGGGAGAGCCTGTTTTAGATAATTAAATTTTTGAATGCAGCTTAAATCACTGCTAAGATGGATAAGGGTATGGAATGCATCGAAGAAGCTCGGCCACTCGGTGAATTTTCCCGAAAAGGAGGGCACTGGCAACTGCGGCAATTGAATTGAAGGAGCAGATCACAATGGTGATTGATGTAGCATGGTAGAAGGAATTGTGTCGGTTATAGGTGGAGGCGGAGGAGGAAAAAGTTGCTCTTGTCGTTCAGATACAGTACAAAAAACTTCTAAGTATTTCTCTTCAAACTTCGAAGCCACATCGGTTTTGACGTAATCAGTTTTATCAATACTGTCGGAACAAATTAAAGTTATATTGGTTGCACGAAATTCCTCATTGAGCCGATCAATGCTTTTAAATCGCTGTTCGAAATAAGACTTTGTTTTTCTATTTGCCGAATCCTTGTTGAAATTCGTGAGAATTTTTTCAATCGATGATAAGCGATTTAATTGAAGTTTAACTAAAGCAGCTGTATCTTCTTTGCCCAGATCGGTTATGTTGTGTTGTTTTTGTCACAGTCAAAACAAACAAAATAAAATAAAATAAAAAAAACACTGCACACACTTACCTTTCCCTTTTCTTGACCTGCGTTGCTGGCTGTCTTTTTGACGTTTTCTCAAGTTCGATGTTCGATTCTCTTGTTCTCTTCGTTTGATGCTTCAAGCAGATGCGTAAATGAAGTTGTGTCGAACCAGATGATTAATTGCAGTTGTGGCGTAGACGCATACGAAGCAGCGGCAGAGACAAGTTCGTGGGAGCGGCTGTGATGAACGATGGCAGCAGAGAGAAGACGCTGGGCCGCAGTAGCTACGACGACAAGGAAGCAGCAGCAGCAGCAGTGTAAACGAAATGCATATAAGCTGCGTCGATGTCAATTGTCGGCAGCAAAGATGAAGAACGGTGCACTATGTACTTTGATTTTTTTTTTTGTTTTACCCTTGCACAAGTACAGTCACTTAATGGTCCAAAAGTTTTGTGTTTTACTAGCACTTTTAATTAACACTGTAGTTTTTTTTGAGAATATAGAGTTCCCCCCATGGGCCACCATAAATATGTGTAGTTTAAATATAGATTATTTAAACTTTTGAATCGAGATTCTTTGCTCCAAATGAATTCTTTGAAATAAAGGGGAACTCAGTAGTTGTTTTATTTAGTGCTTGGTTTATTTTCTTTTATTTAATGTTTGAAGTTAGTTTTATGGGTTTAAATAGAAATTTGCGTTTACAATTAATTTGCAGTTCGCGTAGCAAAAAAACTTATTGTTGATATTGAACGACACAATTAATAAGACCGCTTAGCTCCGTCTCTTGACAATAACTACTTCTTTTTTTTATTGAGCAGCATCAAGTTGGTTTGATTGAATACCAGGGTTGCTGAGGCGACGAAACCGTACAGGGTATAATAAATCTTGTAAAGGTCAAAATTTTTAGCAAAAAAATCAAAAATGTTACTTTAAACCTGAATATCTCATAGACTAAAATGCTAGAAAAATAAGAAATATCGCACTTAAAAACCTGTTTAATTCTTAATTAGATAGTAGTATTCTTCTTGCTCTGCATCAAATAGTTTGGATTCCAGAGCATAAAAACAGGAGCACAATCGTAAAAGGTCAAAGTCCGAAATCACACAAAATCAGAGGCCAACTTAATAAAAATCAGTTTCATAACGAGTAAAGAAAGCTTTACAGCATTTGCTAGCAAAGTTCGTGTGGCATAACCACTGTTTACCAGTGTAATTATAGCCATTAAAATTCCAAAGAATTATGTTCAAACAGATTTGAATTTAATTACCCCATCACCATCTGACAAATAAAAATAATGCATATGTTGTAACAATTAATAATATAAAAGTATTAGAAATTTCAAAAGCAGTAAAAATTGTATCTATAAAAAAAAGTGTGATTTAATATTCAACAATAAAATTAAAATAGAGCAAAAAGATAATAAAACAATACTCCTTAAAAAATGCTGCAAACAGTGTTGCCATATGGTCCGATATTTCGTATTTGTTACGATTTTCGGTCTTGAATCCGATGATCCGATACATGGTCGAAATTCATCAAAATGTTACGATTAAAAAAAAAAATTGATCCGACGTCCGATTTTGAATATTTTTCTTTAAGTATATGTATTGAAAAAAAATCAAGATAAAAAAATTGGTGGCAACTGTACACTTTGTTTTAAAACATCTGTGTGAAATCTCTTTTAACTAATGACAATGTAAGGAATGATGATTATTTCATTTTATTTTTACTCTTACTATGTGTGCCGAATAGTATTTTGAAATATATATCAGCATAATATTTTTTAAATATACCCAATAAACCTTATTTGCCTCGAATTGGAGGTGAATCCGAAATCGCAGATATTTATTTCGAAAACGAAGTTCGAAAACGTTTTGCTAATGAACCCGAGAGCGGGAGGAGAATGCAAACTTCATGCTCGAAACGAGATTTTTTTCATAATCGAATCACTATATAAATATATAACTTTACAGCTGTGTAATTTGCTTGCTTATTAAAACAAGCGCTTGGGAACATGGGTTCGACTTCCAGACGAGGTAAAAAATTTTGTTTTTGTTTTTGTTTAATTGGTGTTTTCTCTCTATTTTTTAAAAATTCTGAAGGGATCACGAATTTTATATTTAAATGTATTCGTTATTTTTAATAATTTCGGATTCATCATAATCAAATACGAGATTTCTGATCTACGTTGTTGTTGTTTTTGAAAATTTTACAGATCCGATGAAAATCCGACGAGCAGAGTGCAAAAGTTTCGATATGAAAATTTTTTTGATGGCAACACTGGCTGCAAACATAAATGTTCTAAATTAGTGTGTTAAAAGAAATTAAATTTTAAATAGAAATTACATCTTGAGTTTTTCTAAATGTAAAATACAGATAGGCGCAGTATTTATTAACCAATATTTATTATTATAAAAGAGAAACGGTAAATGACAAATGTTTATCCTGTAGGTAAGCTTAATCAGTCATACTAACGGGGGACATGGCATTGGCCGTTTTTTTTCCTTGCATTTTTCTTTGTTCACAAACTTTGAACGCGTTTATCTCGAAACCATGTTTTTCGTACTGCTTGCGGCACTAGCGGGTTCATTTTTTGACGAAGCTTTTTTTTGTTTTTTTTTAATCTTAATTCGCTATCGTATGACACGAGCTTTTTTAAATTTTTTTTCGATTTTGTATGAATTTTTAAAGTCAATATTTTTTTCAAAAAAACACACTTTCAAATTTGGAATATCACCAAAAATTGAAAAAAAATTTTAAAAAAAGCTCCTGTCATAGGATAACCAATTTTATTAAGATTTAAAAAAGTCATTTTTTTCCAGATCGGACAATTTTTGCGACTCCCAGCGCTGCAACCACGAGGCCCCGTTTTTTTTCTCTGCCGCCAGTTTGGAGTTCTATGAAACCATGTTGGAGTGAAAAATATATTTTTTTGAATTTTTTCTTGTAATTTGTTCACTTCTCTACAATAATAAAAAAAATTTTGGAAAAATGTCAA
Organism: Tetanocera ferruginea; assembly: GCA_958299015.1. Classification (NCBI taxonomy): domain Eukaryota; kingdom Metazoa; phylum Arthropoda; class Insecta; order Diptera; family Sciomyzidae; genus Tetanocera; species Tetanocera ferruginea. The sequence continues at coordinate 84,333,888 of OY282641.1, read as the reverse complement.
TATCTAATTATCTCGACACACAGTGGTTATGAAACTTGGTATGTGGTGCCTAAGCATGAAGTATTGGGAAAAGTGGGTGGACCACGTCTCTTTTTAAGAAAAATTACAATATCTCATTACCTCGACACACAGTGGTTATGAAACTTGGTATGTGGGGCCTAAGCATGAAGATCTATGTATTGGGGAAAAGTTGGCGGACCACGTCCCTTTTTAAAAAAAATTAAAATATCTCATTTTCTCGACACACAGTGGTTATGAAACTTGGTATATGGGGCCTAAGCATGAAGATCTATGTATTGGGAAAAGTGGGCGGACCACGCTTCTTTTTAAGAAAAATTATAATATCTCATTATCTCGACACACAGTGGTTATGAAACTTGGCATGTAGGGCCTAAGCATGTATTGGGAAAAATTGGACCAGCTTTTATATTCGTATAAATATCATAGTCATTCCCCATAATGGCTCTTGTTTCCGCTTAATGTAAACGATTTCATGTGGCGGGAATAAAAACATTATTCTTAATATCAATTTAAACAAGGTTGCGTAAAGGTTTAAACTGTGCGTAATTAAACAAGCGTTTTTTTGAAACGGTTTTTAAGGAAACATGTTGAATAAGACTGTTTGTGTTTCCATTTAAAAATGTCTGTTGAATACAATTACAGAAGACTCGTGAACTAATTTTGCATCGGCTTTTCACAAAGTCCAAATTGTTGATATTAGCAAGATTCACATTTTTTCATATAAAGATACTTTTTATCAATAATTTATATGTATACATACATATGAATAGTTCCTTTTAGTGTAACAGACAAAAATGTTTGAACTTGGTTTACTTTTTACAATTTTGTACCTATTTTTGGACTGCTGTTTTACAAAGAAGATTTTTACAATTCTTTGCAGCATAAGAATAATCGAGAAGTCGAGACTGGGAAGGATTTATTTAATGCTTATTTGGCTTCGTTATCATGAATTACCTTGACACATTTTCGGGAATCACTGTCCTCGTCATGATCAGATACAGTTATCTTCTCGGGTTCATCAAATTGCATGACATTTCCAATAATATTCCATTGTTCAATATCTATTGTAGAAAAAGTTATCTCAAAAATAATAAAAACAGTAAATAATCGCAAAGCCATGAGTTGAAGGAAACTTACAAAAGTAAGTTATTGTTTCAGTCAATTTGTTTTACAATAAAATATATCGAAGTGTATATAGAGCCATAACATCGTCTTCATCATGGATTCTTGCCATTCGTCCCAGGATGTTCTGACAATAGAATTATAATAATCCAACTTTAATGTCATTCGCCTTCCTAAGCTTAATTACAGAAAGAATCTTCTTATGTATATGAATTATGATGTAATTCATAAATGCTAGCAACAAATTTTGGAACATATATCTAGCTTAATAGTTTATGAAGACGTTATTATTTCTCCAAGCACACTTCGAGATCGCTTATTGCTAGTAAGCCTTCTGGTTGTAGGTCTTGAAGCAACAGGCTTTTTTGCGTGCCCTTTCACAAAATGTTGTTTATTAGTTGCACATGTCGCTGATTCGTTGTTATTTGTATGTTTTTTAACACCATTTTATTTTAACAGAAATGAGATTCCTTTACATTTTTATATATTTCATTTATGCCGCATTTCATTTTAAAAGATAAAAATTTTGTCTTTTTTTAACTCATTTAAGTAAACACACTTCACAAATTAAGCAAAACTGCTTTAAAACAAAACATCGCTGTTTTGAAATTGCCAAAAAGTTATAATGAATAATTATACAAGAACAATTCTAAAGCAGATGATTGATTAACAATTACTTTTTCATATTTTTACGCTTTGTAAGGGTTTTTTGTCGCGAATTCTGATGTTCACGTTACACAGCTTTTCAAACTTGCATGCTACAGAGTAGTCAATATAAAAAAACCCATACACACGAGCGGGTTGTTCATGCCTATGTCCTTCCCAGCCCGAGTCTATTATTTAAAATAGAATTATTTAAAATAGCTTAATTCTTAAAACTAAAAAAAATGCAAACGCCGTATGAGTAACTATTTTTTTACAAAAATTCGGTTTTTGAATGAAAAAAAATGCAACAGGCAATGCTAATCGTCCAATGATACTTGAAATATCAATGCATCGGTTTCTATAAATACTTAAAAACAATGCCGGAATTGTAACGCCAAATTGTTTCCAATAATATAAGAAGATATTAAGGTGAAAACAAAGATGATTCAGTAGATGAAAATTAATATTCCAGGGATAAGTTTGCTTCATATTAATTTTGACTCTCATTCAAACCGTGCTTCTAAGGCTAAAACACAATTTTGAGAAATTTGATGTTTTTGTGTTGAAATTACTAGAAATATCTGCATTACCACCAGACGTAATGAAAGTTCCCTTACATTTTCTGAAAAAAATACTCCTTTTACTGTTTCATGTTTTCATTGAATTAAATTTGTACCGCAAAAAAACTGTTTTTCAAATCGAGATGCTGTTTTGTTTTATGCTTTGGAAGAAATTAACTGTTTTTTATCAAAAAAAGATAGGAACATTACGTATGATAGATAATATATCGTTCTATATGTTATTATCGCTCATACGCCTGACGAAACTGTTTTTGTTCAAATAAGAAATTTTAGGATTTAACCATTTTTAAAAATGTACTTTTTTATTAACTTTTTGAAGTGAAACTTCTTTGGCGGCGAGTGAAATTTCAAGGTCCTTTTTCGTGACGCTAGGCTAACGTTTTCCATTCATATGAAAATTAAAAAAAAATTACTGCCGCTGCCGAGAATTGAACCCCGGACATCGTTGCTTATGAATTGGAATCTATTCCTTTACGCCACGTAGACACATGATAAATATTTAAACAAAATGTAATTAAAACTGAACGCGTAACATACTGAAAATAACATAATTAACATTAACATTACATTAACATTAACTTACATTATTAACATAACCGTAACATTAATTTTCATCCTACAAGTATGCACGGAAAAAAAAATAGAAAAATAGCTAAAACAGGAGCAGAACGCGTTCGTGAATATATAGAGCGAATTAGAGCTCTTAAGAATACAGCCGCAGCTGGGTCTGCAACTAATGATGAAGGTAAGGTGATTGCAACAACGGCTGAGTTTTAAAATGCATTTTTACGAAAAATCAGTGTATTTTGGTGAATCTACAAAGAACCAATCTCCAAAAAACACACTGATGCATCTCAACAAAATTTTTAAGCCAACCAAGTTGATGCACTCAACAATCAACGTTCGCTGCTTTATGAGGCATAGCATAGCTCTATCAACATAGCAATTATTATGATCAGGAAGCAGGAGGTAATAATGAACAAGTTTTGCCTCTGCTTTCGGAGGCTCCTTCAAAGAGTACTATGCAAATGCAATCCAGCATTCAAAAAGTAACAATGTTGAGAAGACATTCGAAAGCAACTAAAACACCAACTGAAACAAGTACCGAAAATAACTGTTATTTTACAATTTTCAAATGAAAAAAATTATCGAAAGACTTTTTCAATATACCATTATGTTACAAATGTCCTCAGCCTCACGAATATTAAGTCGCATTTAAAGTTGAAACTGATTCTTTAAAAGTTAATTTCTTGCTTAGTATATTTCGAGGAAAAATAAAGGTTACTTTTGACTTTTATTTTATCGTTCAAAAATAGCAGTTATTTTGTGACTTTAATTTTTTCGGTCAAAAATATCAAGCAATTTGTGTTTTCTTAAAGGCCGCTTGACAGATTGAACTGTTGACACCATGTGTAAAATGTCTCACCGATGAGATGAAAATATTAATATCAAAATTTTTTTTATCGGTAAAATGACTTGAACAAATATAAATTACCTGATATTTTTGACCGAAAAATAAACGAGAGAAAATAACTGTTATTTTTGCCCAAAAAAACTGTTATTTTTGTCGGAAAAAATAAAAATTAAGAGATAAAAGTTAATATTTGACACTTTCGACAAAAACCATAGCCGGTACGGTCCCTGGATACAAATATTGAATCAACAAATTATTATTCCATTTCGTATTGATTGAATTTCTTTTCAGATACTTTCTCTCTCTATTTCACACTAAAATCTCTCTTATTTCTTACAGTTAAAGAAGTTTCACTTCTGCCATGTGTACGTTGCTATACGCGAGTTTTTTTTGTTATTTGTATGAGTTGAGACACCAACGCGATGCATTTAGATCAGAGTTGCAAATGTTGAATTTTTCTTTTATACATACATAATAAAACAAAAATGGTGCGCTTGTGTTGGAAGCTCTGCCAACGCTGCGCATCACTGATTTGAATTATGAAACAAAACTATTTTCTGTATGTAGCTTCTAGAAAACAACAAATTCATTTAGCGGCATGGTCCGCCCACTATTTCCAGTTACATTCGTTTTCATGCTTAGGCCCCACATACCAAGTTTCATAACCACTGTATGTCGAGATAATGAGATATTGTAGTTTTTCTTAAAAAGAAGCGTGGTCCGCCGACTGTTTCCCAATACATAGATCTTCAGGCTTATGTCCCACATACCAAGTTTCATAACCACTGTGTGTCGAGATAATGATATATTGTAATTTTGCTTAAAAAGGGGCGTGGTCCGCCCACTTTTTCCACTTCATGCTAAGGGCCCATTTATTTTTATTTGTTTTTTATTTTTTTTTTTTTTTTTTTCATTTCATTTCATTTATTTTCATCAATGGATTTTTAATCCTTACTGACTATACAAAATTAATAACTTAAAAACTAGATATGCATACAATATATCACAAAATTAAGTTTCTTATCTATAGATATTCAAGAGACGGTTATTAAATATTGTCCTTGATACAGTAAAATCAATCTCATACATAATTGATATTCTATTAAATTCACACAAAGCTCTTGTTATTGGAGAATTTGAAGCATAATTTGTCCTATGCAATCCAACATAAAACAAAGGATTAAATCTTAATATTCTAGATGGAACATTAAAGTTTATTAGTCCCAGCAAGTATGGGCAATCCGTAATACCAGAAACAATGTTATATACAAATAGCAAGGACATAATAGTCCTTCTATTCTCTAATGAAATTAGGTTAATAAGCCTACATCGAGCATCATAGGAAGGGAGAGGATCCAAAAAATTTAAGGATCGGAACGCAAATTTGATAAACTTGCGCTGAACACGTTCCAATCGATCAATGTGGTTTCTATAAATGGGACTCCAAATAAAAGACGCATATTCCAGCTTTGATCTCACTAAACTTATGTAAAGCAGCTTAAGAGTATACGGATCAGTAAACTCTTTACTATTTCGCCTAATAAAGGCTAAAAGAGAGTACGACTTGGGAATTATATAGTTAAGATGATTTATAAAAGTGAATTTGGAATCAAAAATGACTCCTAAGTCTTTTATAAAAGAAACTTTTTTTAAAGGTTGATCGTTCAAATAAAATTCAGTTTGAAGAGTATTATTCAATTTAGAAAATGTCACATGGTAACATTTATTTAAGTTTAAGAGTAAACGATTATTACAACACCAGGTGTATACATTATTTATGTCTTTTTGAAGAGCTAGTTTATCATTTAAATTTGCAATGCGTGAAAAAATTTTCAAGTCATCTGCAAATAAAAGAAACTTTGAACTTGAGAAACAATTACTAATATCATTTATAAAAATAATAAAAAAAAGGGGGCCCAAGATACTACCTTGAGGTACACCCGAGGAAGCTATATATGACAATGAAGTTTTACTTTCAACTGTCACCATACAAAGTCTTTTACTAAGATATGAACTAACCCAGGACAAAAAATTCGAATGAAATCCTAGTTTCGCAAGTTTATTCAATAACAGGCTATGTGAAACCTTATCGAATGCTTTGGAAAAATCCAAGTACGTGGCATCAACTTGAGCGCCCTCTTCAAAAGTAGATATGCAATAGTCCGTAAAAATAGACAAATTTGTTGTTGTAGAACGATTTGGCATAAAGCCATGCTGAGCGGTGGAAATTATGCTTTTAATTTCAAAAGATAGTTTTAATTTCACAATACTTTCAAATAGTTTTGAAATGTTTGAAAGTTTGGATATAGGCCTATAATTAGAAATATCATTTTTAGCACCACTTTTATAAACTGGAGTAATAAACGCAATCTTCCATGCATCCAAAAAAACACCATATTTCAAAGACTTATTAAATATTATTCTGAGAGGAGTTGAAAGAGTATAATGGCATTTCTTTAAGAGAAATGAAGAAAAGCCATCAATATCATTTTTTTGTGAATTTTTTAAACTAAAGATAGAGTTTAACACATCAATATCTGATATTTGTAGGGAGCCAAAGTTGATATTAGCTTCAAAATTTAAATCTGAATCAATGTTTTGATTATTATCAACAACAAAGTTAGAGAGAAAAATTTTGCAAAAAGATTAGCTGATTCAGATAGCGACTGAGATGATTCATTCCCATAAAACATTTTAGTCGGAAAACAAGATGAGGATTTTTTAGAATTAATAAAGCTCCAGAAATACTTAGGATTGCGTTTAATATTCGACTCATATTTACTTATATACTGCTTGTAAAGGAATTTGTTTAGAAAGTTGAATTCTCTCAAGTAATGCTGATGTTTTAAATGGTATTCAAAATTGTTAGTGACTTTATATAGTTTAAAGAATTTATTTCTTAAATTTTTTAGTTTCTTAAGACCATGTGTATACCATGGTAATTTAAGAGCTTTATTAGGATACTTTGGAATATTTCTGCTAAAAATATCTAAAATTTTTGATTTAAAATACAAGAAGGAATCATAGGTATTCAAATTCTTCAAATTATGCTCCCAATTTTCGCCTGCTATAGCATTATTTAATTCATCAAAATTGCAACTGCTGAAGTTATAATTTAGGTTAGATATTATAGGATCTGAAACTTTACATGCAAAATTATAAAAAGTAATATTAAGTTCTAAAGGTAAATGATGTAAATTAGGTTCACAAATCGGAGTTTGACATGGTTCAATATTAAAATTAAAATTTTTACTAATGAAAATAAGATCTAGAAATCTCTTTAATCTATTAGGAAAATTATTTATCTGCGTTAAATCTAGACTAAAAATGAATCAACCAAGTACATTTCATGCGATGAGTTGACATCAGTAGGAATAAGATTATTCTTTTCAAAAGAGTTTGACCAAAATACTTTATTTAAATTAAAATCACCAAGAACACAGTAGTGAGCACTGCTTGGGGAATTTGACGTCAGTTCCAAAACGTTATCAACATGACCCATATAGAGCGAGTCAGGGCTATTCGGGGGAATATAGGATACAATCAGATATAGCAGTTCAGATGATCCATGTATTGACACACAGAGTTGACCCAACAAAGTGTCCGTATTAGTTAGTGAAACAGCACTACAGCATAGTCGAGTTTTTACTGCCACTAGGACTCCACCACCCCTAGCACAACCAGTTTTCAAGGCATCTCTATCCTTGCGAAAAACCTGATATAATTTCAGGTTAAAATATTCTGCATCAAAAAAATCATCATTGAGCCATGTTTCAACGATAACAATAATATCATATTCTTGTTGAGAAGACCAAAGTTTAATTTGCTCAGACTTCGTACGAATGCCTGACATATTTTGATAATATATTTTAAGGGCCCTTCCACTTTCAGCATTTACATTTAGATTTATAAATTGCGACGTCGTCGGACCTTTTTGCGAAAAAACTCAAATTTACTGACAGAGACATTAACAGGCCATAACGCTGGATCTAGGTCATGGTCTGCCAAAGAAGCTGATATGCCAAGCCGGAAATTTATCTTTTGCGCTTCATTAATATTTTTCCGTAGAAGATTTTGACAATATAAATGGTGTTTCTCAATACCAGTATATTTATATATATAGTTTACTATATCATCTGCAGTAACAGATGGCTTAAAAGAGGATAAATGAAACCAATGCATGGGTTCAATAACTTCCAAATCAGAATTTAAATTTTGCCCAACAAGTAGTTTTCTATTTGTTTGCCTAACAGGCAAGTTATTAACAGCAACCTCAAAGTCACGATTTGGCTGCGAGTTTTTAGATAAAATAGCAGCATAACTATACGAGTTATTAATAGCAGCAACACCCACAGCATCACCACCAGAAACAACATCATTAGCATCCACAGCAACAACATCACCAGCATCAACATCCACAGCACCAACAACACCCACAGAAGATTTTCGTTCAATGAGACTAACTGCAGCTTCACTATCAGCAATAATATTAGCATCTCCACTAACAATAACATCAACAGCATTATTAATATTATTATTTAAAGCTTTAGGCACAGAATTCGATGAAATGTTAACTGTATCATGCAGTTCAGCGACCTTTTGCAAACCTTGAGTAAAGGCAAAATTAGAAAGATCACGACCAGTAGCTTGAAAATTGTCAACATTAGAAACTGGTTTAGCTGCGTTTTTTTTATGCATGTTCTTTGGCTGCAGCTTTGCGCAAGCATTGTTAACAGTTTTGTTTTTGCTAATGTTTGCACTCACTTTCACAGGAGAGACCGGAGATCTTAATTTTTGCGAGCGAGTAATAATTCTATCAACATGTAAATTATTATTAGTTGAATTAGAATTCTCACAACTAGTTTTATCCGCCGCACACGAATTATAATAGTTTAATGACGAATTTTTTGATTTGACTTCATCTTTTAAAACTGACAAGATATTATGAGCCTCACTAATTTTCTTTAGGCACATGGTAATTGGGTGTTCAAAACACAAATCACACTTATAAATTAGATTTTTATTAGATTTGAGATACTTTATAGTTTCATCGCTAATATTAGCACAGTTTAAATGTAGATTATTGTAACAAAAACCACAAGTAACCACACCAGCGAGATCAATGACTTTATTGCACTTGAAGCACAAAGACATAGCGAACGCATAAACAAAGCGATATGTTCACGACAAGAGATCAACAAGAACTGATAAAATGTCATTGTCCTAGCATACATAGTTTTCGAAATATAACTGCTGGATATTTTTGCTGAAAAAAATATCGGGCAGAAAATAATCGTTACTTTTTGTAAAATAAAATAAACGGCAGAAAGTACCAGATAAATTTCGAATTAAAAACTACAAGACATGAAATAACTATTATTTGGTGATTTTTTTGCAAAAAGGAATAATCGTTACGGTCCCTGATCAAAACTAAGAAGCGAACAAAATGGCGAACAAATGGCGAGGTTGATATTTGTTCTAAAAAAAAAAAACAACAAATTGGCCATTTCAGCCCTTGAAAGGACTTTGACCGAGCTTCTTATGATCAATTGTGTTGTGTGTGTTATTAAATGTTTGCACACAATTGACCGAGAACTGGACCTACATGTTTTATGCCGACTCCGAACGGCTAAAGTTCATGTTCTCAAGAAGCTTTACATGGCATTGTTTACTCTCTGAGGTTTGCCATTGTCTGCAGAGAGGTTATTTGTTCTACAGAGATTAAATTTGATATATGAGTATTTTATCAAATTTTTATTTAAAATTTGATATATGAGTCAAAACTAACGCCCTCCTATCATACAACCTACATTAGCTAAACCTGTATTGTTCTGTAAAGAATACATGGATTCTGAACAAAAAAAGGCTATTTCTATTTGTTTAAGTATTTTAATATACAGTTTATTTAAATATTATAGGAAGTTTATGGTACTCCATTTATTTAGTTAGTTTATTATTATTAATTAGTTTCCATTTAAAATTAATTCGATCTCTAGCTCCAGTGAATCTAAAACTGAAAATGCCACTGATAACTAAATGTCACATAACTGACAAAGTTATTTTTACTGGGAATTGCAAGTAAGTTAATTACTTCTTAAGGAAGGGGAAATTTGTTTTTATTGCTTATATTCAATGATACTTCAATACTACTGATACTTCAATGATATGCAATGACACTTTTTGTTGATATTATTGGGTCAGTTGTGCCTATTTTACTGCAGTCAAAAAGTCTTTGTATTTGTAAAATTCTCAAAATAAAAATTAAAAATTGATATGCATTTGTTTGCGCACCAAGCTCACCAAGCCCCAAAATTGAGCTGCCAACTAAAGCTATCAATGTCAAAATTTTAAATATGAAACAAAACAGACATCAAAAAGGATAAACAAACGACAGCACTATCACAACATATTGCAGAAAGTGGACATACAGCTGATTTCGACGACGTAAGAATAATTGACAAAGAGAGAAGAGAAGCTAGACGATATTTGTTGGAGTCTCTGCACATACAAAGAAAAGCTGCAACAACAATGAACACCAAAGAGGACAACGATAACATCAGCTCTGTAAACATCACAGCTTTAAAAAGCTTAAACAGCTGACATTGTTTATTTATAGTCTCTTTGTTAAAAAGTTTAGTCGTGTTTTGTAATTAGTGTTTATTTATTGTTTGAAATTGTTCAAAATTAAATTTGAATTGTGTTGTTTATTTATTTATTAAAGTAAGACTTGCTTGTTTTATGTAATTATTTCATATTAATTTTTAATGTTTTTAGATTAATAAATTAATCCCCTGAAGATGGAAGGAAATACTTCCGAAACATCGGGAAAAATTTAAAAATTATGTTTAATAATTAAAAAATTTTTCAAAAAAACCACTTGACCAAAAAAGCCTACAGATATATCAACAATCAAACTGCTGAGCTACTTTATTTATATAAGTTAACATACTTTCATTTTCAATGCAGCAAATATTATATTATTTATTAATTATTTGTAAAAAATAAGATATTGCTGAGAGTTACTACTTTAAAATAAGTTAGACTTCTGTTTTTTAAGGTAGTACAGTAAGCTAACGGTATAGGGTAATTTTAAATAGTAAAATTAAATCTAAATTATTAAATTAAGTTATTTAATCAATAATCGGCTCTATACTTATCGTCGGAGTGAGGTGAGGTGAGTCACTACGACTTAAGCCATATTCTTGTAGTCACTGAAAGCGACCTGCGTCACTTGCACACAGTCAAATTAATATTTTTTATAAATTACAATTGTCAGTTAGAACTGCCTTGTGTCGTATTGAAGTGATATTTTAGGCGACTCGATTTTTGAAGTGAGATGGAGGCGGAAAAAAGATAAATGAAACAAATTTAAGTGTTTAAATAGAAATTGCTTACAATTTATCCTTTTTAGCTTTAAAATAACCTCCAGGAGGCAGTTTAAGGAAATGAGTTGGCTCACAATAAGAGGTGGGTCGTTCCGTTTGGCTCACTTTTCAGCCCTGGAAGAGCAAGTTTCAGTCTGATGTATTTTGTATACGGCAGAGTTGTAAATTCCATAGCTCAATTTGCTCAATTTGCTCACTTACAACTTCAATATTTTCGTGTGTGTTGTAATTCTAAGAATTGGCTTCGCCGGCGCATCGCGCTGCTATAGCAAGAAAAAAAAATTGCATAGCATTGTTGTTGCTTGCATTGAGCGAGAAAAAAAATGTTTGCTGCTGCGTGTATTTTGTTGGTATTCACACTCAATGTGAAGGGCTAGTTTTTTGTTGTCATTTTTGCAATTTTTTATTTTTTTTTTCGTCGCCATCGAAGTTATAATTTTTTATTTTTTTTTAATTTAAAATTTTACTCACAGCCACAACACCTCTGGTACACGGTATAGAAGATACTTTATAATTTTAAAGCGTCAACAACACAACAAAACAGGAGGAGAATAAAGAACCAACTGAAATTCTAAATCACGAACACAAACAGCCTACACCAGAGCGATCGGAACCCAACGAAAAAGTAAGCGGCGTAGTCAAAACTACGACACAAAGGCGGAAATGCTAAGTGAGCAAACAAAATGTTTTTAGAAATTCCAAAATTGCTGGATAAATCCAACTTAAAATCCAATTTAAAAAATATTTCCAATGCATGGAGAAAAAGCTGCACATTTATAAAAATATGCAGGAAAAATATGAGAAGGAAATGGATCTCAGGATGGAGGTAATGAAGTTAAAGCGACTGTAACATCGCAAGAGTTGTGCGAAGCTCTTATTTTAACAAATTAGATAATTATTTTATTAATTGTTTTTATTGTGTTATATAATGTAATTTAATGTTCAATTAACGTGGACTTGTTAGATTTTGTGTGATTATTTTTCTGTTACTTTTATTTAATTTTAATTTAGCGACGAAGCTCGAAATTAAACTGTGTTGTGTCGTTTATAAAATTCAAGTGCTCTTCGTTTTATTTTCATGTTCGTCTTAAGCCTAGTATAACAATTCAGCTATCCGAACAAAGAATTCAGCTAACTTACGAGTTGCTATGTAGCATACATTAGTAATACAGTTGAACTTCGATTAACCGTGACTCTATTAACCGTGATTATCTATTAACCGTGATGCAGAATGTTTGATTTTTTACCTCTATTAACCGTGATTTACCTCTATTATCCGTGATGGTCGGCAAAATTAGCAGTCCTGTTGGCAACACCGGTTCGTGGTGAGTGCCAGAGCGCATATAACGCATACAATCGAAAAATGCAAAAGTATCGGTTGCCTATCGTTGATATGACTGCTTGTTTGTTTTTTCGTATAATACACACACATCTCTCATATCAAAATTCGGTGATTCCCCTTTTTCATGAAACTGTAATTTTCATATGCATCAAATTTCATATTCATTCATCAGTGTGAAATTTGATCTGTCAAGACGTGTTTTCCTTACATCATGCCACCGACAAAAACTAAATCCGCGAAAAGAGCAAGAAAGGTTCTTTCAATTAAAGACAAAATGGATCTGATTAATGAATACTCAAAACGTAAAGTACCTTTTAAAATGTTATCTGAAAAATATGGAGTTGGCATTCAAACTGTATCCGATTTAATAAAAAACAAAGATCGGATTTTAAAATTTTGCTCCGATACTGATTCAATGCTTGGCCTTAAACACAGATATACACTAAAAACATCCGAAAATCGAAAAGTTGATTTCGCAACATATGAATGGTTTCGGCAAGAAAGATTTAAGGGAACTCCAATTTCAGGTAAGTTAACTGAAATCGAGCTATTGTATGAACTTAAACTGAAATTTGCTTCTGAACTTCAGGCGAAATGATTGTCGAAAAGGCAAAAATTTTCCATTTGAAGTTAAACATGAATTCAGAGTGCACTTATTAATTTGGTTGGTTGGATAAATTCAAAAAACGTCATGGAATCCGTCGACTGAAATCTACGGGAGAAAAGGAGTGTGCTGATTATGAGTCTGCTACGCTGTTTGTGGACGACTTGGATGAAATCATTAAAACCGAACAACTTACAACTGAACAGATCTACAATGCAGACGAAACCAGTCTATTTTGGAGGTGTTTGCCTCAGAGTTCTTTGGCTAGTGGTAATGAATATTATATTGAAGGGTACAAGGAATCCAAGGAGAGAATCACAGTGCTAGTTTTTTCAAATTTTGCAGGAACTCACAAGTGTAAATTGATGATAATAGTGCCCATCCAAGAGCTTTAAAAAACGTTGAACACCTTCCTGTGATTTATAAATCAAATAAGAAAGCTTGGGTAACACAACAGCTATTTCTGGAGTGGTTTAATCAAAATTTTGAACCAGAAGCAAAGGAGCATCAACGGCGCATCGGTCTCAAAAATAACTGTAAAATACTTTTACTATTAGACAACTGTCCAGCACACCCAGATGTAAATGCTATGATAGCTGAAAACGTTACAGTAAAATATCTCCCACCGAATTGCACGTCCTTGATTCAGCCTATGGATCAAGGAGTAATTCGGAGCTTCAAATGTCACTACCGTAAACTGATCGTTCAAAAACTTGTTGGTGCTAATGACAGACGTGAGTTCGTTAAATCTTTGAATATTAAGACAGCTTTGTGGGCAGCCGCAGCTTCGTGGGACTCTGTAACTGCACAAGTTTTAAAAAGAGTTTGGAATAACTTACTATCTCATAATGAAGATGCTTCAAATAGCCTCGTTGTTATACAAACAGATATAACCATACCGTCTGGATGTACGATTGATGCTGTCGAAAAGTGGGTGGTGTGCGACTCTGATGTCGCTCCGTTTGCTATTATATCTGAAGACGAAATCGTAGACATGGTTACCCAAAGCCAAGAAGATGAGCTTGATTCAAATTCCGAGGAATCAGATGGAGGAAATGCAGACGAATTGGCTCAGGCAATAGAGGCTAGCAGTATTTTGTTAAGTTTTTTAGAAAATTTTAATTGTCCAAGTATTTCAGAAGCAGATAAAATGCAAATATATCGCATACAAACTCATTTGTTGGAAGAACAATCAAAAGCTAAAAACATAAGACAGACTTTCATAAAAGATTTTTTTAAATAAATTTATGTATTCCTAGAGACATGATAAGTTGTTTATAGACGCAGATTAACATGTTTTTGTCAAAAATAAATAAAAATAATAAAATTTATGCATGTAAAATTTTACCTCTTTTAACCGTGATTTTCGGTTATCCGTGATTAGCCCGGTCCCGAGCATCACGGTTAATCGAAGTTCAACTGTAGTAGTTTAGTAGTACAATGTATAAGAGTATTTATAATTCATTTTTGTAATTAATGTTAATGGTAATATAAATAAATAATAATAAAATAAAAGTCTACGCTCGATGGTGAATGGGCTAAACACCGGCCGCGTTAAAGAGTCTTCAAGCTTTAAGAGTTTGTCCTGGCAAGAAAGCTTATTTGTATAGGCCGTTTATAGCTTCCGGTACTGGTTTTTAAGCTCGCAACACGAACCTTGCCGTCTTGTCCTGCAGTTACGGCTTCTACTCTGCCGAGCAGCCATTGCTGTGGACGGACGTGCTCCTCGTGCACCACGACCAGCTGTCCTATTGCGAGGTTGCGCTGCTCGGCCAACCATTTGTTGCGGGACTGCAGGCTGAGCACGTACTCTCTCGACCAGCATCGACAAAACCTGCGTTTGAGCTCGCAATATATCCGCCATCTCTGCAAACATGCCAGCTTGTTGTCGGTTTCGGCGAGCACAGATTCGGGCGGCAGCGTGCGCAGAGAGCCCCCGATTAGCAGATGCGCTGGGGTTAGGGCTTCGACGTCGTTCGGGTCTTGGCGCGATTGGTCGGGAGTTGAGTACTGCCTTGACTTCGATTAGCACCGTCTGCAGCTCTTCGTTGGTGAGCAGAGCGCTGCCCATTGTTCTCAGTAACAGGTGCTTGGCAAATTTGACAGCTGCTTCCCATACACCTCCGAAGTGTGGCGCTCTGGGAGGTATGAATACAAACTCGGTTCCCTGTTCTGCGGCGTATGAGACGAGACTGGTTTTCTCCTTCTCGAACGCCTTATGGAGCTCTCGCAGCTTCCGACTGGCTCCCACAAAGTTCGTCGCGTTGTCGCAATACAGCTTCTGGCGAAGACCGCGCCGTCTGATGAATCTTTTAAATAAAGAAAAAGCAATCAGAAGACAAATCTGTTACTAGTTCTAAATGAACAGCTTTGGACGTGAAACAAACACTGCAATATAAGTTTTTGCTGGTGGTCTGCCGCGAATTCTAAGCGTGGTGTATATCGGACCACAGTAATATACACCGCTTATTAAAAAGGGGAGCAATGCGCTTTCTCGATCAGACGGCAAAATTCCCATTATTTGACTAAGCAACTTTGGTTTATATCGGAAACAATGGATGCAGGTTCTTACGGTTTGACTGCAAGCTTCTTGTGCATTAATCAACCAAATTTTTTGGCGGTGAAGTGCCACTAATGTCTTTGGGCCAGCATGACAATTAGTTTTGTGCAGATACCTTAGATATATTTCAACGAAGTGAGATTTTTTAGGCAGGAGAAGTGGAAGTTTCGAGTCATAAAAAATTGGTGCATTAAGTAAACGACCGCCGACACGAAGCAAATTGAAAGAAAGAATTCCGTGTTTTATTTCGTGAATAAAGGGGGTTAGCTTTTAATAGCTGGGGGGCAGAACTTGTGACTTTTTCAGCTTATGAATAACATCTGAAAACTCATGTCTTTGAATTATTTCAACAATTTTCAGAAAAGCTAGCTCTAATTCTTTATTGAATTAACTATTCCTTCTTATTGAGCTATTATAAAACCGAAGTATGTAAACAAGAGTCCTCAGTAATCTGGTATAAGACGTCTGGCTAGAAATTAATTTTAAGATTCTATATTCAGTTTCCTCAACTGCAAGCAGCACTGATTTAATCTTTTTCTTTTCAAGGCTGGTTTCGTCTGGCGACAAATCGAAATGATGATTTACAGGCCAAGTGCTTTCATTTTGCAGCAGATATAATGGACCATTAAACCAAATAGAACTGTTTAATTCGTCGACATTGCATCCTCTGGAGACTATGTCTGCAGGATTTTGCTTTGACGGCACATGTCGCCAATAAACTTAATTTGACCACTCTTGTATTTCGGAGACTCGATTTGCAATAACTGTTGTCAGAGAGCTTGGATGAGTTTTTATCCAATGCAATGCAATTTCTGAATCTGTCCAGAAATACACATTCTCAACTCCACAATTTAGTAGTGACTGCACAGAGCTCAAGCCTCGGTAACGATTTAGTTTTGAGCGGAGCGACCTTTGACTTTGCAGTCAAGAGTTCAGAATGAATACCGATTGAATCATGGCTTCGAACATATATAACATCCGTAAGCTCTGACTGAAGCGTCAGCGAAGCCATAAATTTGACAACTGGTATCGAGGCGCACAGGGATTGACTCGTCACAATCGAGTTTTTGAAGCCAAAGTTCTTGCAATAAGATTTTTGCTTTGGTTACAATTGGGCATAAAAGTCCGAGAGAATCGAAAAGACGAGCTGAAACTGACAATATGTTTCTTCTTGTTGCTCATAAATCGTGAAAATTTTCTTCCAAATGAAACTTAAAAGTGTCATCCTTCGGAACCCAATGTATCCTTAGCGCCTTTGTGGAGTCGGAGTCATTAATCTGCAACGATTTTTTTAATTTTTCAGCACTATCATAGGACGTGTGGTTTCAAAACCACTTCGCTAGATGGAATCCTACTGAATCAAGAATTTGAGTGACTTGCCTTCGAATTGTATCGAGATCTTCAAAGCTGTCAGCTCTGTGAGCAGATCATTTACATAAAAATCGTTGCAAATATCATTTGATCCAATTGGATGTGATTCGCTGAATTGATCACTTAAGAAATTCAAGCAGCGTGTAGCCAGAAATGGTACAGATGAGGTACCATACGTCACAGTATTGAGATGGTATAGTTGCAACTCATCTGCTGAATTTTTCCTCCAGAGAATTAGTTGATATTGTCTATCTGCCTAATCAATTTGTACATGACGGTACATTTTAGTAATGTCGGCAGTAATAGCGTATTTGTACATACGAAAGCTGAGAAAAGTTGAACAAGATGCATCAAACACTACTCGCAGTTTCGAAGACGTACTCTGTGGTAAGACGCATTGATGCGGTATAAAATAGTGTGGACTACCAGCAAACGTATTATAAGTCAGAGACATGTGACCTAAGTTCAGGTACTCTTTCATGAAGTCCATATACAGGTCTCGCAGCTTTGAATCTTTCGACAGCCTTCGTTCTAAGAACAAGAAACGTCTTTTCGCTGTATCGAAAGACACACCAAGTGAGCTGGGATCAGACTTAAAAGGCAATGATGCATTGAAACGACCAGACGATGTACGTTTTACAGTCTCGAGGAATTTAGTTTCGCAAAGCTTTTGTTCAGTTGTGTACTTAACAACTGCCGACTCCTTGGGAATGTCTTCTAATTCCCAGAATTTTTGAACTAGAGTCAAGTGAGCAGCTTTCTTCCTCTTGTAAGCTAGTTAAATTGCAAACTTGAAGCTTACAGCTTTCTTTATTTTTATATCTTCCTGACACAATCCAACCAAGAAAGGTTTTCTGAAGTGTTGGAAGATCTGGACTTAGTTATATTTGTCCGACTGAAAGAAGCTCGAAGAAAGTTTCAGCACCCAGCAGGAGATATATTTTTTGCAGCTTGAAAAAGTACGGATCAGCAAGTTAAATATTTGAAGGAATGTTCCAGCTGCTTGTGACCTTATGTTCTGGCTGGTAGGTAGATATCGATCGCATTACTCAAAAGTCAGTGGAAAACTCATGAGAGTTTACGCGTGATCTCACAGTAGCATTAAATTTTTGGTTCACTGTGGAATTTGTCTTACCAATTCCAATCAAATTTAAAGTCTTCTCTTCCTTTCGTAATTGCAACCTTTGCGCCAGTTCCTCTGTCATAAAATTAATTTGAAAACCTTTTTATACTAACCACTGCTGTGGCTAGTATATCTTGATCATCGCTTGCCGAGCTATGATTATCAAAGATTCGAGAAGCAAATGGTTCATCACAATTAGAACTTGGAGTTGGAAGACCAGTCGTGTACTTATGCAATAACGAGTTATGTGATCAATTGCAAACTCGACAGCGTACCGCTTTGCATCTGGATACTGGGTATCCTTTTTTTAGGCAATTTATGCATGCTGGAACCGACTTGGTGAAATCAAATCGTTGCGAAACAGGAAGTGCAGAAAACGGAGGACAAGAACATATGGCGTGATCTTTCGACTTGCAAAACAAGCACTTTTCATCAAGCTCAGTTGATTTATTGCAAGCAAACGAAGATTTAAAATTCTTTTTTGAGCTATAGTCCTGCTTTGGTTTGCTAACCCTAGACTTGGAGGTGGAAGCCTCATCAGCAGAAATATGCTGGTATCGCTTATTGAGAGCGTTTTCACAATCACTCCATAAGGGTAGCTTATCGTAATCAAGCTGTTCTTGCCATTTGGATTTCGTGATTGGATCGACCTTCGACATTACTAAATGAATTAGAATAGCATTTGTGATATTCTTATCATATCCTATTGACAATAGGGAGTCGTAAATCGCCGATACAGTGTCAATCATAGTACGTAAGCCAGAGCTCCGAACTGCTGTCGAAAAATATAAGACAATTGTTGTCATAAACCTTTTTCAGACTAGCTAGAGCCTTCGGGTAATTTCTCTCCGTGACTTGGAAGGCCTTAACTGTACCCAGAGCTTCATCAGATAAGCATGCGAGCAGATGATTGAATTTCTCAATGTCTGTCAACGTGTGATCATTATCCACAAGATTTTCAAAAAGGCTTATAAAATTTTTATAATCCGAATATTTCCACTAAATTTGGGAAGACGCATGTTGGGAAGTCTAGATTGATGTTGACTACATCCAAATGAGGTTTCTGGAACACTAGACTTTCTATATTTGCTAGGTACTTGCAAAAATAATGATTTTGAAGAAACACATGCGTCGTCAAGACTTGTGCGGAAGTCATCAGTGGCATCGCTTGACTCTATCCGTTTTTGATAAGTCTTCGCTTGTTCAATGTATGAATTAAGAATGTCCAGGCGACATTCTAATTCGTGAGGGTTGAAAGAAATAGTTTTCTCTTGTAAGGCCTGTTTCATTCTAAGAATGCTTGCCATTACAGTGTCTCTCTGTTTAACTAACTGTTCCGAACCATCATTGTGTGGAGAATTTTGACGCTTTGGAGCCATATTTTTTTTCCGAAAAATTATTTAAACACCAAAGCAATTTGCAATAAAGTTGCGACCAAAATGAAATTATTTGTTGTTAATTAATTATTCTAAGCTCAATGTTTAGAATATGCTTAAAATCTTCGGCAAGTACAAGTTTACCGAAATTATTTGCAATGATAGCTTTTAATACTATTATTGAAAGCCTCACACAGTAATTTAATGTAAATTTAATCAAAATGGGAGATACCGGAACAAAATTCGAAAAAAAATCCACAAAAAATTTCTTTTTATTTTAACTGAGTACAATTTTTCTCAGTGTAGCTAATAAACTTGCTACTATTAAATAATTAAATATGCGCTAAAATTGCAGTATAGTGTTTTACTGAAAAATCAACTTTAGAAAAATATTTTGTTTTAAACAAGTAAATTTTCTAATTGTAGCTCATGCTAATTATAATTGAGTGAAATGCACTAAAAATTTTAATATATTATTACGCCGGAGAAAACGAAAACAAAATCCCATGAAAGTTTTTGCCTGTTGAGCTAGGTGGCAACTCTATTCGCTTTGAGTGAAAGGTACAATTCCAAAGAAGAGTCAATGCATATATGTATGTACGTTGTAAATTAGATTAAGACAATTTTTTCAATTCACAATATTTAATTTAAAACAATTTTAGAAAAATTAACTCTTATCTTTAATGGTTCTTCTTAAACTAAACTTAAAACTAGACTTTCACTTAGTTATACCTTAAAATAAAAACAAGAAATAAAGGAATGTGCAAAATCGTATGATAGTACTGTTAACAAAATAACAACAAATAAATTAAACAATCATACGAATATACTGTTAGCAATAACAACAATTAACTTCTATGTTACCTTTCACTAAAAGGTAAACAAAGAAAAGAGAAGACTATTACGTGACTGAAGCAGAGAGAAATAAGAGAAGTGAAGATAAATAAAAAATAATTGAAGGAGTAGATTACGTTAAGAGTAATTAGTTAGATTAAGAGATTAAGATTAAGAGAGAGCAAACATATATATAACTCACCTCCCCTTAAGATTCGAGCCTCTTCGAATCATTAAAGCAAATTATAATATATGAGCAAGTAAAAACATAATTTTTTTTTTGTTTTTTTTGTGAAATATTAGTTGATATTTGAACACAAGAAATATTACTATACAAACATAGTATAATTAAAGCTTTGTACATAATTCACAATGATGTATTTCATAAACAGATATATGTGTAATGAAATTATAGATATACTACCCCGACAACAATCAGTTCGTACGACTGCATTTTTTATAATATTAACACTTTCAACTTTTATTTATAATAAGAAAACAATATTTCTGATACAAAGTTTGTAGTATCCTTAAAGCTTGAAATGTAATGTTTTAGAATTAACAGCAAAAGTAAAAAAAAATACAAAAACAACAACGTTAATAGCGAGATTAACCAACACAGTCATAAAATGCAATCCAAAAACTGACAACAATCAATTCGTACGATAGAAAGAATGCGAGTGTGCACAAGGATAACGGGACAAAATATTTTTGCTGATTCTGTATATCAATTGAGAATGTATTGGGAATGTTAATAATTGATGATAATTTTGTAAACTTATTAATTGTTGCTAAAAATGTGTTTTATGAACTTGAAATAGATCTAAATGCACTATTTCGTTGGGTTTTTCGGGCGAATAAGTGTGTTGAAATTGTTTTCTAAAAGGTTTTCTGTCATATTTGTTCTGTAGGCATATTGTACAACTATTAATATATCGATTAATGAACTTGAACATTTTTGGGTAAATATATAAGTTTTTTATTTCTTCATAATATTCATGAATACCTCTGTGATTGCCTTTATTATGAATATCATTAATAATATTCAGTGAAAGCCCCTCAGAGTGTATATTCATTGCTATTTTTGTACATTTAACAAATTTTATATTTTTTTCGTTTGAAAATAGTTCAATTAATTTAAGTTGTACCTGATTGTAATTTTCATCGTCAAGTTCTGAGTATATTCCTATAGCTCCACTTTTTATTTCCCTTCTAAACAAATCGTTTAACCCATTTTGGTCAGGTACCCGAACGCGTTGGAATTTTCTAATGAAATTTTCAGGCTTTGTTGATTTTGATCAAATTAAGAAAATTCCAGAGTTTCAGTATTTTCCCATTTTCCGTTTTCCGGCTACAAGGTGGTCGAAAAATCGACCAATGGCCAATGTGTATACAAAAATTTAAAAATTTAGAATAAATTATTTTAGCTTTAAATTCAGCATATATGCCTTGAGAGTGTTCCTGTGAAGTTTGGTACCGATAGGACATAGGGGCGTGGCACCTTCCACCTTCGAGAGTGTTCCTTTGAAGTTTGGTATCGATAGAACATGGGGGCGTGGCACCTTCCATGCAACTCTTATCTTCGATATCGAATAGCTTTGGAAAAACATATTTTATAGCCACAAAATTCGGTATTCAAGCTCAATTTACAGGTATTGTTTTAATGGCAATTTTTTATATGCGTTAGACAAGGGGCGTGACACTTTTTTAACATTCAAACTTTTCGGTAAAAATTTCGAAATATAAGGTCACACATCAAAGAATGCGAAACGAATATAAAATTTATTATAGAATTCAAATGTTTAACATCGAATAGCTTAATACAAATGTCGCATTACATTGAAACTCAGTATAAAGATACTCATATCTTCTCATATCTTCACCGGATCATATCTCATATCTTCTACCAGTAAATTGACACGGGCATTAAAAAAAAGGATGTGCAGGAGTAGTAACGCGCGTAGGGTATCGCTAGTATGAAATAAGTAAGTTATTATTTACATTTATTTATTTATTGGACATACTTTTTATGACTTTGATATTCATATTATGATATTGACCAAAACATTTTGTGTGCAAATGTAAATTGCATTTTTTGCATATAAAGTATAACTAAGTGGGATGCATGTGGCACACAACGCATCTCCGGGGCTTATTCTCTAGTTGATATCAATGACGTGCTCAAGTTTGTTGACTTGAGGAAAACCGGCCGGTCTTTCCTATTCATCTATATCTGAGTCCACTTCTGGATTCGCCACTTATTGATATTAAAGTTATATTCGTTTGAGTTATGACGACGTACTTCTATTTTGTACGATGATATCGGAGAGCAGACTTTATTGGCACAATGGAATCGTAGTTACAAGCAATTGTTACTTGGTTGGTGTTGTAATAACGCTCGAAGTTGAGTTCATTCCTCTTGTCAAAAATGTTATCCACTTCTCCACGTTTTGTTGGGTTTGTCAACGCAGCGCCTTATACCCGATTTGAACGTTGCCGATTGCAACCAAACGTTTGTACCAGTTGCATAAAATTTTCTCTCATTTAGCAAACAGAGCAATTGGTAAGAGGTAAAAAATTGTCGAAAAAAACAGTGTATTTTTCCGAATAGTCAACGTTGTGAAGAAGTCTCAAAACAACATATGCGCCAAGTCCAATGCCCATGTTGTAAGCTTCAACTGTACCAGTCTACGGTATAAAAAAAACATGAACCCATCGCTTGAGCACCAGTTTTTGAATCTAAAATGGATTGATTTTTCTATAAACATTTTACATGAATGTTTCCCAAAGTTGGCTACCATTTGTTAGTCAATTGACAATGCGGGCTTAACAATTCCATTAAATTTATTACATGTGAAAATGTTTAAATAAAGTATACATATTAGGCCAGTGGTCGAAAAATCGACCACCAATATTCCAACAAAAGTAGCACGTAGGTAAATTAACCTGAGATGTCCAAAACCGACTGATTCTCATAATTTAGTCTTATCGCTGTCTGTTTACGTAAATAGTTTTAGTATTCATAGCATTTATTAGATTTTTTTTATTTTTTCAAAAATGGTCCAAAAAAGTTGTTTTTTTAAACGCTTACCTGAGTAGGTAAAATGAAAAATTTCTAAATTGTAATTTTTTTTCTGAATTTCCATTTAACCAAATTGTGTTTATGCGGAAAGAGTTCGAAAAAATTTTGAATAATTTTTCCAGAAATAAATTTCAAAGTTAGTGGTCGAAAAATCGACCAGCTGACCAAAATGGGTTAAGTAATGAGTATTAGTGATATCATTTTCGGATACATAAATTATTTTATATTTGCTAAAAAGTAAGTCAATTTATTTTACTTTGTTTTTAACAATTCTAATTTGTGTTCTATATTTGTTGACTATTTTTGCTACGATGTGAAATGGAACAATTTGTAAAGAATTTTGAAATACCTCGATCCTGCTTAAAAAATCTGCTACTTTATTTTCCTTTCTTTTAAGACATTCAATTTCAAACTGAAATTCTTCTAACAAAATTTTCCAACGAATAATTCTTGAGTTAGGTTCTTTTAAAGAATACAACCATTTCAAAGGTTGCTGATCTGTTTGGATAAGGAACTTTCTACCATAAAGGTAAAGACGAAAATACCTAACTGACCAAACAATCGCCAGCAATTCCTTTTCTAAAGTCGAGTAGTTCTTTTCATGGCCATTCAGAGTTCTACTGGAATAACATATAGGTTTTCCGTTTTGACTGAGAACGGCGCCTATTGCAACATAACTCGCATCTATAGTTTAAACAAATTTTTTCTTAAAATTAGGGTAAGATAAAAGTGGTGGATGTGTTAACATTTTTTGTAATTTTTCAAAAGATTGAATACATGCTTGATCATTCACGTCAATTTTAGTATTCTTTTTCAAGTATTTTATCATAGGACTTGCAATCTTTGAATAGTTATGAATAAATTTTCGGTAATACCCTGTCAATCCAAGAAAAGACTTAATAGGGTGCTTCATGTCACTTCGTAGGTGCTTCGAAAGCTCGTATTTCGTAAGAACTAACAAAACGTCAGAATTATTTCTATGCATATTGAGATACGAATATATTTCAACTTTACGCAACAAATTTGATGCTTAAGCCTAGTACTATGCTCGATTGCGTGAAATTTCACTGGCAATAGCCATTAATTGTTGCGTGAAAATTTTGACAGATATTTTGTTGCGAATGAACAGCTGATGATCAGCTTACAAATTTCGACAAGATGTAAATAAACAGCCACAATTTATTAGAGGAAAAGCAGAAAATCATTTAAGTTCTTTAATTTTCATATTTGTGATTATATAAATACAAAATAAATATTTATACAAGTATGCATGTCCTTTGTTTTGGAGCAGAACAAGTCATTAGTTTATGGCAGTCTGCAAGCTGCGAAGTTTTGCGACCGCCAACACCGCGGAAAGGTGCATCCGTTTTTACAATTTCAAACAACTGCAATTATGAATTGCAAAACTTAATGAGAAATAGTACAAAAATATCATTTTAATTATAAGCATTGTTCTTTTGCTTGCACTTATTTCTTAAATGAAATGGCAATTGTCACTTTTCACGGCAAAATAAATGGTCGGTTCAATTAAATTGCCGTGAAAATAATGTTGCTAGATGCATGTTGCAGAATATAGTACTAGATTTTCACCAGTGAAGTATAGTACAGCTTTGACGAAAAAGTTGTGAAATGTTCACGGTTGTTTCACAGCTGTCATTTTTTGTATGAAGATTTGAGTGGAATTTCACGTGAAGCCGAACATAGTACTATGCTTTATGTCGTAAATAAATTTTCGTAAACTTGTGTTATTTGTCAAAACAAAATAAATGTTTGCATTTTAAATTTTTCGTTCGTTAAAAATTTGAAGAATTATTTTTGTTTTTTTAATTTATTGAATATAATCAGCATCCTTTTACCTCAAATTTTGGAGCATAATTTGGAGGACCTTCCAGAAGTAGGCGATATGGCTGCTCTGCCCCGAAGTCAGCTCATCGTATCTATTTTCGGTAAAAAGATACCTAACGGCAGCCGAAGTCATGGGTCTGGCTTCTGGGCCTTTCTTATATTAACATGAATATTTTTTAAATGAAAATGCTTTAATACAAAGCAAAGATCTTAAGCCTTCCAAAGATCTGGAATCAAGCATGCAGAGGTTACGCAATAGCTGTTTAGGAGGCCTCGGCGAAATTACCCAAGGTATCGGTGGAACCGCGAGCTGACGTTTCACAATCAAACGGCAAACCGTTTCGTTCAGTTTCGATGTGTTTAAGTTTGCTTATTTTGGGCAACAACATTGAATTGCATTTAAGCGAACATTTTCGTATTCGCTCGTTACGGAGCAAATCGTCTATTTTGGTTAGGGCTTATATTCACTTGTACCATTAAAAGCTGGCAAACTTCTTGACTAAGCCGTTTTATTCACTTTTTCAAACTTGAGCTAACTTGAGAAGTTTCAATAACTTTTATTAACTTGACTTTTTGTATAACTTGCCAAGTTTGGAATTTTAATTCCTCAAGTTAAATTTGATTTTATTCAGTTTTGTAAATATCAAGCTGACGCTTTCTGAGTAGAAGTTAAGACAAGTTATGAATATTCAAGTTATGAAAAAATCCTAGGGAAATTGATGATATTTGACAGGCAAAAAATCCTAGGGAAATTGATGATATTTGACAAGCATAACTTGAGAAATTAATTTGAAATATTCTAGTTTCAATGGAATACCAGAAGCACACAAATGTGCGAATAAAAGTAATATAAAACAACAAAAATATTAATCAATTTAACGCTGAATGAGAAAAATGGCAATGTTTGAAACATAGAGAAATAATAATTTGCACAATGGCAGCTTGGTCCTGTCAACTACTTAAGGAAATTGATGCTTGAACACTAATCAATACATGGATTTCGTTCATATATGTTTCATCACTTCAAAGAAACAGCTTTATCTTCAACAAATGGTGTTATATAAAAGCAATTGGACCTAATACAGAATTTGACTGCCGATGGCTAAGAAGCAAAAACTGCTATAGTGACTCAAGGAGTAATGTGACAATTTGATATATCTTCAGGTGGACCGCAATGTAATACCAGTTACTCTGTAATTTAATTATTTAATAAATGTAATGTAATTTTTTGACACATGTTCTGGAATAATGTCATTAACAAGAGGGCTATTCATGCGGCCGCTTTCGTCGGTAGCAAAACTCTTTTGAAAAATCGTATATGTTCGAGTAAACATACACTTTAAGGAAAGCCTTTCAACTCGTCAACATGGTTTTCAAATGTTTGACCCACTGTGTCTGTTCTTGTCGATTTTGCATTATTGACTGCATCTGGTACAAGAGGGAGTAGATCGAATATTTTAGAAATCTTATTTCATTCGATTCTGATGGTTTTAACTAATGCACTTGTTAAAGAACCTTACAAGTGTTGAATTTATTAACCATTTGACGAACAAATAATATGTTAACTACTTCTTTAAATCAAAGAGTACCTTTATAAAAACTGCAACTTTTTAGTGTTAATATGCCATAAGATCAACTCAAAAGTATTTTAAAAATGTATGTACATAAAGGTTTAGAATAAGCATGATTAGTTATAAAGTTGCATATTTCTTGGATACAGTTTTGGATAAAAATCCGTTCTCTAGTCATAACAGCTGCAATTTTTTAACTCGTACATACAAACGAAACTGTTTGTGATTGAAACAAAAAACAAAAGTTATACCGAATATCCAAAGCAAGAACTGATAACTGCTCATATTTTTGGAAGTTAAAAAATCACAAGTTGACTCCAGTTATCAAACAAAAGTTATGCATAAACTTGAATTTCTAAAGTTATGTTTGACAATATGAAGTGAATAAAATGAATAAGTTCAGAAAATTTGAAAACTTCCCAAATTATTCTTAAATCGTTAGTTATAAAAGTAAATAAAACGGCCCTAAGACTTTCAGCTAGCGACAGTGCCATAATTTATTTTTTGTAGAAATATAAATGTTATGTTCTAACTGTTCTAGTTTTTATATTTTTTTTTTTTTACAACAATTAAGTTTATGTTAAATTATCTGTTTTATGAAATTTTTGTTAAAATTTTATTTATATAATATGTGGTGACCGTGGCATGCAGGTTAAGTGTGTGGCTTAGCATGCTCGGAGCCCGGGTTCGATCCCCAGCCGCGGCGAAAAGTTTTTTTCAATAAAAAATTTTTCTGATCGGTCACCCTCTCTGCAGACAATGGCAAACCTCAGAGAGTAAATAATGCCATGTAAAGCTTCTTGAGAACATGAACTTTT
This sequence comes from Tetanocera ferruginea, assembly GCA_958299015.1. Lineage (NCBI taxonomy): Eukaryota > Metazoa > Arthropoda > Insecta > Diptera > Sciomyzidae > Tetanocera > Tetanocera ferruginea. The sequence goes on along the minus strand of OY282641.1, from coordinate 84,306,194 downwards.
GCCGTTCGGAGTCGGCATAAAATATGTAGGTCCAGTTCTCGGTCAATTGTGTGCAAACATTTAATAACACACACAACACAATTCAAATCTTTTCTGCACATATTGTGCGTGTTTTGTTTTTTTTTATTTTTCGAGCATAAAACGAAATATTAATTATATTAAATTAAAAAAACTATTCACGCTGGTTCGATCACTGGATACGATTAAAATTTTTCGTATCCCATCCTCGTAGCCAATTAGATTATAAGACAATTTTTTCAATTCACAATATTTTATTTAAAACAATTTTAGAAAATGGTTCTTCTTAAACTAAACTTAAAACTAGACTTTCACTTAGTTATACCTTAAAATAAAAACAAGAAATAAAGGAATGTGCAAAATCGTATGATAGTACTGTTAACAAAATAACAACAAATAAATTAAACGAACATATATATTAAGAGCGAACATATATATAACTTGTATATAACTGTTGGGGTCATGAGAAATGCCTTGACATATTTTATTATAGCCATGTGGCAATACTGTTGTTTCGTTAGGTTTTATTGTGGATACATACTAAACTTTACTTTTATATTTAACTGAAATGTACGACAAGCTTCTTAATTTTTGATTTCCTTTTTTCTATGATATAATTAAATAAAACTGAATTAATTGTTAACATTTCGACTTCTCCTTATTAATTCCTGGACCACGACATAAATTGGCGACGAGGAATTGGAGTGTGCAGCATTTATCAAAGAAATTTAATTATTTTTCACACATTGCATTTTGCGACGAGCAGTCGGCGCAGAGGAAAAGATTGCATGTTCTTGGAATTTTTTTTAAGCGGCGAGCAGTTGGCACAAGCAAACATTGTCTTAGACATATCTTTTTTTTTCAACAGTATCACAAAAGAGGAAAAAAATGGCAGATAAAAAAATCCAGGAACTTCTTGAAGTGCAAAGTCAATTACTTGCAATGCTCACAGCAGAAAAAAAAGGTCAAGAAAGCACGATGGAAAATTTGGCAAAAAGCATGGCAGAATTTTGCTACGATCCGCAACATAACCTCACATTTGATGTGTGGTACACTCGACACGAGGATGTTCTTACAGTCGATGGGAAAGATTTAGATGAGGCAGCACGGGTACGACTACTGTTGAGAAAACTCAATCCTATAGCCTACGGCAAGTACGCTACATACATTTTACCAAAAAATCCGAAGGATATAAGTTTTAAAGAGACAGTAAAAATTTTGCAAGATATGTTCGGATCGCGAGAATCAATTTTCAGCCTCAGATACCGCTGCTTGCAACTGACCAAGGAAGGCCACGAAGACATTGTGACATATGCAGCAAGAGTAAATGAGAATTGCGAAAAATCCAAACTAGCAGATATGACTGCCGACCAGTTTAAGTGCTTAATATTTGTTCTTGGGTTGCAAAATAAGCAAGATGCAGAAGTTCGCACAAAGTTATTAGCTGGCTTGGAAGACGAGACAGACCAAAAGCTTAGCAAGTTGGTCAGCATTGCAGAGCGGATACTTAATTTAAAAAAAGACACAGTGCTTGTTGAACAGCCAAGCAAAGTCATAAACGCGATAAAAGCACAAGTTGCTAACAACAAAAATTTTAAGAAAAGTCAAGAACACAAGAAAAATAAAATTCCTAAAACTCCGTGTTGGAATTGTGGTGCAATGCACTTCGCAGAAAACTGCCACTACCGCAACTATAAGTGCAATCAATGCAATCGAATGGGGCACAAAGACGGATATTGCAGCGCAAGAGGAGTCAAACCTCATAGAAGACCATTTCAAAAACAGCAACAAATTAGAAGCAACGTAGTCCAGGTGAATCGAGTAAACATCGCAGCACGGCGAAAGTATGTGGAGGTGACTATCAAACCGCTGCCAGCAGAAGCTAATGCAGGGAAGGTTTTGATGTTGCAGATTGACACTGCTTCCGACGTCACAATAGTCGGAATATCAACATGGCACATGTTGGGCAAACCAGGGTTGGAGCTGCAGAATAGTCACGCTACCAGTGCATCGAAGGATAAAATTCGTTTAATCGCTGAATTTTCATGTGAAATTCAGCTTCATGGGGAAGTTAATCAAATAAACATTTTTGTAGCAGAAATTGATTCCTTAAATATTTTAGGTACTGATGCGTTGGACATATTTGGCATGTGGGACAAGCCACTGGCAAGCATTTGTTGCCAAATACAAAATACAGAGCAAGTCGACTTCAACGCAGTCATGTCAGAAATAAAGCAGAAGTATGCAGATATCTTCAACACGGTATTATCGAAATGTAAAAAAGCGACTGTCAAGCTTCATTTGAAAAGCGATGCAAAACCTGTGTTTCGCGCAAAGCGACCTGTGGCATACGCTATGTTACCGGTTATCGAGGACGAGTTACAGAGACTGCAGCATCTTGGCATAATAACTCCAGTAGATTTATCGGATTGGGCTGCGCCTATTGTAGTAGTCAAAAAGGCAAACGGGGCAGTACGAATCTGTGGTGATTACTCATCTGGTATGAATTCAGCACTGGAACCACACCAATATCCACTCCACACTGCAGAAGAAATTTACGCAAAAATTGCCAATAGTTTTTGTTTCACCCACCTTGATTTATCGGATGCATATCTGCAGACCGGAGACAAAAGGGGGCGATCTTCACATGGCAACTAGTGTCCGACCGAATATTCGGTTTCGGTTTCGGCCAGTTTCGGCCCTTTTAATCAGTTTCGGCTATTCGGCATCAAAATGGCCGAAACCGAAACCGAATATTTGATCGGACACTACTAATTCGGTTCTTACATATATTTCAATAGTAGATGTGAGTTCGCTTTCATCAAAATTCTTAATGGTGTTAAGTAGAACAAAAACGTGAAATTCAGTCATTTGATTGACCGTGTGAGTTGAGTCCAGCACAAAACGATAAATGTAGTTTTTTTAGATTCTAATATTAAGTTATTTAACTTTATATACTAAAAAGTTCCTTAAAGTGGTATTAAAATGATCTCCATATTTATTATTTTAAAGTTGAACATTAATATTCAAACGGTCATATTCATAAAAATATCTTGAAATATATTTAAAGTGCTCAATACTCAAAAAGCTTTTTAGAGATAAAATGTTTTTTAAAATTTTGTTATTCATAAAAATATTGTCTCAGCTTATTTGTTAAAATAGGAACACTCTCAATTTGAAATGGGAACAGTGTCAAGAATGGTTCGTGAATTTGATAAATTCAATAATTTTTTGATTATTTGTCACAATTTTATCAATACTTTGACATGCAAACAGTCAAAAAATTGTTTACTCTATGTTCTTCTGTGAAAAAATTGTCACTTATAATTTTTATTTTCTATATTTTGAAATGTTTTGCCATGTTTTCAAATTTTTTGAAACAGTTTGAAGTATTTTTGAAAATATTTGTGCTCACATTAGAGTAAAAATTTTAAAAAGGCTTTATCAAGGGTTTATTGAAGGTTACTCATTTAAGAAGCCTTTATAAGAGATTTTTGTCGGTATTGGACGTTTATGGATACTGTTTTTGAAATTTTTTTTGTAAAGGCTTTATAAGAGGTTCGTAAATTTTTATGAATAAAGGCAAAAGAATATTTATCGTATATATACGTTATTATAATCTGTTTCAGTTGTTATGTTTTTGAAAGCTTTTAACAAAAAAATTAATAAAATAAATTGTTTTTAAAACAATTTTCATGTAGACATTCAGTTTCGGTTTCGGTTTCGGTTTCGGCCGAATATTACAAAAATGGCCGAAATTCGGTTTCGGTTTCGGTTTCGGCCAAAATTTTGGTTTCGGTCGGACACTAATGGCAACGTGTCTGACTGCCTCAACTTGGCGAGGCCAGCATTATCCATGTCGAAATCGTCTCAAGTCGACTCAAAACCTCCGCGTGGTGTCTCCTGAAAACGTCAAAAACTATCGCCCGATAAACTTTGGCGGCCAATTTGAGCGGCGATGTCTCCTCTAGACAATAAACTTGAGGGGTCTCTTCAAGACCTTAAAAATGGAATGTGCGTAGGGTTTGGGTCCCAACCACATTATAACTTCCCAATGAAAACAAAATCAGCCTCGGATATGAACCCCCACTACGTTGACGACCACCGCAAACGAAAAACGGATAATGATTTACGGATATGCACCTGGAATGTCCGGACCCTTTATAGGGAAGGTGCCACTGTCCAACTGGCGGAAGCCCTCGAAAAAATTAAGGCTGACATCACCGCCATCCAGGAGATGCGATGGAAAGGACAAGGCTGCTCTAAGAGAGCAGACTGCGATATCTACTACAGCTGCCATGCGGAGAAGCGCGAATTTGGATGCGGATTCGTCGTAAGTCGGAAACTACGCCATCTTGTTTCCCGGTTCACACCTGTGAACGAAAGGCTGGCGACAATCCGCATCAAGGCGAAATTCTTCCACATCAGCCTTATTTGCGCACATGCCCCGACGGAGGAAAAGGACGATGCTGTCAAGGACACCTTCTACGCGAGCCTAGAGGACGTGTATGATCGCTGCCCGGCCCACGACGTAAAAATAGTTCTCGGCGATTTTAATGCGAAGGTCGGAAAAGAAGGCATCTTTGGCTCCACTGTCGGTCAGTTCAGTCTCCACAAGACCACTTCGAATAACGGTCTAAGACTGATCGACTTCGCCGCGGCGCGAAACATGGTAGTTAGTAGCACCAGATTCCAACACCTCGATATCCAAAAGGCAACCTGGCTGTCCCCGGATCAAAAAACGCGAAACCAAATTGATCATGTTGTGATCGACGGAAGGCACGCTTCAAGTGTACTGGATGTGCGCACATTTCGGGGGGTCAATATTGACTCCGACCATTATCTTGTTGCAGCCAAGATCCGCATGCGATTGTGCAATGCGAAGAATGTACGCACAGGTGTGCAACGAAAGCTTGATGTCGATAAGCTGCTATCACAACGGACCGCCGAGGCCTACTCCGCTCAACTCTCGGTTAAGCTCAACCAACCTTACTCTTGCCTCGACGACGCTGGCGGACTTTGGGCGCATATATCCCACTCCATGCGCACTGCTGCTGAAGAAGTCATTGGTTTTCGGCGCCCGCAACCTCGCAACCAATGGTATGACCAGGAGTGTCGCGACGCGACAGCAGCAAAATACGCCGCATATAAAAAGACGCTGCAGTCAGCTGCAACGCGAGCCATGCACGAAAACTATCGCGATAAGAGGAAGGAAGAGAGATGCCTTTTCAGACGTAAAAAAAGAGAGCAGGAAAAGCGTGAGCGAGAAAAAATTGAGGTGTACCAGGGCAGGAAGGATGCTCGAAAATTCTACCAGCAGGTTCAGCGTCTAACCCAAGGTTTCAAGCCCGGAGCATCCACTTGTAGAGATGAGAATGGTGATCTGGTAACAGATACGCAGTGCGCATTGAGATTATGGAGACAGCATTTTTCCAATCTGCTTGCAGGCGACGATACCAACAATTCCGCCCTTGGAGAATGCAGTCTGACACCACCAATCGACGATGATGGAGTGGAAATTCCACCACCTAGCCATGACGAGGTTAAAGTTGCTATCCAGCGACTCAAAAACAACAAAGCCGCAGGTGCTGACGGCCTGGCTGCTGAATTGTTTAAAACCGGCGGCGGTGAATTGATAAGGTGCATGCATCAACTCAACAGCAAAATATGGCTAGCGGAAAGCATGCCCGACGATTGGAATCTCAGTGTGCTTTGTCCTATACTTAAGAAAGGAGACCCGACAATCTGCGCCAACTACAGAGGTATCAGTCTTATATCCATCGCATATAAGGTTCTTTCGAGCGTATTGTGTGAAAGATTGAAGCCGCATACCAAAACACTGATTGGACCTTATCAGTGTGGCTTTCGTCCTGGCAAGTCCACCATAGACCAGATTTTTACACTACGCCAAATCCTGGAAAAAACCCACGAAAACCAAATCGACACCCATCATCTCTTTGTTGATTACAAAGCTGCTTTCGATAGCCCGATTCGGGATTGCCTGTACGCAACAATGTCTGAGTTCGGTATACCTGCAAAGTTGATTAGGCTCTGCAAGATGACGTTGAGCAATACATGCAGCTCCGTCAAGGTAGGAAATGACCTCTCCGAAACCTTTAATACCGAACGAGGTTTCAGACAAAGCGACCCGCTATCATGCGATCTCTTCAATTTCATCATGGAGGGGATCCTACGAAAGGCAGGTGTACATCGAAATGGCACCATTTTCTACAAAGGTGTCCAGCTCCTTGCGTATGCTGACGATATCGATATTATCGGCAGAACCAAGAGAGATGTAACCGCTGCTTTCGCCGCTATCGAAAAGGAATCAGCCAAAGTGGGTTTGACGGTGAACGAGGGCAAAACAAAGTATATGCTGTCTGCAAATAGGGAAGCGCGGCGTCTAGGCTCCCATGTTACAGCAGGCAAATATAACTTTGAAGTTGTCAAGGAGTTTACTTACCTTGGCACCGCCGTAAACAGCAACAACAATGTCAGCCTGGATATAAAGCGAAGAACGACAATTGCTAATAGGTGCTACTACGGGCTAAGTAAGCAATTAGGTTCCAGAGCCCTGTCTCGATCGACAAAACTAACACTCTACAAGACGCTCATCATACCTGTGCTTCTCTATGGCGCTGAGGCATGGGTGGTATCGCAAGCAGATGCAGCCGCTCTTGGGGTGTTCGAGAGGAAAGTTCTTCGCAAAATCTTTGGTCCTGTTCGAGTTGGCGACGACTATCGCATTCGAATGAACCACGAACTGTACGAGCTCTACGACGACATTGACATAGTCCAGCGTATAACAATTCAGCGACTACGTTGGCTGGGTCATGTCTTTCGTATGGATGAAGAAGCTCCAGCGAAAAAGGTGTTTGAGGCGAAAGCCGAGGGTCGACGACGAAGAGGAAGGCCATGCCTCCGATGGATTGACCAGGCTGAGGAAGCCCTTACCACGCTTGGTGAAAGAGATTGGAGACGGCGCGCGCGAAGCAGAGACGCCTGGCGAGACCTGATGAAGTCGGCCGTAACCCGTCAACGGGTTGTCATGGCCACCTAAGTAAGTAAGTAATATCTGCAGACCGAAGTTACGCCAGAGTCAGCGAAGCTTCTCACAATAAACACGCACAAAGGATTGTTCAATTTTAATCGTTTAGCACCAGGGGTGAAGGGTGCGCCTGGAGCATTTCAGCAAATAATGGACACTATGCTAGCAGACATAGATGGCGCAGTAGCGTACATAGACGACATTATAATTGGAGATTCTACTTGGCAAAAACATTTAAAAAACGTGCATGAGGTTTTGAAAAAACTCAGAGAGTTCAATTTTTGCATTAAATTGGAGAAGTGCAAGTTTTTTACTAAAGAGGTGAAGTACCTAGGCAACATTGTTACACAGGAGGGACTGCGTCCAGATCCAGAAAAGATTGAAGCAATACTAAGGATACCACCACCCAAAAATGTTGCTGAACTGAGAGCATTCTTAGGAAGCATAAACTATTATGGCAAATTTGTGCGCAATATGAGCAAATTAAGGGCACCTTTGGACAATTTCCTCCATAACAATGTTAAATTTGAATGGTCAGCAGCCTGTAAAAAATCTTTTGAAGATTTTAAAAAAATTTTACATTCTTTTTTATTGCTTATGCACTATAATCCGCAATTACCTATTTAAGTTGCAGCAGATGCGTCTGGAAAGGGAATAGGTGCATTCATTTGTCACATATTGCCAGACAAGACAGAGAAAGTAATTGCGCATGCAGCATGTACGTTAACTGCAGCCGAGCAGAAATATTCTCAAATTGAGAAGGAGGCACTTGCGTTAATTTTTGCGGTAAAAAAATTTCACCGCTACATTTTTGGACGAAGATTCATTCTTTGCACAGACCATAAGCCGCTCCTTGCAATTTTTGGCAGTACCAAAGGCATTCCAGCGCACACGGCGAATAGACTACAGAGATGGGCGCTTACGTTAATGAGGTACGATTTTGATTTACAATATATTAATACAAACCATTTTGGATGTGTTGACATGCTGTCCAGATTAATTGGAAACAATGAAGATGAAGACAGGGTTATAGCTTGCACGCAGCTCGAAGGAGATGTTTCAGCAGTACTATATGACCAAATTAGCAAATTTCCAGTGACTTTACCCATGGTACAGCAGGCTACCAGCAAATGTAAGCAGTTACAAGCAGTCATCAAGTCACTTACATCTGGATGGGATATAAATTTAGCTCCTGAGCTAATATATTACCACAGAAGACGAGATTCTTTAAGTGTTGTGAGTGGATGCATACTTTTCGGAGAAAGAGTCATAGTACCGCATTGCTTGCAAAAGCGTATTTTAGTTCAACTCCACCGGGGGCATCCTGGTAAAGAAAGGATGAAAGCAGTTGCAAGAAGTCATGTGTACTGGCCAGGCACTGACGATGATATCGTTTCATATGTGCGCAATTGTCAGCCTTGTGGAATGGCAGCAAGATCACCGATTAAGGCAACACTGCAATCATGGCCACTAGCAGCAAAGCCAATGGAGCGGGTACATGTCGACATTGCAGGTCCTTGTAATGGAAAATATTATTTGTTGATAGTGGACGCTTACGCAAAATGGCCTGAAATTTTTGAGACCACAAGCATAACATCATCAGTAGTGATAGAGAAAATAAATGAAACGTTTGCACGGTACGGAGATTGCGATATTATCGTTTCAGATAACGGCACTCAATTCACAAGCGCACTGTTTCAGGATTTTTTGAGCAAACGCGGGATTAAGCATTTACGAACAGCGCCATATCACCCGCAATCAAATGGGCAAGCTGAAAGATTCGTGGACACTTTGAAGAGAGCATTAGAAAAGCTTCACAATGAAGGGACGAGCATAGAGAACCTGGAGACATTCCTGCAAACTTACAGATCAACGCCAAATCCGAATGTTTGGCGTTGACCGCCAAACGGTGCATCTCCAGCAGAAGCATTTCTGAATAGAAAAATTAAAACATCATTAGATTTAATAAATCCTAAAACAATGCAGCGGAATATTACTAAAAATACAAAGCAAGAACAACAATTCAATAAAAAGAACGGAGCAAAGCCGAGGTATTTTGAAAAAGGTGACCAGGTTTATGCTAAGGTTTTTCAGCGTAACAAATCAAACTGGGCATCAGGCACTATAATTATAATTGAAAGGATTGGTAATGTGAACTATAATGTATTGTTAGCAGGAAATAACAGACTGATACGATCGCACATAAACCAGCTCAAGCCACGGTTTAGCAATGAAGCTTCAGAACCAACGGATGGTTACAGATATTTATGCGATACTTTCTATCTTCACCAGATACCAGAACGAGATTATTCTCAGGATGGCTCAACAACACCAGATTCATGCCCAGGAGATACAGCAGTGGAAAATAACGAGCAACCGGACCTATCAGTGCCAGCACCAGATACTACAAATGTTGCGTCCGATGTGGAGTCTACAGATTCATCGGGTTCTTCATACAGCAGTTTAACAGAACCAGAAGTAAGGGTTCAACCACAGCGACAAGTTAAAACACCAGCATGGATGAAGGATCTTTGATCTTTCTTAACAAGGGGGGATGTTGGGGTCATGAGAAATGCCTTGACATATTTTATTATAGCCATGTGGCAATACTGTTGTTTCGTTAGGTTTTATTGTGGATACATACTAAACTTTACTTTTATATTTAACTGAAATGTACGACAAGCTTCTTAATTTTTGATTTCCTTTTTTCTATGATATAATTAAATAAAACTGAATTGATTGTTAACATTTCGACTTCTCCTTATTAATTCCTGGACCACGACAATAACGTAGTGTGTGTATACTTGGCCGAAAAAAATGCACTCACTTCTTTGGCTTATAATTTAAACATTTGTTAATGTTGCACTTAATTTTCATTCAACGCGTATAAAATTCGATTTGTACTACACGAATTCTCAATTTTTTACTAAAATTGGCTTCGATTGCCGACGGAGTGCAAAATTAAATTCTATTTGCACTAAACACGAATTCTCAATTTTTTATTAAAATTGGCTTCAATTACCGACGGAACCATGATAGGATAATAAGGTAGGCTCATATTAATATGGCTGCTCAAATGTCTAATTTTACACAAACAATGCTGTGAGTGCTATAAACGTCAAACGAAAAGGCAACAACAACAATTAGGACAACTCAAATTCGAACAGCTGATTTTGACAACTAGCTCACTTCCTCTCCAATATGCGCCTACCTTGTTATTCTATCATGGACGGAACGTTAATAAATGGAACGAATGACAAACGTTCGGGATTTCTGACGCTTATTATGGCGAACTTCACAAACCGACTTGAATTTATTTCAATAAACTATAAGTTTGGCACTTAGTTTTGCTATTAAAATTTGCGTCACGCACTTTGTTGTTTCACGTCTTCATTTTTTATATATTTTATTTATATATGCAAATTAATTTTAGTCTTGTGGTTTTGGTGTTTTTAAAAAGATATTATTTATTTAAACTGCTTCTTAAAAACTAGTTGAACAAAACTAATTGAGTTGATTGTAACTGAAACTGTTCCAAACAAAAACTGAGCTTAAAATCTACTGTTGCTTCTATTTAAAGGTTTTTAAATAAACAAAATTGTTTAAAAGGCTTTAAGATAAATAAAACCGAGGTGGCGTGATTCTAGGATTTTGTAAACAAACAGAATTTCATAAGATGATGAAATTCTGCACGAGATAGACAAATAGACAATTTTGTTTATATAAGACATTTAAGTGCTTAATAAAGGGTTGTATTAACTCCCCCCTTTCTTTAAGAAGAACGTCCCGTTCTTTTTTTATTGTTCATTAAGATCTTGAATTTTTTTGCTTAATTCTAAGTAAATTTTTTCACTTTGTTTGGACTTCCGTTTGTTGATATAAACTTTAATTTTGACATATAAAATAAACATTGCAATTAGTAGAAATAAAATAATGGAGGTCCAAATTACAATATTAATTGAGCTTTCATCATTATATTTTGACATTAGATTTATATTTTTTAAATTTAATTCAATATTTTTTGATTCAATATATTCTGTTATTAGAAATTCATCGATAGAAACTGTTTTAAGATAATTTGTAATTTTACTGGTTGGGTTTTCAAAGGTAATAGTATCAATTTTTGTATAATTATCAAATACAATTAAATATGTTCCATTTACATTATGGCCATCAACTATATGTTCACCGGAAATTAAAATTGCACCTTCTTTTATTATTTCTAAGTCAAAGTTTTTCTCTTTAACTTTTTTGCATTTACCATTTTCTTTATTTAAAATGTCAACTAGACATGTAATACTATTTCCAGTTTTACAAAAAACATTTTTTATTTCTGTTTTACAATTTTGAACACTTATATAAGTATTATTACAATTTGCGATTTGTTTTTCCAAAATAAGTTTTCCATCAAATAGCTCTTGCTTCATATATTTTACATAATTTTTGAACAATAGGATATTTTATATATATAGCAATGACATCACTGGTTTGAATAATTTTGAATTGTGATACGTCAAGTAAGTCTGTTAATGTTAAGTCTTTGTGTTCGTGATTAATAATTTCGTTAATCTCTTTTATATTTAAAATTGCTGGGTTTAAAAAATAAATTTTTAGAAGAATATTATGATTTTATGTTATCTTTATGAACTATGCGATTTCTAGAATATATTTTAACTTTATTTCCTAAATCCTGCTGTACTTTTTGTTTATTGAACCTAGGTTTTAATTTATTTCTTTCTCCTACTCTTTTTTCATAAATTATTTCTTCTTGGTCAATTTTTCGTTCACATTTTTTTTTATTATGAAATTCTAGCATCCTTTCCTGTGCCTGCTTAAGTCTATTTCTTACTTCATTATGGTTAATCTTATTGAAAAGTATTTCATTAGGTCTTTCCTTTGTTACAGAATGAATAGATTTATTATATTTTTGTGCAGCTTGAATTATAGTTTCAATATCACTTATTAAGCTAAACTCTTGTTTTACACATCTACTTATTTCAATAAGCGTCGAATGGACTCTCTCTACCTGTCCATTTGTCGTGCTATGTCTTGGGTCGCAGAATGTTATTTCTACATTTATTCGCTGCATTAATGATTTAAACTGTGGAGTCGTAAAACTAGGTTCATTGTCTACCATAAGTTTTTTAATATCAGGAAATCCTTGTAAAATTTCTAAAACTTTTTCTGATATATTTATTTTATTATCAATATGTTTTATAAATAAAAATTTTGAATACGCGTCTATACAGGTTATAAAAATTAATTTTTGTGCGTAAAAGATGTCTAAATGTATGATTTCCCCTTCATTTTCTGGTAAGGGTGCTTTTCCTATTTTCATTTTCTTTGGTTTTCTATCATATTTGTTTTTATTGCAAATTTCGCAGTTACGTACAAATTCTTTAAACTGATTTGCCATTTTTGGCCAATAATATTTTGTATAAATTTGTTTAAGGTTTTCTCTATTGGTTATATCTAAAGGGAAATTTTTAGTGTGTACAAAATTAATATTAAAGTTTTGTAATAAACTATCTTTAATTTCATAAAGATCTTCAACTGTACAATGAATTGCTGTTTTTATACCTGGTCGCAAAAACTCTTTTAAAATTGTAATTAAATTTTCAATGGTATCATAATCGATTAAATGTCTTGTATTCCCAAAATAATTAATGGATTCATGAATAGTAAATCTAGATTTTACTAATAAAATTTGTTGCTTAAATTGATTTAAAGGCTTTTTAGTTTCCTGAATTTGGTTGCTGTCACTGCTTTCCGCAGAGTGTTGGGTTTCCGTTAAGGAAGAACTATCGGATAAATTATTAAGGTATTGTCGAGATAGTGCATCTGCAACTACATTAGTAGTTCCAGGCTTATATATTAATTTTGGAGCGAACTCTTCTATAAAAGCATGCCAACGTTTCATTTTGGCGTTAGGATTTCGGGCTGAAACAGCAAATGTTAATGGTTGGTGATCTGTATGGATCTCAAGATCTGTAACACCATACAGATAATTCCTTAAATTTTTTAGAGCCCAAACAATTGCATACAACTCTTTTTCATTTGTTGCATAATTTTGCTCCGTGGAATTTAATGTTTTGGATATGAAGGTAATTGGTTTGCCTTCCTGGGTTAACACAGCGCCTATGGCGACATTGGAAGCATCTGTAGTAAGTATAAATTTTTTATTATAGTCTGGTTGGTTTAATTCAACTTCATGATTAAGTAAATCTTTTAACTTTTCACAAGCTAAAATTCCATCTTGATCTAAACGTATTTCTATTTTTTTTGATAAATATTGTGAAATTTTTCCATTTTCACCGGAAAGGTGTTTTGTTAAGGGTTTTGTAATGGTAGCATAATCTTTTATAAATTTCCGGTAATAACCGGTCATTCCAAGGAAACTTCTTAGTTGCCTCAATGTAGTTGGTATTGGAAAATTCTTTATTGATTCAATTTTTTTGGGGTCTGTCTTAATTATATTTTTTGCTATTATATATCCTAAAAATTCAACTTGTTTTTCATAAAACTTGGATTTTTCCAAGGAAATTTTCATGTGAGCCTTTTTTAAAGTTTCAATTATTGTTGTCAAATCTTTTGTGTGATCTTCTAAGCTTTTTGAATAAACTATAATGTCATCAATATAAACATGACAAGTTTTTCCAATATATTCACGTAATATATTGTCCATGGCGCGTTGAAAAATACTAGGCGCATTTTTCAATCCAAAAGGTAAACGTAAGTACTCGTATTTTCCGTTATTAACGGAGAAGGCGGTTTTTTCTATATGATCGTTATGCATTAAAATCTGGTGAAACCCTGACTCTAGATCTACAGTTGAAAAATATTTAGCATTTCTTAAATTTGAAAGTATAACCGTAACATTTGGTATCGGATAACGGTCTGATATGGTTTGTTCATTAAGCTTCTTATAGTCTATAACCATTCTTAATTTTTTGGTTCCATCTTCGTTTGTTCCTTTTTTGGGAACCACCCAAATAGGCGAATTATATGGGCTCTTGCTTGGTCTTATAATATCTTCATCTAATAACTTTTTGATTTCGTTATTGACAAATGAATTTACCGACAGAGGATACGGGTACTGTTTACTCCATATAGGAGTTCCAACAGTTGTGCGGATTTCCGCTTTTATATCTGTCCTGAATGGTAAATTTGTATTTATATTTGAATGATTTAATTCAATTTCTTTGGTTATTTTTTTCCTTAAAATATTTATTTCATATTGTTCTGCGTCTAAATTTTCATAGACGAAGCGTTTGCCTGTGGGTTTTTCAACAGAAATATTTTTTAAATAATTGCCGGTAAGTTCTTCGGCTGGCGTTCCAGGATTATTATGTCCCGGATAAATATTTTTATTAATAATATTTTCTTTTTGAATGCCATTAAAATCATCGGCTGGCGCTTTAGGATTGTCCAATCCCAAAGTATCATTATTTTTATAAGTATAAGCGGTATTTTTCTTCGCTGGCGCTCTAGGAGTTTGAATGCTTCCCAGAGTAATATTATTTTTTATCTCTTTTTTTGTTTTTCTTTTATAAAATTTACTCCCTCGTTTTCTAGTAAATGTATTTTATGAATTTCATTATTAAAAATTAAAATCTCTCTTTCAAAATCTAATACAATATTCGCTTTTTTTAATAGATTTAATCCTATTAGTAAGTCTGCTTCTAATTCTTTAATTTCACAAAATCGTTCTTTTATGTTAAACAGCGTTAAATTCGAAAAATGTGTTATAATGGTTTGTCCGTTAATTGTTTTAACTTTCTTTTTAATTATTAATTGATGTCTATCCATTAAGACATAAGGTTTGCAGTAGCAACTCGTTGCTCCTGTATCGATTAATATTTTAAGCCTTCGTCCTGTTCTATCACTGTTTGCGTAGATGTAGGGAAGGTTAAGCTTTCGCCTAAAAAAGCATTTTCATTAATTGAATTTATTCTTTGACTTTTTTGTTGTGGTTGTGCACTGTACTGTATACTTGGATTTGGTCGCTTAAAATTTTGATTATTTCTGAAATAATTATTATTATCTCCTATTCTATTATTCCGTTGGATGGATCTGTCTACATCCATTGGTTCTGGTTTTGGTAAAGTATTATTGTTATTTGCATTATAATTTCCAATATTATTTGTATTATAATTTGGGTATTGGTTTCTAAAAAATCCTGGATTTGGGTTAGAAAAATTATTATTCATAGGATTATTAGGATTTCTTGTGGGAAATCTTAAATTATTTTGACGATTATGATTTAAATTCTTTTGGTTAAATTCATTTCTATTATTATTTCGATTTCTATCGAATTGTATTGCAAAATTTGTCCTAAGGTTGTTGGATTCCAACTCTTGGGCCTTTGCCAATGCGTTTGGCAAATCCTCAGGGGATAATGAAAATAAAATGTTGGATATTGGGGCGTTGAGCCCTGTAATAAATACTCGAAGAGCATTTTGACCGTTTTTTTCATTTAGTTGATTTGTTATTTCGGTATTAGTACCGTGCGTCATTATTGTTTTGTTAATAAGAAGTGTCAGTTTCTTATTAACTTCATTATAATAGTCAATAAGGGATGAACTTCCCTGTCGGAGAACACTTAGTTCTTGTTCTAAAATATGAGAAGGTCTCTTGTCGGCGTATGCAAAATCCAACCTACTCATAATGGCGTCGTAATTAAGTACAGTTCCATGATTAGTGAGAACATCGTTTGCCTCACCAACGATTTTGTTCCGTAATATAGTTAGTGCAGCAAAATACCTGCGACTACCCCTATTATACAGACTTATTGAATTATTTGCGGCTTCACGCCAGCTTACGTAGCATTTTCCTGAAAAATCAGGCATTGATTTTATTATGTCTAATGATTCATTACACGTTATGGTTTCGTCAATTGTTTCAGTGGCATAGTCAGCTACTGAATTTGATCCTATTAATGTTGAAATTTGTCTTTTTAATTGTTCTATTTCAGTTTTCAATGAGTTTGTATTAGCTACAACCAGTCTCGCTATCATGTCGGTAGTGAAAATTCCCCTTGTATTGTTATCGTCAGTAGTCATTTTTGCACATTTGTTTATTAATGTATCCAGGATGTTTTTTATTTATAATATTTTATTGTTATTTAACAATTGTTTTTGTATATATAAGGACACTTTTTCAATTCGTGGCTTCCTCCACAATAATTACAGTAAAGGAGTTTTATGTAACCCTTTTTTTTGTATAAAAAATTTAACATTGATATATCTTTTTTTCTTTTTTTTTTTTTTTTTTTTTTTATATATAATTATATAATTTTTATACAATTTAAAATATTTGTATTAGTAAAAAGTTCTTACTTAAATTAATTTGCAGCTTGCTGTTATCTCCGTTTTTTGTTAACTTCTTGATTCCTGTTCAATTAATTTTTGATTCCTGTGCTGTTGATTTGTTGTCTAGTTCTTGTTGTTTGTGGTATTACTTTTTTCTCCTTTTATTAGGATACTTGATTTAAAGTTGGTTTTATACCACCTTTATTTTTCGGGTGATTTTTATAAAACGTTTTTAAAGTTTTTTTTATGAGCACGTTGAATTTTTTTGCGTTATTTTTGTTCGCGTTGTTAACGTTGCTCAAAGGACACACACACACAGATGTAATTACAGATGATTCACTCCTGCTTTATTATCCTTTTCTTTTTATTATTTTTTAAAAAGGATTTCTTTTTTAGCATGTGATTTATTCACTGCAATCACTTTATTGGTGTGTGCCCCACGTTGGGCGCCAATTAATTTTAGTCTTGTGGTTTTGGTGTTTTTAAAAAGATATTATTTATTTAAACTGCTTCTTAAAAACTAGTTGAACAAAACTAATTGAGTTGATTGTAACTGAAACTGTTCCAAACAAAAACTGAGCTTAAAATCTACTGTTGCTTCTATTTAAAGGTTTTTAAATAAACAAAATTGTTTAAAAGGCTTTAAGATAAATAAAACCGAGGTGGCGTGATTCTAGGATTTTGTAAACAAACAGAATTTCATAAGATGATGAAATTCTGCACGAGATAGACAAATAGACAATTTTGTTTATATAAGACATTTAAGTGCTTAATAAAGGGTTGTATTAACTTGCATGTGTTAATATCAAAGGGAATGCAGTTAATTGTGCGCAAAACGATTTTTTGATACAAAAATTAGTTTTGTATTTTATTAAATTCTCGGAACTTACAACTGTACCGGCTATAAATTTAAGCGATTTCGCCTTGCTAATTTTAGCAGTTAAAACTTCGCACTTTTTAAATTAATTGCATTTATATACCTGTTCCACCTCCCTATTGCAATTGCAACAACTGCAGACCATTGGGGCAGCAAAGATAACAACGACGATGAAAGCAAGACCTGACGGCAGCAGCAGAAAAGTATACCAGCAGCAAACGACAGTAGCACAGTAGCAGAGCAGCAACACATGAACACGAAAATTTTAAAATACAATACCTCAGCGAAAACCAAAGATATTTGAGTAAACTCAACGGCATTTGAAAGAGGAAGACATGCACTTTAAGGCAAGTGTGTATTTTTTTAGTAATATACAATTTCACTTTATAGTTTGCATATCTCAAAAACCTAACGTGATAGAGCAATTTTGATTCCGGTTTCAGGCTCAGCGCGTAGGAAAGTTCCTCAAGTTTTGTCGAACTCTGTTGTTTTAAGTTCTTTAATTTTTTTTATGAATATATGTGATTTAGCATAAGAAATTAATGAAATCACTTAATAAATAAATAAATTAAAAAGTAAATAATTTATTTTAATATCATATTTAAAGGCGTATAAAGTGAATGTATTTATACATGCATTAATTAAGATAATATTTTGCATGCATTAATTATTAAGATAATATTTTAATATGGAAGAGTTTAAAGATTGAATTCATTATGCTAAATCTTATAGAAGAGCCATCTTCATCGTCATCATCTGGCAAGCCAACATAATTAATATCAGGTAACACTGTTGGTTAATTTTGAATTTTGTATTTAATTCTTAAATTGTGCAAAGCACAGCATTCGTTTATAATTTTGGATGCTTTTTCGGGTGTATAGTGTAGCTGCCTGGCGCCATTTGTTCTCTCAATAACATTTCGTGCTCTCGAATGTAGTTGAACCTACCCTAGACGCCGTTTTCACCTCTATCACAATGTGCTCTAAAAGGCGTTATTAAATAAGGTTTAAGAAAATATCAAGCATCACCTTAAATCCATTTTGTGAGTTAATTTATATGTATGTATTGAGAAATTTGAATGAGAACCTACCCAGTGGGCAATTATACAAGGATTTTTGCAAAACGCAAGATATTTTAAAGCGATAAATTTAAATTTAAAATGGATTAATGTGGCTTTCAAGTGGTAGTAGTCATTTTTATTTTTTTCTTTTTACTGAGCTTAAGCTTAATTAAGAACACGATTATAATGAGGATTAGTTAAAGTAATTCCAACTAAATACTGCATTACCTATCAAAGCCATTGTATATATATATTACTATACATTTTTCACACCATTTTTATATATATAGATTATAACCACACCCGTAAATGTAACAGCAATGTTGTAAGTGGTTATTTGCTTTGTAACAACGTTTTTTGCACCTATAAGGGGGTGTGGCAGATAAAGAAAAATGTATACGTTATCGATCAGTATCACCACCTAAGTTGATTTGGCCATGTCTGTTTATATATCCGTCTGCTTGTCGACATGATTAACACCTGTAATTTTTAAGGTATCGTAATGAATTTCGATATTTAAGCTTCTTTTGTAAATTTAAAGATCAACGTCCTCAAAACGAAAAATTTCTTAAAAATCAATCCAATGACTTGAAAAATATAACATGAGCTTTAATTCCAATTGTTAATGCTTATTTTATAATTAACAATAATAAACTAATTTGCTTAATTATTTGTCGGCTGTCACTTTGCTTAACTCAGAAATATGGATTGGAATAGACGTTGTAAGGGTTGATGTCTGAAGTTACTCGTGCTTCTTTATTTTAATCAACTGTTGCAGGTTTTAGAATTTCCAAGTCTACAAAATACTTTCCGGCCACTTGAATTTGCTGCAAACGCGGCAGGAATTCAGAGTCGGAGCAACCAGTTAAAAAGTTCGTATTTCGATTAGCCAATTGGTCATTGATTTTTCTCAAATGCGTCAATAGAGAATTCGTCTTAGCATCGTCTTTCTTATCAAGCTTCAATTTTAACTTGTAATTGAAGATCTCAATAAGAGTAGCTAGTTCTTGCTTTTGTACAAAGCGGTTATATTCACCACGGATATTTTTAATTAAGTGCCACTATATTTTGTCATTCTCTTATATGGCCAGTCCGTTGTCAATCAAAATGGGTGGATGAGTTGCTTCGAATCTTAGTACAGAAGTCCGGAGGTGGCTTTAACATATCCTGAGCTGTTACTTAAGGCTGATGTTCTTCAGTTCGGCAAATGCAAGTCCATGAAGTTCTGGCAAAAATAAACAATGTATGCATTCAAGCCGAAAAAGCGCTCAGGTAGCGAAGTAGCATAAACTGATACTTTCTGCTGAATGCGTTTCTTTGCGAAATGTCAAATTTCCAACAAACTGATTGATCATCTGTCAAAATGAAGTGAGCGTAAAGCGCTCAACCGAGGTAGCATAAAATATTTTCGCTACCTAAGATGGCGACCGCTCAGGGAACATGTTGTGTGAGCGGTTTATGCTACATACCATTCAGCCGGAAAGTTGTGTAGCAGCTACGTCTCGAATTTTCTGCTGAATGCACTGAATGTTACTTGCGTTATCAATAGTAGAAGCATTTACATGCTCGATACGGGATCATCTTTACCTTTGTTAGTTCCATGTCCTTCCGGGATAGTCAAACTGAATCTTCTACTCGGCACAATTCGCTGCAACAACCTCATCGAATATAAAAATTTATTGGGTACCATATTTAATGCTGGCTCTTCGTCGAAATCAAAAATACTTTTACGAAATCACAATTAAATTAATAAATTTGCTTAGGGTGTGTGCTAATTGGCTACTTTTACAACGAGGTGAAAAGTGTTGAAAATATTTACACTGTGGGGAAAATAATGTACGTTTTTGCTGTGCCAATTGGGAATTCACAAATTTTGACATATAAAATTAAAAATTTTGCTTATAAGCAATATTTCATTTATTTAATGAAAATTAATAACTTACCAATTAGATTAAAAAACGATTAACAATAAATGGCAATCTCACTTTTCAAAAATCTTGTTAAAATTCAAATGAAAAATATTTTTTTTCTTATTTGTTGTCAAAAATTATACTAGCCCCTAGGGCTACTACAAATTTTGAAAGGTAAAATTCACCTCAGAACTGCCAAAATTTCCGTCGACAGTAGGAAAAGTAGCCAATTAGCACACACCCTTAGTCGACATTTTAATTGCAGGGTTGCTTTTCATAAAATTTGAGACAGCGTTGCAGTATGAATCTAAGAGGAATCTGTAGTTGAAAAATATACACTTCACTTAATATTAGTACGGCTGCTCATATGCAAAATTGTTAACTAAAAGGGCTTACACATCAGCAAACTAGTTCGCCGAACAAAATGGCGGGGCCAACCGGCTCAACAGATCTAGCGTTCAAATTGAACGAACCTGTTTGTAGAACATGCTATTTTATATTTTGTTTTCGCCATTACTTTGTTATAAATATTGGTGAATATGCTCTTATCTTGTTTTTTATTTGTGATGGTCATGTTGTCACTACAAAATATCACTAGGTATGATGCTTACGTTCAATTTATATAACACGTTCGTCGCAGAGCTCTGGTTCGACAGAGAAAATAAAAAATGTTTGCCAACAGGTTCGACGAACTGACAAACCAGCTTCTTAACAAGCGAACTGGCTCGAACGTGGCTGTCGCTCGACAAACCAGTTCGCTGATTTGTAAGCTGGTTCGTCAGTTCGTCGAACCTGTTGGTTGAACAGGTTCGTTCAATTTGAACGCTAGCTCTGTTGAGCCAGTTCGCCCCGCCATGTTGTTCGACGAACCAGTTCGCTGATGTGTAAGCCCTTTAAGAATGCATTGAGTGACATAAATGTCAAACTATAATTGCAATGTCTACGATTAAAGAAAGAGGTTTGAGTGTTACATCATGGCATGTTGGATGACCAACATATCGGATGAAAACCATTTTATTTGTCATAAATGCGAAAAAAAATGAAATAAAAATGGCAAATGTATTATTGTTGTGGCATTTTACGGTTTGAACCAATTTTAGCGACCTTAGAATTGCATTTTAGTCAAATTTTTTATTGGAGGCCCGCTAATAGCTGTAATAAAATTAAGCTTATAAAACAATTTCTTGAATATAAAAACATAGAACTGCAAATTTCTTTCCCAGTTGACAAATTCTCTGACGTTTTTTGTTAAAGTCATCAAAATAGTAAATTTTTAAAAATCTCATATGAAAAGAGCTGCAATTTAAGATTTTGTACCATTGCGAAACGCCTGTGGGGGTATTTTAACTTCGGCTAAGTCGAAGATATACCTTACTAGTTTAATATTGTTTTCGTTTTTATATGAAAGAATTGTTACACTGTTTCTGTCAAATAGCATTATCATACGTTCTTATAAGGTGTGTTTCCGTACACAATGTCGAGTAAAAGTCGAGTAAAGTTCAAGTTGATAGAAACCAATATTGTTCATAATATTAATCAATTTTTATTTCAAATTAAAAATGGACACAAAAAAACTACAACCGCAATCAAAAATACGTCGTTTTAACGACGAAAACACAAAAGAAAATCAACTAAAAATTAAAACAAAAAAGTCTGGCAACTCCGTCGAACTTTCAGCATCGAAAATTTCTGGTCGTGTTTTAATTATTTTTCAATTTATAATTTGTGTTATTTAATAAACGGTTTAAATACGTAATTTCGGTCTTTTAATTCGTTTATAGAATTGAGTGTTTCTGTGCCTTTAAAAAATTGTGCACAGTTTTCCGCGAATTGCAATAATTTCCGCGTTTAAAATATATATATAAGTGCATAAGTTTTAAGTGCTTGACACTTGTGCCTTTTTTTATAAGCAGTGAAAAAAAAAAAATCAACAAAAACAAAAACATACAAACATTGTTGTGCTTCATTTCTTTTCTTTAAATTCTGTTCTTGTTGTTCTTTTTATTTGTTGACATTTCACTATTTTATTTCTTTGCTTCTCTTAAGTGAAGTAAAATAGCGTTGCATACCTGTAGGCACTTCTTTTAGCTATTCCCACAGGGTGTCTCAGAGTTTTTATCTCTTTGTTTTAAACTTTCGCCACTATTTATATTTATATCTTTTTACTTTATTGTTTTCTTTTTCTTTCTTTAAATTAAATAAATTGTTAAACTAAAAAAAAAAAAATGGTTTGTGCTAAGCCTGGCTGCTCCACTAAAGGTGAAAATGAACGATTTTTGTCATGTTGGGTATGTGACAATATTGTTCACATCAAGTGTGCAGGAGTGTCAGGTCGAGTGGCAGATGCCATTGAAGAAGGTAAAGGGCTGCGTTGGTCTTGTGAGAAGTGTAGGCTGGCCGACATTAACTTTTATAAGCTTTTTAAGCAAACGAAGCAAGGTTTCTCGGAAATAAGTAGAGAACTTTCTTCACTTTCTGATAAATTTTTAAAATATCAAACTCTTTTTAATGAATTTAAATATATTGATGAGTCAATTCCTTCACCAAAGCGAAAAAAGAAACAGATGACCCTTCGAAGAAAACAGAAAACTGACTCGACACCAACACAACCTTCTATAGAACAACACAACGTTGACGACATGGACACGGATGCTCCTCTTCCTATTCTTTCTTCTTCGGCAGATTTGTCTATGTCTGCTCCTTTTCCATTATCAGCTCCACCTCTCGCTTTGCCTGAAATATCGTATGCACAAGCTGCTTCTCTTGCTCCTACTGTTGCTGATGTCCAACAAATTGCAATTAC
The DNA here is from genome assembly GCA_958299015.1 of Tetanocera ferruginea. NCBI lineage: Eukaryota > Metazoa > Arthropoda > Insecta > Diptera > Sciomyzidae > Tetanocera > Tetanocera ferruginea. The sequence goes on along the minus strand of OY282641.1, from coordinate 84,283,167 downwards.
TTCTGACATTTCTGTTCCTAAACCTTTGATTGCTATTCCTCCAACTAAATCAATCTTTGTTTCGCGCTTAGCATCTGATACAACAGATAATGATATAGATTTTTTCATTAAATCAAAGTTGAAATGTTCATCGACTCTTTCTATTTCTATTCATAAATTCAAATATGTAAACGCACGTCCGACTACTTCCTTTAGATTGACAGTTCCAGAAAATTTATTTAATACTATTGTTGATTTAAGTTTCTGGCCACGAAATACAATCGTACGCGAATTCGAATTCAAAAATAATCCGCGATTAGTAAATGTAGTACACTTGCCTCGTCCGCGAAATAGCCCGCAATCTCATCCAAAAAACGATTAACAAATCGCAAGTCTAAATTAGAACTTGTGTATCAAAACGTAAGGGGTCTTAATTCCAAACTTTCTGCAATGTTCATTAACAGTTTTGATTTCGAATATAACATTATAATTTTCACGGAGACTTGGCTTCGCTCTAATATTCTAAATTCTGAAATAATGTGTAAAAATTATCAAATTTTCCGTAAAGATCGTTATAATAAGATCGGTGGTGGTGTTCTGATAGCTGTTCATATCTCGTTTGCATCTGATGAATTAACAATTCTCGACACTAGTGAACTGGAGTTTATTTGTGTTTCAGTTAAATTAAATAATTGCATTGCTTATCTTACCTGTTCTTACATTCCTCCTAATTGTGACATATCAATTTACTTAAGACATATAAACGCCATCGAGCAAGTCCATAATATGTTAAAAAATAATGATGTTCTTATTGTGTTGGGCGATTTTAACCTACCCTTCGTGTCTTGGAATTCGACAGATGACTCTTCATTTCTTACACCTGTTTCCACTAGTAATTGGATAAATGATTTTTTAGATAAGTTATCTGACCTGTGTCTTCAACAAGTCAATAATACTTTTAATAAAAACCATAGAACGCTGGACCTTGTGTTTGTAGATAGATGCACTACTGTATATCTCAATCGCTCAAACCCTGTATCATTTCCGGAAGATGAACATCATCCAACTCTTGAAATAACAGTTTTACTTGCTCATGAAAATGAAAATAAACTTACACCTGATAAGCGAAATACAAAAATATATAATTTCAAAAGTACAGACTATGTTAAACTCAACACCTTACTCTCGCAGACTGACTGGTCACCGATTCTATCTATTAAACCACCGTATTCATATTATGACGTCGAAACCTCGGTACAGTTTTTTAATGATACTTTGCAAAGGTGCTTCTTATTGTGCGTCCCAACAAAGCAAATTAATTCTAAACCCTTAAGTCCACCCTGGCTAACAAGTGAACTTAAGTCACTAAAAAATTTAAAAAATCGCTTATTTAAAAAATATAAAAAATCTGGTTCTAATATAGACTTTGCTTGTTATTCATCTTGTCGTTGCAGATACCAGCTATTAAATAAACAGTGTTATTCTGCTTATATAGCCAACATCAAATCTCAATTTAATGATAATCCGAAACTCTTCTATACTTTTGTTAATTCAAAACGTAAGGCTTCCAACTTTCCACCCCTTATGAGATTCAATCAAGAGGAATCGTCTTGTGACAATGTTATTTCCAACATGTTTGCAAGCTTCTTCAAATCAACTTACTCCAACATACCATTTAATATGTGTTCTGAGCATCCTTATTTACCTCCAGTTAGCTCTTTTGAAACTCCAGTAATAGACTCAATTATTGTTATGCATAACCTTCGTCAAGTTAAATGCTCTTTTTCGACTGGCCCTGATGAAATTCCGAGTTGCATTCTAAAGGAATGTGCTAGCAACCTGTGTGCTCCTCTATCAAACATATTTAATATATCCCTGCAAAGTGGACATTTTCCCATTATATGGAAAGATTCATATATTATACCCCTTCATAAATCTGGCTCCAAAATTGATGTCACTAACTACCGAGGCATCGCCAAATTAAGCGCAATCCCTAAATTATTTGAGAAAATCATAACTGAACAACTAACCCACTTCGTTTCATCTTCCATTTCTGTCACTCAGCATGGTTTTTTAAAGGGTAAATCAACTTCAACAAACCTTTTGGAGTTTACAACTCGTGTAATAAAAGGTTTCACTTTGTGAAAACAGACTGACGTTATTTATACGGACTTAAGCAAAGCTTTTGACAGCGTCAATCATAATCTTCTATTGAATAAACTTAAGCTAATTGGGTTTCCTGTAAAATTGCTAAATTGGATAGAATCTTATTTATCGCGACGTTTTCAAAAAGTTTTATATAAAAATTCTCTATCACAAAATATTATGGTTACATCTGGTGTTCCGCAAGGAAGTCATCTTGGACCGGTTTTATTCTTACTATTTATTAATGACCTTCCCTCGGCAATTAAACATTGTGACGTCTTAATGTATGCTGACGAAGTGAAACTTTTTCTTACCTACAAGTCACTCGACGAACAACACCTTTTACAATCTGATTTAAACAGACTAGTGGATTGGTGTAACTTCAACCTATTAAACCTTAACTTAAAAAAATGTAAATCAATGACCTTCTCACGTAGAACTGCTCACAGCACAAATTACACTATAAATAACATCAATTAAGAAATTGTTCATAGTTTTGTTGATCTTGGTGTAATTATGGATCCAAAACTTCGCTTCAATCTCCACATAAATTTGGCTGTAAATAAGGCTAGAGGTGTTCTTGGTTTCATTAAAAGATGGGCGAAAGAATTCAATGATGCCTTCACTACTAAATTACTATATATATCTCTCGTAAGACCTATTCCGTAGTATGGAACCCTCAATATCACGTCCACATTGATGCAATAGAATCGGTTCAAAAACAGTTTTTACTTTTTGCTTTACGTCATCATCGTTGGAACCCAGATATTATTCTTCCTTCGTATGAAACCCGCCTTAAACAAATTTTACTGCCTTCCCTGAGAAGCAGAAGGATGGTGCTTAATGTCACCTTCCTATATAAATTACTTTGTGGTGAAATTGACTCCCAATATATTCTCTCATCTCTTAACTTTAACATCCCAAGAAGAGGATCTAGACATTTTGTGCTTTTTAAGTTGAGCCAGTGCACTTCAAATTTTGCCCTTCATGACCCTTTACGATGTATGTGTAGTGATTTCAACAACAGCTACAACTTAATTAACTTTTGTGATTCGGTGTATGCCTTGAAACGGAAAATGATTTTACATTTAAATAATTGATACATTTTAGAATTTTGTTTCAAACATTAACTCGGTTAATAATATTGTTATATTCTGTTAAAATGTTGGCTGAAGTTATTCCATATATTCGAGACCGTTTCAGTTGTTTTTCCTTTATAATATTGCGTTTGATGAAGTAAACACCATCGAATACGATATGTATGCTTTAACTTGTTTGTTTTTAATCAAAAAATTTTAAATTTTTCTTATTAAGTTGACTTATTAGTTATTTAGTTTGGTGCGCAAGAGTTTATCTCTTTTCCATGCAAGTTTATGCCTGCGTTGTCCCAAATACATATCCAACTAATAACATTAGCACGGTGTTCCAAAATTACATAGTGCCCCGTATATATATACACATATATGTTTGTACATATTTACACGTATATATCTCCGTTATATTTGGAATTGGTTTGGTGTTTAAGAGTTTAATCTCTTTTCCACGTAGGATCTTGGGTTGGATAGTTGCCGCAAACTTACTAATATTCATATTATTTATAGTTACTTTGGTCTCTTTGTTTTAGAGTTTTATGTAAAGTTTACTACTTATTTGATGTTGTGTTTACTTTTTCAAATTCATAAATTCTTAATAAATTCGTGTTTCTGTATAAAATTTTTAAGTTCCGCTGAAAAGCCAATTAATGTGCTTAGTGGAAATTCATACTTCGCCAACTGGTTGTGTGTTTTAGTACGTAGGTGCATTCTATCTTTCCGGTTAATCCGGCCTGTTCTAGAATGTAAGTCGTGCATGCGTATAGTACGGGCTATACGTATTCATGAGATTTCACACTCCCTTGGCGAATCCAAAAAAAAAAAAAGAAAAAAGAGGAACCAGAATGCAGTCCTTCTCCACAATCTAGTCAGCCCTCAAGTAAGTATTTATTAATTTCATTTTATGAATAGATTCTATTAATTGGTTTTACAGGCTTAGAAAGGAAACTTATTTTATTAGAAAGAACAGTTCGCGAACAAAATGTTTTGATTATAAATGAGCTGGTGGCGATAAAAACTTCGGTGCGCATTCTTTGCACCAACAAAAAGACGGACGAAAATGTCGCCAAATTATTTCCGCTCGACACAGAGGAAGAACTAAAAACTTTTGAAAGTAATCTTTCAAATTTTAACGAAGATAGCGTAGTAAGTAGAATGTAGTATCGATGTTTTTAATGAGCTGAATTTGGAACAAGAAAAGGTTTTATTTTGCAGCTTATATGAATAGTGCAACAAATACATATATAAAAATCGAAAACATGGAAAATATTAAATATTGCTTGAAAATATTCCTTATGGCTTTTTATAATCATAAATAAACTTAAAATGCTTTAGTTTTTTGTATTTGTTGCAACTATTACTTAAACTTAAGAAATAAAATGTATTCTTGTTGAACTAAGGAGTCATTAAAGAATAAATAACATATAATATATGTTACTTATTTTATGAACATATAAATGAAGATGCAGAGTTGCTTAGGTTTTGCTATATGTTAATAACAATCTTATATTCCTCTTTTTAGATTCAATGTGTTCGTAAAATAATTGGAAAGGATGGGCTCACAAAAAAAATTGGAAAAAATTGAAGTGGTTACAGAGGAGAACTATGTAAAAGCCGTTAAAGCTGGCTTTAAGCGCTCGAAAAATATAATTTACAAAAAAACATACGCCAAAAAACACCATCAATCCCAGTCAAAGCCTGAAAAAACCGATTAAATTTTTAAATTGTACGTTTGTTTTATTTTACTATTCTTGTAACATTTACTATTCTTGTACCGTGCAACGTCATGTCATAGGCATAGGGAATATCCTCACTGTTATTTTCTGTTAAGTATTATAACTCAATATTTAGTTCTAATTAGTTTTAACTATGAATTAGAAATATTTGTTTAACGTTCAATATTAATTAAATATGAATTGAAAAATTAATTTGTGTATAAATTCTATGTCAATTAAAAATCAATCTTTATAAAAACTCTTGTTCTTTATTATTATATTCTTAAAAAAAATCATAGTTTTTTGTCTTTATGGAAAATGTATGTAAGTAGACTTTTTGTTAGAATACTTCGTATAGCGCTCATTTAAAGGGTGCTTCAAAGAGCAGTGTCAAAGAAGCATTTTTTTCGGCCATGATAAATGTAGTGTTATAATTAGGCCTGATAAAAGAGTGCTTCTTATGCCATGTTCACACAGAGAGTTTAGTTTGCGTTTCCAGTACAAAGTTGCGTTTTGCCCTTAAACTCAATTTAAACGCTGGCGTTTCCAGTACAATTTTGCAGGAGAAAACGCAGTTAAAGAAAACGCCCCGGGCGGCACTAGTTTAGGGGCGGCACTGAAGCTAAATAAAGCCTTTTACAAAATAAATATGTGTACATTATCATTTAAAGGTGTACAAACAAAAGAAAGAACTAAACTTAATGAATAAATTTGGCCACCACAGTAAATGTAACTATATTTATGATCTTCGTATTGAGCACAACCAAAATGTAAAATCGTTTTTCGAGTCTCAAAATTAGTTGCCAAAGAAATAAAAAAAGACATAATATTTAGGCATGTGCGAGTAGTTGAATTTTCGAATAACTCGGCTGCGACTTGAAACAAGCATTGAATAACTGGTGTTTTCGAGTAACTCAAAGTTTTTTGAGTTTTTAAGTGCTTTAACTTGTCAGTGGAAATGCCCAGTAGAAAAGTGGTTTAACAGAATAACGTTTTTCAACTTAGGTATATTTGGTAAAATAGCTGTTTTGTGCTTTGATGTGTTGAGTGTGGGAGAAAGGCGGAATTTTCGTTTGATTATGGCGAATTGTAAGTTCAGAGTGCATATTAAGAAATAAGACTTATGCGTATAATTTTAAGTCGTATCTTTTATAATGTTTTTTGATTTTTTAAGGGATTTCACTGTTTTAATAAAATCACTTTGGAGAGGAGTTAGGCGTGGTCTACACTGATTTAGGTCATTGTCTAATTTAATAATTTAATTATTAATTTTCAAGAACTGATTTTGAGAAATGACCACAAGGTTTCAGCAGCTTCATGCTCTTGCTGAAAAATTCGCAATTCTTACTCCTTTGATTCTCCTGAATGATAAGTTGGAATGTAAACTGAATGAATTCTGTCACGAAGAAATTGACAATGAAGAGTTTCTCGTTGAGAGAAAAATACTTCAGCATATTGTTTCTATAGCTCACAAAGAAACTGATTCTTGTATGAAAGGTCCACTTGAACTTTTAAAATTTATTTTTAAATTAAGTCTAGAAAACGCAGTTCCAAACATTGTTATACTTTTAAGCTTTATTCTAAGCTTTTATTCATAAAAACCTACATTAGAACTACAATGAGTACTTCTCGCCTACAAAATCTTGCCATTTTATCTATAGAATACAAGTAAAGTAATGAAATAGACTTTGACAATTAGGGAATTCACAGTTTGCTTCTAAAGTTAACACCTGACAACTTTAGAAAGATATTTAGATCAAACTGTGAGCACCTTTTTTTGTGTTTTGGAGCTAAATTGCAAAAATAGTTTTCAAAAATTTGAAATTTGTTCATAAACATGCCTCGAATGAACGGAAAGGAAGAATTATGAGATAACTTTAGCAACAAGTGGTATCTCAAGTTTGTACATAAAATAAAAACAATCAAAGTTAACACGTGCTAAAATGTTCTAAAGTTAATAAACGGCAAAGTAAACAGAGCAAATAATACAGAACTGTGAGCACCCTAAATGTAATTACCGATTTTGCTAATAAAAAAATAAGAAAAATAATAATTTAATAAAATATTATATAAAAAAAATTGCATTTGTATAAATTTCCTTTTCGGTGTCATTAAGGAATAAACTTTTTTATCGTTGGCCTAATTCTAATATGGCGTAAGTCAACATTTGGAATAATAGCGATTATTAACGTTTAAGGGGACCTGACGCCTTCAAAATTTTGTTTATTTTAATGTTTAAAAATGTGTATAAGTTCAATAAAAATAGATATAATTTTGAAAAATTACAAATATATTTTTCGGAAAAATATTACGCAAAAAAATTTTTTATTGTTTTAATCACATCATGGCGCTTTTAATTTCATATGTTTTGTTCACCACTTTATATATCATAAATAAATTTTATTTTCAACTGTAGGGTATAAGTATAGTGTGTATGCAATGACAAAATTTTATTATGCCAGGTTACTCCTTAAAAAATACTTGTTCAGGTGTCAATATATCATATTTATATTTTAGTAAATATAGAAATCTCCCGTGATATAATAAAACCAAGTAACTTGTTTTTTGAAAATTGTGAGAAATTGAGGTATTGTGTTATAGGATATAATCTCTCCGTATATAAGATTTTTAAGTTTTTTCAAATTATTGAAGAGTTAAATTACACTGTGCTAGTTGCAAAATCCATCAAACGGGGGACCCAGGGGGATAACATAATTCGAGTGCGCTGATCCTAATGGTGCTATTCGTTTTTTTAAGTTAGCTCTAGTTTTCGAGTTATTCGAAAAACAAAATATCACTATCAAGGATAAAACGGAAGCAATTTTATTTTTTATATTTTACAATTTATTAAAATTAAATCGATATAAATTGATAGAATAACCATTATATCGACAAATATACATCAAATAAAAACAATATGAAGAATATTTATTCGATTTAGTTGATTTAACAGTGATTTTCCCGCAAAAAAAAATAATACCAAAAAACTTTAATGGGCCCTTAAGCAACGACAACATTTCATGGATTTGAGGGTTTGGGGAAAGTGAATTTTTAAGTGTGTTTTTTCGAAAAAAATATTGACTTTAAAAATTCATAAAAAATCGAAAAAAATTAAAAAAAAGAAAAGCTGGTGTCATACGATAGCGAATCAAGTTTAAAAAAAAAAAAAATTTCGTCAAAAAATGAACCCGCTAGTGCCGCAACCAGTACGAAAAACATGGTTTCGAGAAAAACGCGTTCAAAGTTTGTGAACAAAGAAAAATGCAAAGAAAAATAAAAATGCGCTCTCACTAATCTGGCTGTAACTTTTGAATCCGTTTCCATGAAATTTTTTTCTTAAAATTTTAAGAGTATTTACTAATACACAAAACTTTAAAAAATTGATTTAAAAAAACGGCCAATGTCATGTCCCCCTTAAATAAATGGTCAAGAATTACAAATTTTTTCTTCGTGGGTCTAAAATTTTGATTTTCAAAATTCTCGAAAACAAGAGCTAACCTAAAAAAACGCTTAGCACCAATAGAATCAGCATACTCGAATTATGTTATCCCCCCGGGTCCCCCGCTTGATGAGAAAAAAAAGTGTCCGATTCGAGCACAGTGTTATTGAAGAGTTAAGAGTTAAGTTTCGAAATTTTTGAAACTTGTGCTAGCCAAATTATTTTGCGTTGCTGATTTTTAACAATTCAGTCGAACTTAAGATACTGAGAAAATTTTTGTCATATATTTTTTCATTTCATATAAACAAGATTTTTGTTTTTTCACAAAACCAGGCAACTATGAAGTTACTTAAAAGCAAATAAAACATTTATATGTTTCTTAGAACACTTTATTCTTTGCTGTTTTTTCAAAATCAAGTAACTTTAAAGTTGCTTGGTTTTGTTGTATAATATCAATTAAAACACAATTGTTTAGAAAATAAGTTGAACATTTATTACAATTTTAATTAAGTATCTTATTATTATTGGTTGGTGACCGTGGCATGCAGGTTAAGTGTGTGGCTTAGCATGCTCGGAGCCCGGGTTCGATCCCCAGCCGTGGCGAAAAGTTTTTTCAATAAAAAATTTTTCTGATCGGTCACCACCTCTCTGCAGACAATGGCAAACCTCAGAGAGTAAATAATGCCATGTAAAGCTCCTTGAGAACATGAGCCGTTCGGAGTCGGCATAAAACATGTAGGTCCAGTTCTCGGTCAATTGTGTGCATAAATTTAATAACACACACAACACAATCGATCCTAAGAAGCTCGGTCAAAGTCCTTTCAAGGGCTGAAATGGCCAATTTGTTTTTTGTTTTTTTTTTTTTTTCTTATTATTATAATTAAGTATCTACACAAGTATCTTATTAAGTAAATTATATATAAATCTATTCATTAAATTCAATAAAAAAGCTTTTGATGCTATTTTTAACAAAATTAATGGAACACATAAATAAATTCATGAATGTTGGTATTTACTCATGGCTTGTAAAACCAATAGAAAGATCCTTAGAATCTGCACACTCCTTAAAATCTTCCCAAAAATTAATTTTTGTGTTATCATGTATTAAAGGAATTAATTTATCTATAATATCCTTCTTTTTAGATGGGTTTTTCACGATTTCCTTTAATTGCACATATTTGAAAATTTCAGAAGATCTTTTTGATGAACTAATGGGCATTCAAAAAAATTTTCATCGGTTTCGATGGAAGTTTTATAAAAAATTACAATAATCCTTTTCGAGTTTTTCTGAAAATTTTGCATATCATTTTTTTCGGCAATTGCTGTATGCTGGATGCAATAATCTTTTCTTTGTAGCACGATTGAAAACGAATGTTTGAGAATCCTTTGTAGTACGATTGGAAAAGATTGTTTGAGAATCTTCAGATCGAGTATCCATGAAATGATTGTCCATGAGCTCTTCTTCGTCACCTTTTTTCATTTGTGGATCAAAATCAGGATCATAGTACGACGATGCAGGACTAAAATCAATTTTACTTTCTCCGTTATTAACGCAAAAATCACTGGAGAGTATACTTATATTTTTGTAATAATTTCCAAAAAAAAATTCAAGGAACTTATCATATAATTTTTGATAGATTATTGCTTTCAAATTTTCAATTAAATCGAAATTTTTTTCAAGTGACGATTATACGCTGTTTTTGATTATATTCGATACGTTTGAAGAAGAAGATGTGACGTTTGAAGAAAAAATTTTCAATAAATTTTGGAAATAATTTTTCGATTGCGGTATTTTGAAGTGAATTTTTTCGCATAAAATTTAACTTCGTTTAAGTGAAGTGCTGAAAAGTACTGAAGTAACTTGGTTTTGTTGTAACCCATTTTAATCTAATCAAGGCATTTCAAGTTACTTGTTTTATTTTTTTTTTAATATTAGTGTTTAGAAATGAGATAGGCAAAAATGGATTGAAGTTTCTCGTAGACTTTTTGCTCTAGATTTTTAAACATGATAGAACAACAAAACCACGGAAGAAATGAGAGCAAAAATAGACTCATGCGCACGTTTTGCTCCATTTTTTTTTTAACTTGCGTCGTATTAGAAATAGGTTGATGATATGTATATTAGCATTTTTTTATATAATTGAGAACAATGAAAGACCAAATTCTAAAGTGAAAACTATGCATACAAAACCCTATATTAATATCAAAGATTTTTTTTTTTATTGCATATGAGAGGGGCGGCAAATTTGGAATCCGCACCGGGCGGCTTAGCCTCTCGGTACGCCACTGCAAAAAACAAATAAAATAACTTGGGAAAGTATAGAAGATGAGGGTTTCTCATCAGTCAGTCAGTATGGGCCTTAAAAAGCTGAGTTTTGAGCGAAATTCCAAAAATTGGCGATCATTTCAATCCACCGTAAACTCAATTCTGCCGACGCACCTCTGTGTGAACAGCTGGATTTAAACTCAAACGAAACGCAAACTAAACTCTCTGTGTGAACATGGCATTACACACCTCATCAAGACTATAGCGTATGCATGCCTTCTTAAAATAGTACTTCTGGTAGGTCTTTTAGGAGCAGGGAGACGGAAGGCCTACAAAATTTTCCCATTTCATACAAAAAAGAAAGTGCGATTGTATATGAGAGTGGAAGGGCAATGAAATCCATTTGAAGGCCTGCTAGTAGCGCTTCAAAGCCCTGACATTGCCGACTGGGTAGAAGTCAACCGCTTCGTTCTGTATTCTCTCGAAAGCATCGTATCTAAGCGGCTAGAATTCCAAATATATGAGTCATGTGAGATTCTTGGATTATTAGCGTCAACGTATCTGAATCGCGTTTTGTGATCGCAGAACTTTAAAAAATAATATTTACAATTGTTTGCATTTAAATGCAACTTAAATACTTACCAACATTACGTTAAAGCTATTAAAAGCTTTCCCGTTATAGTACAAATGCTGGAAACTTTTTGACGGGCATATTATCCTTTCATGTGTACCGTCCACGCACCCAATAACCCCAGGAAAACCAAACTTCTCGAAAAATGGCAATTTTATTTCCTTCTTTCAGAATTGCTAGGAAATTTCATAAAATCTCAGCAAATTTCACTTTCCAGCGTATAGACAACACTTCTGTAAGAATTTTAGAGAAGGTAGGTTGAGCCAAACCAACGTTAAATTCGTTGCCAGCACCTTCTTGGTAACTACCTTCAGCCAAAAAACGCAGTAAATCAGCAAATTTTATAATTGGAAGCACTGCGAAACTTCTTCTCTGAGGCTTTGATTTACTTTCGATTATATTTAGTAGATAAACAAAAGCTTCTTTGGATAGTCTGAAACAGCTAAAAACCTGAAATTAAAAGATTTCCTTAAAATCTACTCAAAAAAAATTTAGCATTTTCAACTCACACTCGCGCAATTCTAACGGGTTATTATCCGAAGTATCTGAGCTATCAGAACCCGAAATCCAAAAGAACTCATTTTGGTTCAGTTAAAAAAAATTTAAATTTTGAATTTGTTTTTTATTTACATCTGTGTCATTTCTAAGATGTGTTCAATAATATTTTAAGTTTAATTTCAATGTTCCTTCAACTCACGTCAGGTGACATCTAAGATACCACATTTTATGTGACGTGACACCGAATGCGACAAAACTCACATAGGTGAGGTGATAACAAGAATCAGGCCGAATACAACGTTAAACGAAAGAGACGTTTTCTATCTTTTCTTTTCTCGCGCGAAGCAGAGGCGCCTGGCGAGAGCTGATGAATTCGGCTGTAACCCAACAACGGGTTGTCATGGCCACCCAAGTTAGTAAGAATAAAACTTGGCAGTATATAAAATATTCCTTACTTAAGTATGTAAAAATAAAGTCCCCCTATATTGCAATAATATTTGAATTGATATAGTTTATACATTACCTTATTTCTCTCAAGAGTATTACAGCTTTCAAATTAAATCTGAATAATCAGCCTGCTAAGGTTTTTATGTAAACATAAATTGCACATTAAATTAGTTATTGAATTTATAAAATGATGACTAAGGATTATTTCAATTTATTAGAAAAACAACTTTATTATATATAATGCGATTAAAGCCAAGAAAATAAAATAAATTTTGGAAAGTCCATATTAAGTCTTAATTGATTGCCAATATTTCAGTTCAATTATTAAGATATTTTTGTTTAGTGAAGTCGTTTTCTGTTCATTTGAAAATTTTTGACAACAAACAACATATTTCTTCTCACATGGTTTTGTGTGTATTAAATAGAAAATTTATATTCATTTCTCAGTATTAAATATTTAATATTAAACCAAACATATATATAAAAAGTCATAACATCAAAATAGTTTAAAATGTATAAATAAAAAATAACAAACAAAGAAAGTTAAGAGCAGTCAAGTTTTCAAATACATTTTTGTATGATGTATAGATACAACATAAATAAATTTGCAAGTTCATTAATTTTTTTTTTTATATTTTTAATAAAAAATGCGTTAGATTGCTTTTTTCGCACGTCTAACAGTGGGATTGTTATTTTATGTTTCTTAATGATTAATTCATTTTTGTGTGAATAATTTGTTTACACAATTTACAAACTTATAGGTGGTACTTGTACATATCGGTAAATATACAGCCGATAGTCTTTACTGGCTAGAACTACACTGCCATCATCCATAAGAGCTACATCGAAACATTGGGCATGTTTAACTTTCGACTCTAATGCAGAAACCATTTGACCATCTTGTGTAAAAATTGTCAAGTTGAAATTATTGTGATTGTCTGCAATCAAAATTTCACCATTAAGATTGATTCCAACTCCTATTGGATAATTTGTTATGCCTTCTCCTCCAATTTGACGCAGAAAATGTCCTTCGTAATTAAACACTTTGACACAATGGGCGCGATTATCGCTGATAAATATTTCCTGCTTATCGTTTACTACTACACCATTTGGAAATTCTAGGTGTTTACTGCAGCCAAACTTTTGTATAACATTTCCATTCTGATCGAAAATAATGACACGCATTACCTTGCATTCAACAACTATTATTCGTCCTTTATTATCAACTGTAACACCTCTTGGATGCTGTAAAATGTTGGCACCGAACTTTCTTACAAACTGTCCGTACTGATTATAGATCTGAATTTGATGAGTAGGTGAACGCTCGGTAACTATAATGTCGCCAGAAGTTTTAACAACTGCAACTCGATTTGGGTACAACAACTGACTATCACGTTTTCCACACTCACCGAATTGAAACTTAAAACGGCCGTCTTTGTCAAATATTTGTATTCTGTGGTTGTTAGTATCAGCTACAATAATGTCATTTTGTGCATTAATGGCTACTCCACTTGGTTCTGTAAATTGACCTTCCATTACACCGAATTCTCCAAACTTGCAGTGGTAAATCATTTTTTGTCTTTTAATTTGTGATTTTGGTGGGTAAATAGCAGTTGAAAGAAGCTTTGCTGTAATAGTATCTGGTGCAGTACTTGCGTTTATGCTCAGGACACTTAATCCTGGATTATTAGTTGTGTTTGCTATAGAATTAACAATACTATTACTCTTGTTAGATGTCATAAAAGTATTACAATTTGACGTACCACTTGAAAAAGTTGTAGCAAACTGGTCAGCTGAATTAAAGAAGTTATCGGAGCCACCGTTGCTCCATTTCTCATAGGGATTTGGTTGTATGCCAACGTCATTAACAAATGCTGCTGTATATACATTGCAATTAGATGATGCTGCATTATTGTGAGCTGTATTGTTATAATGCTTAGTAAAACCATTATCAAATCCAACATGATGACCAATTTGACATGCAGGAGATATATTCATAGACAAAGATGTAAGTGAATTTTCGAGTAAATTTGTAGCAAATTGAAAGCTTCCATTTTCAGTATTTGAATTAATTGACGAAGTATTTAAAGGCAGACCTTGAAAAGGTCTCGCAATTGGTGGTTGCTTGTGCAATATATTAGAAACATCAGTTGGACAGCGAATATAACCAAATGAATTCCGGACACCAGCTTGAATTGATTGATAATTGGACACAAATTCGAGTTCAAATGGAAAACGCAACTCTTGAAGTGTTGATTGGTTTTGTAGCTCCAAAGTTTTACGAAGCATAAGAACATCTGATACATTATGTAATTTCGGGGAGCCTTCTATAGAGTCGCATGATACCATCACTTTTTCAACAAAATCCTTGGAACGAGTAATACACAAGTTATTTGAAGTAACCCTAGCATTATAAAGTGCTTCAAGTTCTTTTATCAGTTCTTGCTTTCGCTCATCCAACATTGAGCGGAAGAACTGGTACGTCTCGTTAACTTCGTTATGAGCTTTCTGATATTGCGTCTTTATTTTACTTACATTAATATCAGAATTGCTTATCAAAGAAGCTATTTCCCTGACTTTTTCTCGTAAGTCAGCAATCATTGATTGAATAATATTTTCGGACACTTGAGTAGGTATTAAATCCTGATTATGATGTTTTGAAAGGTCGAGTGGGAGTACTTCATGAGGAACGGTAGAGTGGTCAACAGCAATGCAGTCCTTGCAAATTAAGACACCACAAGGACGACAATAGAATTTCATCAGCTCATTCTTATGTCTGCTGCAGAAGTGTTGATTTGATGTTGTCTTAATGTTTTTAAAATGATTGTTATTACTCACTAAAGATGTAAGAGAGTGTAAGATATCACCAACGACATTTGAAGCTGTTCCTTTAGGAAGTACTTTTTCGGTTTGATCATTATCAATTCTAGATAGTTGAGGAGAATGATGATTTTTCATATTTTGCTGTTGCTGAAGCATAATTGAAAGTGATGAGCACTTATAATCAGGAGGTATTGGAGCAGAACTTAAAATCAAAGATTTATTTTCTGTCGAACTATCGAACGTGCTTATTAGGCAAACATTGTGTCCGTCAAAGCAATGCATAAACTCATGAGCAGTGACACAATTAGAGCAGAGAAAATTAACACATTCAAAACATTTAGCAACAGCATTTGATTGTTTACTCTTGCAAGCAGTGCAATGAGGGACAGATATAACATTGTCTGTAACGATACTAATCACATTATTTGAGAGTATTCCATTGCAAGGGCTGCCTTTGCCATCTATTCCAATTATTCCTGGGCCGTTGTTGCTACTTCCTGTGCTTCCACATCCACTGAGGCCACTGCTTGACGATGACGATGACGAGACAGAAACTGAAATCGAATGTTGCTGGTTTTCACTAAGTGCAGTGGATAATCCCGTATTGGGAAAATCGTTACAAATTGCTGAAACATTAACTGGAGGCGAAGAATCACTAAGAGTAAGTGGTGAGTCAGACAAATATCCGTTGTTTTCGCTATACGATTCAATTGAATTAGTTCCTCTTATGGAATCTAATGATGGGGTTGGAGAAGTGGCCATTTTCTACTTCAAAGCCTATAAAAATATGTTTGAATTGATAATTGAATTATTTAAATATAAGAGCAAAACTTACCGATGACTGTTATTTTTCTTTGTTAGTTTTACTTGCTTGCAGAATCCGCACACATATTTTTGTTTTTATCTTCACTTTAATATCAGTATTTACATTTATCTGAAAATTAATTATTGAGTTATTATTCCATTTGCGAATGACATTTTTAATAAATAATGAATGTAGCATAAATATTATAAAAGATTTAATTATATATTTAAGAATATGAATTACAGCTCAGAATTATAGCGTTTAAACTATGCATCTTAACAAAGCGCAATGTTAATGCATACAGTTTCTATCAAAATCAATATATACATATTAAATCAACCCCAAAGTGTTGTTTTTAATTTCACCGGGGTTGTGTATTCATATAATTTTTTTCCACCCCTAGCAAGAGACGGTTGGTTGTTGCATGAAATAGTATATTTTATGAAAAAAGGACATTGAAAGAGTTTATTGCCAGAGCTGTAAAATTTGCATTCATATTCAGAATTCTATGTACAAATGAATAACGACATACATTCAATAATGAATAATTGAATGCATTCAATGAATACAAAATTGATCCATGAATAAAATTTTCTATTCACATTCAATTTTAAAAAAATTGATTTATTATTCATTACGATTACTCATTTTTCATTATTCAAAATAATTCATTCATTTCTTCTATATTCAGAATAATGCATTCATTTTTTTAAACAAATGAATGTTATTCACAAAGAAATAAACATTTTGTGATGTTTAACATCACAACATTTTTTTTTTCAAAACGTAGGGAACTCTAGCATACGAAACTCTTACAAAAATATTTTACTTTTTAAAATTTTTTTAAGACTTATTGTAAATGACTCTATTTTCAAGATTTCTTTTTATATCAAAAATTGGTACATCAAAACTGTACTAAAAACCCTTCTATAAAAGAAACTAAATGAGAAATATAACAAATCGGTAATGTTCAGCGATTGCTGCTTGGCGCTGTTGTTCACTGTTTGATGAAGCTCAAAAATAAAAACAAAAAAATTAATGTCTACGGCGGGATTCGAACTCACTTTCTTTAAATTATTAGATAGAAGCTCTATTCTCTGAGCTAACATTGTTATATCAAGCAGACCAAAATTAACATAACATATTCGGCAGGAAAATAAACGTATTTATTTAATACGTGAAAACTCGGAAAAAGCTTTTCCCAGAGATGAGACCTATCTGGATCGATTTTTCAGCCCCCTCTTCATCTATATTGTAAATTTCATCGAAATCGTTAGAGCCGTTTACGAGAACGCAATTGCAAATATATATACAAATATTGCTCGTTTAATAGATTAAGATCTGCTTTCAAAACAACCTTCATCACGCCTTCTATTCATTAGATTAGATTCAACAATTAAAAAGGTGGGAGAGATTATACCACAAAAGCCAATTTGATATGATTTTGAGATATACCACAAAAGCCAATTTGATATGATCGGGTATAAAAACTCTTAAATTGAATACTGTTGACAAATTACAAAATCTATCATTAACAAATCGAACTTTAACACTTACCTTAAATATAATAAGAACACAATAAAAGATAACTCGTTGTTTTCTTTCGCAAAATTTCAAAAAGTTGACTGCATTGCTTCTCGCAGAAGTTGCACTTATTAGCCTCTCAAAGTTAGTGGACTGCATGAACCACAGACAACGTCTTCTTTAAGAATTATAAAATAAATGTAACAAATTAAATTGCCACAATTTTATAACTCATGTAAACTGGTGCGAGCACGGCCTACGAAAGCATGTTAAAAATTATATGTTTGCGCACACAATAAACATCTGCTTTCAAAACAACGTTCTTCTCGCCTTCTATGGTTTGATACCAACAAAATGTTGGAACCTAGATGGACAGTGATAAAGAGTAAACAAAAAGCGCAACAACAAAATCTTCGCAGAAGCAATGCAGTCAACTTTTTGAAATTTTGAGACTAGCAAAAGAGTAGAAAAACACTGCTTTAATAAAGTGAAAAGTGCATTGGGTAATTCCATTCTGGTTTTGCGGCAGTTGCACTTATTAGCCTCTCAAAGTTAGTGGACTGCATGAACCACAGAGACTACTGATGAGTCGGAGTAGCGTCCGACGAAATCATGGTCTAGTCTGCTCGGTTCTTTTGAGGAAGATTTTGTTGTTGTAGCAACCTGTTACTTCATGAACATTTTTTGCCATTAAGCTAAAAATATAATTCTTAAAGAAGACGTTCTTTAAGAATTATAAAATAAATGTAACTTATTTTATTTTTTCTGTCAAAAATAAAACTTAAAATATGACTTCTATTTTTCCGGTCAGAAATATAAGTTAAAATGTGACTTTAATTTTTTCGCAGTTGTTTTGCAGCCTGATTTTATTTGCCGTGCTTCTTTTTAAATTTAAAATAAAAAATTTCCATAATAATATGGTTGGTTTTCGCGATTTTTCGCTTGTTTGAAAATAACCTTTATTAATATTTAATTGTTATACTGTGCAACACAATTTTCTTAACAGGTACGAAGCCACTTGAAGATGAAAACTAGATGGGAAAAATTAATTTTCGGCGTCCTTGGCTACAGTTATGTATATTAGAGCGTATCACCAAAACTAACCTATTTTTGACCCCGCCTCAATCGTTAGATATTTGAAAGACATTTTCGAAAAAAATATTTTTTTTTTTTTTAAAGTGGTCCCTATGGTGCTATTTTGGTTTTTTCGTTATATCTTCGGTGTTTCTTGTTTGATCCGGAAGATTTTATATCTGTGTGTTTGTTGGTGTTATCCTAATATTTTCTGATGTTTTTTCACCTCAAATGTTTTTTTTTTCGACTGATTACACAATCGATCTTCGTTCCTACCATATTATCCTGCTCCAAAAAGTCCAACAAATTAAAGCTTTAAAAAAATCATCATAACCATGGGAAGAAGTGAAATCGAAAAAATGGATTTTAGAAGCACTTCCGACCTATTTTGCAAAGAATAACACTTTGGATCATAATGAAAATTTTTTTGAATTTTCGAAATCTTCTCGGGATTCAAGGTGGCTCTAACGCTCGCAACTGTCAAGTTTCGCGAAAATGTGCCCCAATCGATTTTCGTCAGTGACTGCTGTGGCCGACTTATGTCCTATTTGAACGAAACGCTCCATGTTTTGCGAGTGGCAAAGATAATCTGTCGAAAATAAAACGTGATACAAACGGATTATATTATGTCGTCAACATTACATCATTCTATTATTTAACTAATGTTTTCTGTCGTGCTCACCTGGAATTTTAATGATTTCGTCTGAATACTGTAGATCAGACAGTTGGTCTTGCTTGTACAACTGGAGACATGGCGGCTCAGTGATCTGAAATCTTGAGCAGTATATCATTTCAGTGTAAGTTGTGCTGCTATACTTGATGTGGGGTTGGTGGTTGGGACCACGAAATTGCCGAATTTGGCTTCGATTGTGGGTTCTCGACACTATTGGTATTTTTGCGCCATGCCACAACCTTGAAACTTCGTCGTATATATTTTCTGTGAATGCACTGCGTTTGACTTTTTAATAATGCTGAAGAAACAACTCGTATTCCACCACATTTCGTTTTGTTGGTAATTTTGTTCTGTCCAAGTCGCGCTTACGGAAATGTATTTTGTTTAAATTAAGTATTTTTGCACGTTTCATGCGAACTAAAGCTCGATTTTATTGATCACTGAAAAAGACCGATTTACTTTTTGATATTAAGTGAACGCTACAGCCACCTAAAATCCGAAATCTTAAATCTTAAATCCGAATTTGAGTTTTCGAAAATTAAAAAAAAATGGTTATAATGATTTTTTCAAAGCTTTAATTTGTTGGACTTTTTGGAGCAGGATAATATGGTAGGAACGAAGATCGATTGTGTAATCAGTCGAAAAAAAAAAACATTTGAGGTGAAAAAACATCAGAAAATATTTGGATAACACCAACAAACACACAGATATAAAATCTTCCGGATCGAACAAGAAACACCGAAGATATAACGAAAAAACCAAAATAGCACCACAGGGACCACTTTAAAAAAAAAAAAATATTTTTTTTCGAAAATGTCTTTCAAATATCTAACGATTGAGGCGGGGTCAAAATAGGTATATTTTTCTGCCATACAAGGTGATACGGTCTAATGTATATGTTATAATAAAAGTAATGGTAAAATAATATTCTTATCAGTTATTTACTGGCAAAATGAATTCATTTGAGTGAATGATTTGGATAAGATGCAAAATGTAATTAAAAAATGAGCAATACTCTTTAAACATTTTTGAGATGCCAACATAAGTCAAATTTTAACTTTTATTTTTGACTGAAAAAATAAAATTCAAATTTTAACTGTTATTTTTGACTCAAAAAATAAAAGTCAAATTTTAACTTTTATTTTGGACCGAAAAAATATAAGTCAAATTTTAACTTGAATTTCTGAGCGGAAAAATAGAAGTCATATTTTAACTTTTATTTTTGACTGAAAAAATTAAAGTCAAATTTTAACTTTTGACCGAGAAAAAATCGGTCAAAAAATAACTATTATTTTTGTAAACCAAAATGCAACCCTGTGTCCATTGCAGCCATCGCAGTTGAATCGTTTTTCAAGATAGTCAGTCGAAAGAGAGAAGCCAACGATACCAGACGTGAATTTTAACTTGTTTGTTTTATTGAAGTTTTATTGTTTTAACACACCCAACAATCATCGCCTGGCAACGCTCGCTATCCTTATACACCACTAATTTCAACTTCTCACGAAACCCTCTCGCATGTTTTAAGTATTTTATCGTTTCTTGTATTTTTCTTTACATTAATAGCCTAGACACATTGACTGCGGCTGCAACATAACAACACGAGGTAAAAACGAAAATGTTGGCATGTTGTCTACGACTTGATTAATTTGGATGCAGCGCGATAAGCCGTATTTTCATATATTTTTATTATTAAACATCGAATTATCATTAAAAAACAAACATTTAACACAAACACAATGAGAATGAACAATAAGAAACACAAAAGAAGCACGAAATTAAACGAAAACATTAACAAATGCCGATGTTCTTACTCTTGTCGCACGTCAAAATAGAAAAAATTCTAAATCGACGACAGCAACATTGCTGCAATGACGCATTGTCGTTGCAACATTTTCACCACATTCACCTCCATAAGAAAAGCATGTTAAAAAAAATTTGACGTTTGACGCAATGCTGCAGCCGCAGTCAATGTGTCTAGGCTATAAAGTTTAATCAAAATAAATAAAAAAGTTAATTGCAAATCTTAATGTACAAAAGGAAAACGAACAACGAAATCAATTTAACATTCCTGGAATTTCTACACCAAACACGCAGTCAAACATGCAAGCGGCAAGTACAGTCGCAAACGCAAACGATTTCCAAAGCACACAAACACACACCCAACAATCATCGCCTGGCAACGCTCGCTATCCTTATACACCACTAATTTCAACTTCTCACGAAACCCTCTCGCATGCGCAACCAAACATACATATAATGTATGCTCGCCAACCCGCAACTGATCGACAAACTACGAACGATACATATACAAATAATGCTACGCATTATTTTCAATATTATCAACTATCAACGTCGCAGAGGATTCCCTTTCGCTCGTATATAGAGCCATTCACATATACAACGTACTCTCATGCCCAGCCAGCTGAGCTACAAAATTCATACGGCATGCATTCGGCACGCAGCGGCATGAATAGTATTACGCAGTCGTTAGCTGATGTTCATATAAAACGCATGTCGAGACCAGTATACTCACAGTCGCACATGCCGCAAATCACGCATGAAACAACATTGACTACGCCGCAGATGTCCAATCTATTTGGAAACATACGAGAAGTTGTTGCTCTGCTTCCGGAATTCATTCCAACCTCGGAAAACTCACTTAATCCACAACAATTCATTAAGCGAGTGCAAATGTTAAAATATGAATACAGCTGGGACGACCAGACTGTAATCTTTGCAATTCAACAGAAAATGTGTGGACCTGCAAAGTACTGGGCAGACTTATTGACAGTGCTTTTCTCGACGTGGACTGAATTCGCAACAAAATTTTTATTTGATTTTCCGTACATCGAAAAGATTGCTGATATTCATAAAAAGATGGCACAGAGCTCTCGACAAACAAATGAAACACCATGTGAGTACTTTTATAAAAAGCTTGCTCTGGGCTCGCGAAGAGTTCTACCTGAAGACGCTATTGCTAGGCATATCGTGCTTTTTATTTTATTTACTTCGTGATCTTATAAGTTATTGCAATTATAACGATGTCAGGACCACTACAACTTTTTCAAAATCAAGGAACACGCAGTCGTATTCAGGACCTAAAATGAAATCAGCTGAAAACACATACGAAGAGAAGCAAATTAAATGCTTCAAATGTCAGAAGCTTGGGCACATCGCACTTAAATGCCCAGAGCCTCAGCGAAAACCAAGATGCAGTATTTGTCAACGCACATTTCATATCATGCAAAATTGTACGGAGAAGAAATTAAAGCCGAATGTCAACAATATAACGTTGGATACCGATGCCGTCATCACCAAGCAAATCTCTGTAAATAATGATGCGACACAAGCCTTTGTTGATCCAGGAAGCGTCCGCACGCTGATACGTAGATCATTTGCAGAAGCTATTGGACAACTTAAGCCATGCAACATCGTTGTGGGCGGATTCGCTGGTGGCAGGTTTGTATGTACCGAAAAACTGTTTGCTAATTTAAACATCGATAACCATGCACATGAAATCGAGTTGCTCGTTGTATATGATGATTTTCTTATGGAAAACATTTTGCTTGGACGTGACATTCTCTGCCAAAAAGGAACTCGAGTTGTCATCGAAGGTGAAGAGTGTTGGATCGAGCGTGCAACGTGCGCACATACGTTATCATCAAATCTTACGTCTGAGCAACAACAACAACTTTCCGATGTGTAAATCGAAAACAGATCCTGTTTTGCTCAAAGCGACGCTGAATTGGGTACTTGCAATGTTAGCCAAATGGAAATTGCACTAACGAACACCACTCAAATAAACATGAAGCCCTACCGCATAGCATTTGCCAAACGTGACATCGTGAATAATATAATCAAAGAGCTGCTGGACAACGAAATTATACGTTCATCTGATTCTGCATACGCCTCTCCTGTCGTTTTAGTCGGTAAAAAAAATGGAGAGCATCGTTTATGCGTTGACTACAGAAAACTCAACAGCATTACAGTCAAAACGCCATTTCCAATGCCTATTATAGAGGAACAGTTTGCGCAACTTGCTGGTAGCCGATATTTTACTACATAAGATCTTCGCATGGGATACCATCAAATTGCCATAGCCGAAGAGTCAAAAAAGTACACAGCATTCGTAACAACAGAGGGGCATAACGAGTACAATCGTATACCGTTTGGTCTTGTCAATGCCCCATCTGTGTTTCAAACAGTTATGAACAAACTTGTCGCACGAATGGGTACCGGAGAGGTGCTTGCTTATTTGGATGACATAATCATAACCAGCAACACAATAAATGATGGCTTAAAACGTTTAGAAAAGTTTCTAAAAATATTAAAAGAATGTTACCTCACGCTACGCCTTGACAAGTGCAGATTTCTCAGCACTGAAATCTCACATTTAGGCCACATTATCAATGAAAACGGTATATCACCTGGATAAACTTAAATTAACGCCATTTGAAATTTTAAGGCACCGACAAACGTACCTGAAGTTCGACGATTCCCTGGACTCACAGGTTTTTTCCGAAAGTTTGTACAGAACTACGCTTTGATCTCAAAACCTCTGACTCAACTACTGCACAAAACCAATGCTGACAAATTTACTTGGGGTGACCAGGAAGAAAAGTCGTTTAAAACACATATCGCCGCTTTATGCAACAAACCTGTTCTGACACTCTACGACCGCAATGCTTATCACGAGGTGAACATAGATGCTAGCAGTATTGGACTCGCCAGAGACGCTGAAGCGATTCCGCATTTATTTACTGGGTAAGAATTTTCGTCTCGTTACAGATTGTTCTGCCATCGCAAAAGCTCGCATCAACCATGAACTAATTCCAAAGATAGCACGATGGTACATGAAAATCCTTGAATACGACTATGAGTTAGTTCACAGAAAGGGGAGTCAGATGACGCACGTTGACGCGCTCAGCCGCGCTCCAAACGAAGTTGCACACGAGGTGGAACCCGCTGGATTTGTACTCGAAATTGCAGTAAATACTGACGACTGGGTTCTAATGATGCAGCTGGAAGATCCAACATTGAAACACATCATGGCTGTTCTAAATGAAGAGCAGAAATCAGAACACATTAATCAATTCAAAACAGAGTACTGCATTCATCAAAATCGATTGTTTAGGAAAACTGCTGATGGGCGTAAGCTAGTGGTGCCAAATGCTACGCGCTGGAGAGTCGTTCACTATTGTCATGACGACATGGGTCACTATGGTCTCGACAAAACTTTTGACCGAATTCAAAAACACTTTTGGTTCCCGAAAATTCGCAAGTATGCTAAGCAATATATCGGTGCTTGTATTGAATGCTGCTACCAAAAGGCTAAAGGAGGGATGAGTGAAGGCCGTCTCCACTACGATGACGTGGAACCTATCCCTTTTCGTAAAATTCATATCGACCACGTTGGACCATTCGTTCGCAGCAAAAGAGGTATGCAATATGATTTAGCTATTTCTAATGCCTTCCGCAAATACATTATTGTGAAGCCTGTATGCAATACAAAAACCATTGCAGTCATACAAATTCTTAATGAAATAATGACATATTTTGGCCTTCCAAAGAAAATTATTAGTGATAGGGAAACAGCATTCACATCCAATATTTTCGTGGAATATTGCAGCCGCAACGGTATACAACACATCAAAACTGCTGTTCGTTCGCGCAGAGCAAATGGCCAAGTGGAGCGTGCCAACAAATCGATTTTGGCTCATTTACGCACTTCAGTAAGAGATTCGAAACATAAGGACCTTCTTCTCCGTGATGTTCAATGGTCCATAAATTCGCAGAAAAATGCAACCTCAGGTTTCAGCCCCAACGAGCTAATCTTTGATTTCCAGTTACTTGATATAACACAAAACCGCTTGTTGTATGCTTTACATGAAGTCATTGATAACCGCACTGCAGAAGTGCATCAGTTTTTTTTTTTGACAGCGAACAGTCAAAGCACCAAATTCTACATACGTTCCACAACCAAAAATAACAGCAAGGTATTGTTGTGAACCATAATAACTCAAAACTGCTGTGTCTTCTTGACTGTTGTGTCTACTCGATAGAAGACACAACAGTTTATTGCTGTGAACCGTAATAGGCCTATACGTTTCTTGTATTTTTCTTTACATTCAAGTTAAATTAAAATAAATAAAAAAGTACATTTATGTTGTTCGAACGTAACATTTTTGACTTTTTTTACAAAAGTCAAAGAAATAAAAAGCTTTTAAGATTATTATTCCTTAGCTAACAAGCATCGCACTGCTATATTCAAATATCGAATAAACAAATTCTTTCTGTCTGACTTTTTGAATTTAAATTTCGAAAATAACTGTTATTTTCGGTCCCTGATAAAAAATGAATAATGAATAAAAAATCAATAATGAATAAAAAATTAATACTTACTTACATAGATGGCGCTTACAACGGTTGGTCCGTTTTGGCCTCGTATAAGAATTTGCGCCAGCCTCTTTTGTCGTGCGCCTGCTGGCGCCAGTTGGAAACTCCAAGCGTTGTCAGGTTATCCAATGCCTGGTCTTTCCAACGGATATGCGGTCTTCCTCGTCTGCGTTGGTAGGAGAGCCGGGGTCTAGGATTGCCCTGAATTCACCAGACTGTCCGTTGGTTGCTATTATTTTAATTTTGGCTGTTGCTAAAAGTACATAGTTCCAGTGGGACAACATTGCTTCGGCTGCGGCTAATGATACTGAAGTCTTGGATGAAGTTACCCTTACTTTCCTGTTAGGTTGGTTTTTAAGGTTTTCTTGACACTGTCTCTCCTTAGAGGCCTGAGCTGTAGGGTTCAAGTGTAAAAGTGAGTTGTGTTTTTTATAACACTTTGTACAGGATCTTGCTTTGCATGTTCTTGTGCTGTGGTCACGTTTGAAGCAATTGCAGCATAACTTCTGCCCTTGCACCCAGTTCAAACGGTCCGCTACAGATAACTTCAAGAATTCATCGCAGTAATATATTGGATGATTTCCGATGGAGCAAAAGCTGCATCCCTTTTTAGTAGAAGCTGCTGCGATGCTTGATGTTGCCCTTGATGGAGTTGATTTTTCCCTTCCGCCAAGAGCCTCCAATGATTGAAGACGGTTTTCGAGGAACAACAGGAAGTCACTGATGGTTTGGATTTGCTTGGGGTTTTTTAATGATTGCTAGTACAGCATGTGAGTCTGCCTGTCCAGCTTTTTTATGAGTTTGTGTTACAATTATGGATCCCACGATGAAGTGTCTATGCCTAGACTTTTCAAGGCTAAGATGCTCTCATGTAACGCATCATGAAGATTTTTTAATGCTGATGATGATACATTATCACATTATACACATACGTGGGTTATCGTTTAGAACTTCTGACAAGTCGGATATGAATACATATGTTAATATATATTAATATAATATATATATAATAATATAATAATATATATATAATATATAATATATATATAATATATATATATAAATATATATATAAATAATATATATATATTCCGCAAGGATATATACATATCCTTGCGGAACTCCTGAGGAGACTACAATTTTGTTAGACAAAATTCCTTGGAATTTAACATACTGGAACCTGCAGTCGGACTCCACACTCCAACTTAGTGTGGAGTCCGCAATACCAAATTTTTCTAATTTATATATTAGAATGCTGTGATCCACTCGAGCGAAGGCTTAACTGAAATCAGTATAAACAGCATCTATTTGGTGTCCTTTTCCATTTTGATTAAAACATCCCATACCCTGATCATAATATTAGTGGTGGTAGACCGTCCTTTTCGAAACCCGTGTTGCTGCTCATTTAGAATGGGTTGATGAGACGTGTAAGCTTATCACAAATAATTTTTTCAAAGAGTTTTGGAATGACTGACAATATTGGTATGCCTCTATAATCTTCAATTGACCATTTATAACCATTCTTGTAAATTGGTGTAAGATGGGATGTTTTTCAATATGAAGGAAATGTCCCACAAGACAGTGACACATTACAAATTATGTACAATGCCAAAAGCAGTTGATCTAAACATCGTACCAAGAAGCTTGTAGGTATTAGGTCTGGTCCTGGTCCCTTCAACAAATTCAAGTCTTATTGCATTAAAAATCATTCCTGCGTTATATTTAAACTTTCAACCCTAACAGATGCTCTGCGAGAAGAAACTTTAAATTGGGTAGATGGTTGACCAAATACCTCCTTGATATGTTCCGCAAATAAATTGCTGATTTCATGAGGATTAGACGAATTGACATAACCTTTTAACATAGACTTCATGTTAACAAAGTCAAAGAATTTTCTCAGCTCTTGTACAATTTTCACTCCGATAAGGTTCGTGTACAACTTGTACGCTTCTACTGACTTGATGGATAATTATTTTGATAGCTTGTCATATCTTAGCTTGAGTTCATTGCATATATTGACAGTGTTTTTGAGAAGTTTGTAAAGTTAATTTCTCTGATTCCTCAAAAATCTGAGATTTTTATCTAGCCATGGTTCTGAAAGCTAATTATTTTTCTTTAGTTTTGGCACAAAACTTTTAATAGCAGTAAAAATGTGCTGATAAAATCTTGATACGGCGCTGTCTTTGCCTTAGTTGGATATAACATAATTCCAGTTAAAGGTATTAAGATGATATTTTATACTTTCGTTATCAGCGTTGAGGTAGTCATAAGCAATGGAGTTATTATAAGATTGGGTAAAAGTTATGTCATTAGTAGAGAAAACAGCTGCTAAGCCTGTATGGTGAACAGTGTTAGTTGGCAAATTTTCTACTTCAATACATGGACTAACCTTCACTTTATCATACGAGTTAGTAAATATTAAGTCCAACCAGGGGCGCAACAAGAAATTTTTTGGGGGGTTTTATCAAATTTTGGATTTATATATACAATCCATTTAACAAAGGTTTCGTATTACAGCAATAAGTTTCAACTCTTGGGAGTAATATTTTCAAATAGAAGTTTAGTTAAGTTAATGGGCTAGGTGGGTTTCGAAGGTTCAAACAAAGCATATCATAACTATTTTTTGTTAAAATACTAACTAAATATTTCAAGCACTAGATAATGTATCTTGAAGAAGGATTCCAAATATTAACAAGATTGGTTATAATTTTTTGGGAAATCATGACAACCAATTTGCAAAAGTAAGTTTGGACTCAAGCTTAAGGGAGAATATTCTGGACATATTGTACAATGTCATAAGGCAAAAACAAAATTCATTTTCAAACCGACCCAACCCCTGAAAAACATTCATATTTAAGATTTAAGTTAAGTTTTTATTAATAGTATTTTATAAGTATTAAAAAAAATTCAAACATTGCTATCAATTGTATACTTTTTCCACCAAAAATGCAAGTCTTGCCATCAATATTGAATATCGGAATCCGTTAGTCCAAAAATGCGTTTATTATTTGGATGCGGAAAAAAAAACAAACACAAATTGGGCATTTCAGCCCTTGAAAGGACTTTGACCGAGCTTCTTATTATCAATTGTGTTGTGTGTGTTATTAACTGGACCTACATGTTTTATGCCGACTCCGAACGGCTAAAGTTCATGTTCTCAAGAAGCTTTACATTGCATTATTTACTCTCTGAGGTTTGCCATTGTATGCAGATTTTTTTATTGAAAAAACTATTGTCGCGACTGGGAATCGATCTCGGGCTCCGGGCACGCTAAGCAACACTTAACCTGCATGCCACGGTCACCACGTATTGGTGACTGAATTGGTGAGTTGTAGATAAGTATTGGATACGAATTCTTATCGAAATAATGCACATTTTAATTGTTTCCAAAGCATTGCAAGTAAATAAAAATAACAAATGTATATACAAATCTAGTTTGTTTCTCAAAATTTTATCTCTCCCCGAGTAAAAATAAAAATTTTTTAGTTCAAACTTTACACTATTCAACTATACAACGGCCGAACAACGAAAAAATGTAAGAATAAGTTGGCCGTACAGAAGCTGTACAGTAGTGGTAGCGGTCATTAAACTTGCTTCAGCGTTGTTTAGGATCTTTAGAATCGGCCAAAATGTTTTGAAATCGCCAGTTGTACAGGCGTTTACGGATTTTTTGCTAGCTCTTAGAAGGTTATACGAAGGTTTAAGGAAGTTATACGAAGGTTTTAAGGCTTGAGCTATAATATTTTAAATGTTACTCGGGCCCCAATCAGGGCAGCAAAAATGCAATTTTTCTTTCCACAATGAAAATTTTCCCCCAAAAATTCACTTCGATGGCAAAAATAACCAATTGGCACAAGCCTCAAAATTCGTCCTTCTGTCAGTACTACTGGAGCTCATTTCATTAAATATGAAAAAATTGTTCTAAAATCGACTTTTTAATAAGACTAACATATAATTAAGACTTATATACTAACCAAAATTTTTTGGGGGAATCAAGTATCGAGTGAAAATCTGATTGGCTTCCGAAACTAGTGAAAAATATTTTATTATCATAATCTTCGATTGGATTTTCAAAATCAGTTTCATGACAATCACTCAAAATTGCACAAATAGTATCTGATTTTAATGAATGAGGGCTTTTTGGATGAGTGTCAGAAAAACTTTCGCTAAAAAAGATATTATTTCGGTATAACTTAATTAGATTCCTGATAAATGAGTGAACAGGAGCAAATTCAAACCAACATATTTTCTTCTTATAAGCCCTTATTTCTTAAAATCGGATAATATTTGACAATTAAGCCAAATTTTTATGAAACAGATTCGGGAAAATACGTTGGAAAATTATGAATTGTAAATTTTTGCTGCAGTTTCGGAAGTCAATCGGAATTATTTTTTACTGAACCACATGACTTCACTATAATCTTAATTCCTGCAGAGTTTGGGTTAGTTTGTGTTTAAAAAACAATTATAAAATAAGAACGAAAAATAAAAATTTTGTTAGGAAATTCCTTTGATCATTTCGGTGGCGAAGGACTCGACCGCACTTCCTCAAATTCAGGCTTTCTTATTTTGTATTGAAGATGAGAAAGAGAGAGAAGAAAAATGAAATACACGAAAAAAAACAAGCTCTGTGAATTTGTGAAAAATAAAATATTTATTGGCGATAAAATAGAAAAAAGACTATACATACCTATAGATAAACCAAATATCACGGGATATAACAAAAAATCATAAAAAACATTGATTATTTTCATTTAAAATAAAAGTTAAATTTTATGACTGACTGCAATGGCTGAATGCCATAAATGCAAGAGATCAATCCGTGGCGAAACAGGCGTAGCATGTGCTGGAATATGTGGCAAAATGTGGCACTGTGCTGATAAATGTTCAGGCATCAATCAATATTCATCAAAGGTCTTGGAAGAAAATGCTTTAATAAGGTGTATATGTGAAGATTGTGTCCAACTACTTCATAATGTAGACTTTGCTTTGAAAGATATTCAAGATGGTGTCAACAAAAACAAAATAAACTTGGCTGAATATAAAACCGAATTTGAAGTGTCATTAAAACAAAATGAAAATGAAATCAAACAATTATTAGAGGCAATTGAAAAAAGATACGAAGAAAGATTAAAGAAAATAGATAGTGCACAAAAAATTTGTGAAAAGAACGTTAATGAAATAAAAAATATTTGCGCCGTCGTAAATGATTTTGAAAATAAAAATAAAGACATTTATAACACAATTGAAAAAAACAATGTAAAGATGTGCGATGAAATAAAAAAAGCAATAAAAGAAATAGGTGATCAGCAAAACAAACTGTCATTCGCTGAGACAGTAAAAAACAATACGGTATTGCCAGACTTGAAAAAACAAGTGCCTTTAATAATTAAACCCAAAGAAAAACAAAAAAATGTAAAAACAAAAGAGGATTTAAACAATAAGGTGGATCCAGTTAATCTGAATATAATAAATATTGAAAATAGAACAAATGGAACAATTGTGATACTGAGTGAAAATAATGAAGAAAGAGAAAAAATAAAAAATGCAATAGAAAATAAAATGAGTGATGCATATGAAATAAAGGCCCCAAATGAAAATGATATGTCAATAATAATAACAGATATGTCATTTAAATATAATGAAAAAGAATTAATAGAGAAAATTAAGAGGCAAAATCAACAATTACAGCAACATGAAATAAAAATAGTGAAATCTTTTGAATACAAAAAATATAATAGAACAATATATAATGTAAAAATAATAATAGATAAAGATACTTACACAAAGATTAAGGCGGCTCAAAAATTGAACATTGGGTGGGATATATGTAGAATATTTGATGGAACCGATATATTGCAATGCTTTAAATGTTTAGGATGTAATCACAAAGCGGGCGATTGTAAAAATGAGGAAACTTGCTATAGATGTCATGGAAACCACAAATCAAAAGAATGCGAAAAGGAAATAATAAATAAATGTGTCAACTGTATAAGAGCAAACAAACAACTAAATATGGGACTTGATGAAAATCATGTCACATCAAATAGATAATGTCCAGTATATCAAAATAAGCTGAACATGAAGAAGAAGAAGATAGGGTTAGTGTTCTAACAACCACAGGAGATACACGGTATTTACACAAATATATGTGGATTAGTAAATAACTACAATCAATTGGAGATAATTGCTGATGAGCAGGACCCAGACTTTATAATCCTAACAGAGACCCACGTAACAAAAGACATTGATGAAAGTGAGATACAATTAAAAGAATACGATCATTATAATACGCTTTCTAATTCAACCAGAACAGGAGGCGTTATTATCTATTTTAAAAAGCTATGGAATGTCACGAAAATTGGCGAGAAGATTTCCGACTCAAATTATTGGATTAGTGCATATTTGGCTAAGATCGAGGAAAAACATATTTTAATAATGGCGGTGTATAGGTCACCAAGTAGTAGTGAAGCGGAATTCTGTACAGTATTTGAGGAAATAATCGAGGACAAATTATGATATAATAATAGCAGGAGATTTTAACATAGATTGGAACAAGGAAGATACGTACAAAATCCGACTAAAAGGTCTTTTAAATGATAACGGGCTGAAACAAATTGTTAATGAATATACTAGAATAGCACAAAACTCTAGCACAATAATAGACTACGTAATAACAAATAATGGTAATATTACAACGAGAAACAACAGTGCAAATAAAATAACAGATCATGAAGCTATAGATATAAAAATCGAATATACAAACCAAAAACAAAACCAAGAAAATAAGAAAGTAATAGAAGTATTTAAATATAATAAAGACGTTTTTAATAGAGAACTCAGTGCAATGTTAGTATGTAGAGAAATTGATAATGTAAACGACTGCGTTAATATAATTGATACATGTCTCGAAAATACGGTTAAAAAATTTACAAATAAAAAAACAATAAATACAAGAAACGATACAAAAAAATGGTTTACCGAAGAATTAAAATCACTCAAAGAAGAAAAAAATATTAAATACCGAATTGCAAAAACGGATAAAACAGAAAATACGTGGAACGACTATAAAGCAATAAGAAATATATATAAAAATAAAATTGAAATTGAAAAAACAAATATGTAAATAATAAAATAAATAATGCCAAAGACCAAAAAGAAATGTGGAAGGAAATAAAAGACTTAGTACTTAAAAAAAAATGAGACTGTGATAAAAACTGTGATGTTTAACAATATAGAGTATAAAGATAACTATGAAATAGCTACCCAATTTAATAATTACTTTGTAAATAGTAAACAATTAATAAGAAATACAATAGAAAATGTGCAATATACCAACAAAATACCTGTGATAAACTCTAGATTCAAATTCCGTGCAATATCTTTAACAGAACTAAAAAACATTTGTAAAAACCTAAAAGATAAACCCGATTTTAACAAAGTCTCAATTAAAATAATTTTAGATAACTGGAACATTGTCGGGAAAAATATGTTAAATGTTATAAATAAATCACTAGGAATGGGGATTTTTCCCGAAAATTGGAAATACTCAATGGTAACTCCGGTAGAAAAAGTGGCTAAAACAAACAAATGTGACGAATTCCGCCCAATAAACACGTTAAAAACATGTGAAAAAATTTTAGAAAAAATTGCAAAAGAACAATTGGAAAACTATATGGAAATAAATAACTTATTATCAATGTATCAGTCGGGATTTAGAAAAAAATATTCTTGTGAAACAGCAGTTAACTATGTGATAAGTAAATGGAAATACAGAGACGCAAAAAGTAAGATAATGGCACTTTTCTTGGACTTTAAAAGAGCATTCGAGACCATAAATAGAGACTTATTAATTCAAAAATTATAAATGTATGGGATAAGAGAAAATGAATTGCAATGATTTAAATCATACCTTACAAACCGAAAGCAAATAACAAAGGTTAACGGTATTAAATCAGAAAAAATTGATAATGAATTTGGTGTACCACAGGGGTCAATATTGGGAGCTTTATTATTTATAATATATATAAATGATATGCCCAATATTTTGGAAAAATGCGAAATTGTTTTATATGCTGATGACACATTAATTTATGCTAAAGGCAACACAGAGGAAGAATGTGCAAATAATTTAAATAAAGACATGGAAAACATAAACAATTGGCTCAAAATTAACAAATTAAAACTTAACGAAAGTAAAACGAAAATAATGGAAATTAACATGAACAGTAACGTAATATTTAAAATTAATGATCAAATAATTGAAAAAGTTAATGAAATTAAATATCTCGGTTTCATAATTGACAAGGACTTAAAATTTAAACAGCACGTTGAATATATATGTAAAAAAATCGGGTTCTTTAAACGGGTGCGAAATAAAGTATCAATGATAACGGCAATAAATATGTACAACACAATAATAAAACAACATTTTAAATTCGGCTGCACAATACTATACACTTGCTGCACAATAACACAATTAGAAAGACTGCAAAAACTTCATAATAAGGCTATGCGTGCAATATTAAAATGTAACAGATACACTCCAATACAAGCAAATACAAAACTCGATTTGAAATATACATTTGGGGTTTTTTGCTCATTTGATAGGATGTGTTATTGCTTTTCATATGAATAACTTTGATTTAATTCTTTTTTGATTGGTACTTCAATAATGTTAATGTGAAATCTATGGTATTAGAAAGGTTAACAGGAAGAAGATAGTTTTCAATGTTATCGGTCTCAAAAGATATATTTGGACGATTGAAGTCACCAAGATAACACCCTTATCTTCTTCTTTTAGGGTGGAAGAAAAAGAGGAAGATAACACCCTTATCTTCTTCTTTTAGGGTGGAAGTAAAAGAGGACAATGTTTCACATAGCTCATTGTAAGTTATTTCACTTGAGTTGGCTTGATAAACTTGATAAACGACAACTTTGAAATACAAAGACTATTTCCCGAACAAACTCAAATAATTCTGTGATCAAAGAGTTTATGGGTTGGTGTATCTATTTGATCGCTTGAGAGAGAATTGTGAGATGCTATAAGAACTCTACCTCCTCGTGTAAGACTTGTTGAGGCATAGTCTCGATCATTTCTGAAGACAGTCCAGTTGCTGTCAAGAATTTCCTCATTTTTTAATGTATCATTTAACCATGTCTCTGTGAATACAAGAACATTGAAGTGACGTGATTTGGCGTCAACATGAAGTTTATTCAATTTGCTTCTCATGCCACCACAATTATGGTAAAATATTTTCAAAAAGTTGGAGTTAGAGACGATAATATTGTTGGTGTTCTCTACGCAATTTTTGAAGAAGGGAGACATGTTTGTCCTCACCTGAGTGCCATAGGTGTCAAGATCCGTCTTGACTCGATCATACGCCGAGATTGTCGTGAAAGCAGACAAATAAATTACGCAAGTCATCAACATTGGTAATCAGACCTTCTTGCTGAATCAACACTCTTAAATAAGTTTTGGTCTTGCCTTCTATGCATGTTGAATCTGAAGCTTTATACATATAAGCAAGATACAGACGAACGTTGTTGTATACGCTGTTCTCCCTAAGGCGAAAAAGAGCATATCTACTCTCAGTGTTTTCGCAAGAGTTTAATGTCAATTTAACTTTTGGCGGAAGTAGAGGGTCTAGAAACGACGTAGGGCTACCAGGTTGATTACAAGGTACATTTTGAACTGGAATCGCTTTTGGTAGGACACTTCCAGTTGGTGGTGATGGATTTAGAGTATGAGAGTGGATGAAATTAGGATACTAATCATTATTCGTTTCAATGTTATTAAGATTAAATGAAACTGGTTGTGGGTCCTTAGCGTTTTTGTATAGTATTGGGGAGGGTGAAGGTCGCGACGAGAGTGCAAGGTAGCATTCATAATTTCCTCGAAAATAGACGAAGTATTCTGCTGCGATACGGGTTCTGTGTATGCTCAGGTATGCTCAGAATCCTGCTGGGAGCAGAACTAATAACATCCGTTATTTCTGCTTTTGTCGGATGGAACATAGCATATCACCGCTGATTCCGTTAATTTTGTGAAACAAAAGTTCCACTTAGGAAGATACCATTTTGCCATGCCGAATACCAATTTAAATTTACACCAATTTTGTAAAAGATTTTTTGACACTTCGAAAAATATTTATTTATTATAAGCAAAGCCTTTGAGGCTTTATAGCTTTTAAAATTTATTATTATTATATATAACAATATAAAATATAATACGATAACAAAAATAAAATAATATTTGTAATTAACGTTAATTTAATATTCGATATTTGAATATAATACAGATTATGGTGTCGGCCTAGGACGGTGGGAGGTATCTAGACAAACAAGGTCCGTACGCCACACTGATAAGTATAACCATATATATAATTCATATTGCTCACAGCGATGTGGTATTTCGACAAACAAGGTCATATTTACCACACCATTTTCCTTAGAAGCAAAGAAATGGTTGCGAACGCTGGCACTAAGACAACTAGATCTCATTGGCCTTTCATATTATTATATATGTTATACAAATCGTTCTCGCATGGTTGAAGGAAAAAGTCCAAAAAATACAACCAGCACGGCACGACAGAAAAAATGCGTTAACATACCCAAGCATGTTCAATTATATTAATTAAGGAGGTCCAAAACAGGGTCAGGTCCATTCAGATGTATTTATTGTTTATATCCATATTCAGGTCCATTCAGATGTATTTATTATTTATATCCATATTCAAGTTGAAAAAGATGTGTCAGATGTCAGCATGATCAGAATCACTGTCGGTACTGCAGATAATCTATAATTTTAAATTTAATTGAGTACATGGATTCATTTAAAGATATAACATCTGAAACGGAATTAAAGTCTCCGCAAGCGCTTCTAGTGGTACTTGCAAAAATCGTTTTGCAAGTAATTAGTTCTACAAAAGTTCATAAAAAGTAGCTCAAATGATCTTCTAGGACGAAGATCTTTTCTTCTAAAGTAAATTGTACTTAATAAATATGGACTGTTTACATATCCATGTAAAAGCTTAACGATCCAACTTACATTAAGCATAACTCTCCTATTTTTTAGTAGGAAGATTTAGTAGTTGAAACCGATATTCATAAGATGGTAGATTAAAATTAGTATTACAATAAAGATTATTTAGGCAGAACAAAAGAAATTTTTTCTGAACGGATTCAATGTCATCGATGTAACAACCGTAACGTGGGCACCATACAATTGAAGCATATTCTAAGGTAGGCCGAACTAGAGAAGTGAATAAAGTTTTCGTAATAAAAGGATCATTAAACTCTTTTGCCCAACGTTTAATAAATCCTAGTGTACTAATTGCTCTATTTACTATTTTATTTATATGAATGTGAAATCGTAGTTTAGGATCCATGGTAACTCCAAGATCATGAAAACTATCTAAGGATTCTAATGTGTAGTCACAAATTTTGAAATTACACTTTAAGAATGGTTTTCGCGAGAAGGTCATGTGCTTAAATTTTTTCATTTTAAGACTCATGAAATTTATTCTACACCAGCTATGGAGATTGTTGATGTCAATTTGCAAGAATAAACCATCGAATTCATTCTTAAAAGAAAGGAATAGTTTGACATCGTCAGCATACATCAAGATGTTAGAATGTTTTATGACCGATGGCAAATCATTTATATAAAGTAGAAACAAAAGAGGCCCAAGGTGACTTCCTTGGGGTACCCCAGAGATAACAGGAAACTCGTATGATTTCACGAGTTTAAATAGAACAGATTGTGTTCTATTACTTAGATACGATTTGATCCATCTCACCATTTTTGTGGGAAATCCAATCAAAGATAATTTTAGAATCAAGAGCTTGTGATTACAACATCAAAAGCTTTGCTTAAGTCCGTGTAGATAACATCAGGCTGTAAACCTTTTCCAAAATTTTCTATTGTTTTAGATGTAAATTCAAGGAGGTTAGTGACCGTAGATTTTCCCGAGAGGAATCCATGTTGACATGGGGACTTCAAAGACTTAACACTATGTGATAATTGTGAAGTAATAATTGCCTCAAAAAGTTTGGGCAAAGCACTTAATTTCGCAATTCCACGATAGTTATCAATTAAAGATCCTATTACCAGATTTATGCCATGGGATAATGAATGAGGACTTCCAGACAGTTGGAAAATAGCAAGACTTTAAAGAATAGGTAAAAAGCCAAGTGATTGGAGTCACTAATTCTTCACAGCAATATTTCAAAATGCAAGATGGAATGTTGTCGGGACCACTTTTATACGAAGTTTTAAGGTCTTTTAGATAAGATAAAACTGTATTGTTGTCAACTATTGGGAGGCAAATATCCCCAGAATGAACATTAAAAGGATAGCTACCATTATCAAAAGATGACGATGAGTAAGTCGACTAGAAGTCAGCAAAAAGGTTACAAACGCTATAATCATTATCGGATTCCACATTTTTATATTTAATAAAAGAAGGATAGGAATCAATCTTACGCTTTGTATTTACAAAGCTCCAGAATGATTTTGCATCAGACTTAATGTTTAATTTTACTTTTGTTAAGTATATGTTATAGGATTGCTTGCACAACTGCTTGTAACTGTATTAAGTAGAAGTATAACGGCCAAAATCGATTAAGCTATGTATTCCTTGGTATCTTTTATAATATTTAGATTTCAAGTTTCTCAATTTTCTTAATTCATTGGTGTACCACACAGGGCCTGAAATTGTAGAAACTTTTCTTTGCGGAATTGCCGTAAGGAAGCAATCAATGAGCGTTGTATTAAATGCACTGACCGCAGCATCCAGATTCTGTGATGATAAAACTCTTGTATTAAGAAGCAGTATAGATGACCAATTTATATTGGACAAACTATTTTTCAACATAACATAGTTAGTTTTTTAAAGTTGAACTCAATGAACGATTGACTAGCATGATCCTGTATAGATGGTTTAGGAAAGAATGAAACGATATAAATCGATAGTATCGAGTATTGCGAATATCGATATTTTAGCAGCTCTATTGTGAAGTAATAATTGCCTCAAAAAGTTTGGGCAAAGCACTTAATTTCGCAATTCCACGATAGTTATCAATTAAAGATCTATTACTAGATTTATGCAATGGGATAATGAATGAGGACTTCTAGATAGTTGGAAAATAGCAAGCCTTTAGAGAATAGGTAAAAAGCAAAGTGATTGGAGTTACTAATTCTTCACAGCAATATTTCAAAATGCAAGCTGGGATGTTGTCGGGACTACTTTTATACGAAGTTTTAAGATCTTTTATTTAAGATAAAATTGTATTGCTCTCAACTATTGGGAGGCCCAGAATGAACATTAAAAGGATAGCTACCATTATCAAAAGATGACGATGAGTAAGTCGACTTGAAGAAGTCAGCAAAAAGGTTACAAATGCTATAATCATTATCAGATTCCACATTTTTATATTTCATAAAAGAAGGATAGGAATCAATCTTACGTTTTGTATTTACAAAACTCCAGAATGATTTTGCATCAGACTTAATGTTTTATTTTACTTTTGTTAGGTATATGTTATAGGATTGTATATGTTATAGGAATGGTTGACTAGAACGATTCTGTATAGATGGTTTAGGAAAATTAAGACTGATTTCAATGGTTGGATGGTGAGAATATTCAAGAGTGACCAGAGGATCGGACCTTGAGACTGAAGAAATGTTTCTCTCATAAAAAAATACCAGATCAAGCAAACGGTAATTCTTGTTCAAGTGATAGTTTAGTTGGAAAAGACCTTGGTTTGAAAGCTCATTTAAAAAGTAATTGTCAGATGAACTATCAGACGATGGTAAATATTTTGTAGGATTCTCAGAACAACAGTTCCAAGAAACATTGGGCAAGTTAATATGCTATGATTCATAACAGATTTCATAAAAGATTGTCGGGTAGAATACGAAATTTGGTTTTGGAACAGATTTTTTGACATCTCAAAAATTTGTATGGGAAATCATAACAGAATAACAGAATAACTGAATTTTTTCATAACAGATTCTGCCGAATAGGTCCAAATACCTCAAGATTTCCAAATCATTATTTATATCACCTATAGTCTCAAATATTGAATAACATGCAGAAGTGCATGCCAAATCGTCTGCAAATGCCACAGTTTTAATCGAGAAGCTTTGGGAAAATAGCTACAAAGATAATACCAGCAAAATTACTAAATTTATTGTCAATTTTAACACTTTGAACTCTATTTGTCAACTAAGATGAAAACCAATCTAAAACAGAGCCTCTAAAACCACATATAGAGTTTTTTAGAAGGATTTTAGCATCAGCAGTATCAAATGCATTCGTTATTACTTACTTACTTACTTAGATGGCGCTTACAACCGTTTGTCAGTTTTGGCCTCGTCTAAGAATTTGCACTAGCCTCTTTTGTCGTGCGCTTGCTGGCGCCAGTTGGAAACTCCAAGCGTTGTCAGGTTATCCAATGCCTGGTCTTTCGATGCGGTCTTCCTCGTCTGCGTTGGCCACCGCTGGGTACCGAATCAAATAATTTTTTTCGCTGAAGCTTCGTCGTTCATTCTCTCGACATGACCTAGCCAGCAAAGTCGCTCTATTTTAATACGCTTGACTATATCGATGTCGGCATATAGCTCATACAGCTCGTGGTTCCATCGTATTCGGTAATCGCCATTGACGCAGATTGGAACATAGATCTTGCGCAGAATTTTTCTCTCAAACTCTCCCAAAATCCTTTCATCAGAGCTGATCAACGTCCAGGTTTGTGATGCTTATAGTAGGACGGGCATGATTATTGACTTATAGAGCGTCAGTTTTGTTCGTCGAGAGAGAGCTCTGCTTTTCAATTGCCTACTGAGCCCAAAGTAACACCTGTTGGTAAGAGTTTTCCTTCGTTTAATCTCAATACTGATATCGTTGGATGAGTTAATACTGGATCCCAGGTAAACAAAGTCCTTCATTACCTTAAAGGAGTAATGGTTGCGACGTGGTTTCCAAGATGCTGGGACTGTTTGTTTGTTGACACAAGATACTTCATTTTATCTGCGTTCACTGCAAGACCCATTCGACTCGACTCTTTTTCTAGCCTGGAGAATGCTGCAATGACTTCGCGCGTATTATAGCAAATGATGTCATTATCATCTGCATACGCCAGCAGCATAACATTCTTAAAGAAAATTGTGCCGCTGTGTCTCAGGCCAGCAGCTCGGATGATCTTCTTCATGACCAGTAGTGGAATCAGTGTACACAGAATAAGGTAGCCGCAAGACGGAGAGCGCGCCTGCCGAAAGTCTCAAAACCATGATAGAATAACAAGGTAGGCGCGTATTAGAGAGGAAGTGAGCTAGATGTCAAAGTCAGCTGTTCGAATTTAAATTTTTCTTATTGCTGTTGTCGACCTTTTTGTTTGACGTTTATAGTACTCATAGCTTGACTCTCAAGCAACTGACAGCTCATAGATAGTAAAAAATGTAATGTAAAGAAACAAATGAAATTTCTTTGGTTATGTTTTCATTTTTAAGTATTGAAATATGTGTTATTTGGATATTTTGAAACTTTTTTAGCGTGTTAACAAGTAGTAGATGGCAAAATTGATTGCAAAAGATTGAAATAAACTTGTGATATAAACTGCAAGCAAGAAGCACACAGCACAAAATTTTCGGATTGAAACAATTATTTGTTTGTATCTGTTGTTTTCTCTTGTTCTTTCTTTGGATAGACAGTTGATTTTGACAGTTATGGCTATGATGAAAAAGCACTGCCAGTCTTGCGGCAACCTCATTATTCAACCATGAGTGGAATTCCCAAACGCGTTAAAGACACTTTTGATTATCGTTAACTGGCTCTTAACAACACTTACTGTTAATTGGTATTCCCAACATCTTTGCTAGCAATGTTTGTCTTTGACTTTGACAGTTCGTTAAAAATGTTTGAAGCAAGCTTAACCACGATTATTTAGACGCCGTTTACTGATAAACAATAACGTTGAGCAAGTTTTGAGTGAAGTGTTTCTTTGTTTAGCTTTAAATTATCTTTATTAATGTTAATGTTATCTTTATTAATTTTTTGTTGTTTATGACATGAAATATAATGGAAAATAATACAATTTATGTGATAATCAAATTATTGCATCAAATTGATAAGTGTATTCACACCAAACTCTTTAGTTTGTTAGTTGTTACTTGTTATTTTTTACATGCTCTTTGTATTTGTAAAATTTTCAAACTATCGAACTACCGAGTAACGAAGTAACAACTGATCAACCCTAATAAAGTTTTCCTTAGTTGGGCAAAGCAAAATCAGCTGTTATTCAATAACAACTACCAGGCTAACGAGATAAAACATAAGGGTGTGTTCACAGTCAACAAATTTAACGAAGTAACAACTAACCAAACAACTAACGGGTTCAGTGTGAATACCCCTGATGTTTTTTATTTTTGGGTTTTCGGACAGACTCTTCCTCTATCTCGTCCAATCGATCTTTTTTCTTCCTACTTCTTGTCTCCCATGTGCGGAGGTGAAACTCCCTCTCTGCCAACCATTTGTTGTTCTAGTAAAAATTTAGCAGTTTTACAGCTCTGTTGTTGTCCCTGTCGATCTCTTGCTTATATTAATTTTTTTTCTTTTTTCTGTGTTTATTTGTTGTTGTTTTAACATAAAATGGTTTCTTTTTTTCTTTTTACTTGTAAAAATAAACAGTGTTGCCATATCTTTCAAATATGTTAACGTCGTTTGTGGCTTTCATTGTGAACTTTTTTTTTTACTGAAAGTGTCGTTAAGTGCAGTTTTGGGAATACGACAAACGTTATTGCAAACCACGAATGCTGTTAGTTAAAGTTAACATTATGCTAACGTTAATTTTTTGGGAATTCCGCTACAGAGCTGTAAAATTTGCATTCATATTTAGAATTCTAAGTACAAGTGAATAACGACACAAGAATGCATTCAATGAATACAAAATTGATTCATGAATAAAATTTTGAACTCACACTCAATTTTAAAAAATTATTTATTATTCATTTTTCATTATTCAGAATAATGCATTCATTTTTTTATTCACTTGAATGCTATTTATGAAAAACCATTTCACAAAGAATCGTTATTCATTTTGCATTCATTCTTTTTTTATTCGTTATTAATTTTTTATTCATTATTAATTTTTTATTCATTATTCATTTTTTTAATTCAGATGAACTTTAGCCGTTCGGAGTCGGCATAAAACATGTAGGTCCAGTTCTCGGTCAATTGTGTGCAAACATTAAATAACACACACAACACAATTGACCATAAGAAGCTCGGTCAAAGTCTTTTCAAGGGCTGAAATGGACAATTTGTTTTTGTTTTGTAGCGTTTAACGAGCTGCTCTGAAGAGATTATTCATTGCTTTTGTTTTTATAAATGATGACTCGAAAGAGCGAGAGCGAATTTTGAGTGCTCTACGCACTCTGGTTACATGTACACTAAACTATGTTCTTACACGGTCTTTTTTTGCAATACCACTGTTCACCGAACAATTTTTTTACACCATTTTTTCGGTTTTGCACGATTAACCGAATTTTTTTCCCCAATAATATTAATGCAGTGTTCAAACATTATAGGTTTATGCTCACACTTCAAATTCTGAAAATTGTGCCGGCCACTAGTGAACAAGTTTCGGGGTAGGGCTTCCAACCGCGGGATCTCGAAAACCCGGGATCCCGGACTTTTTCCAGTCCCGAAAGTGCCGGGATTATAAAGCCTGAAATCCCGGGATCCTGAGATTACTTTAAAATTTCGGGATTTGTTTGATTTTTCCGATTTTTTCAATAAATTTAGATGAATAACAAAAATTTATAAATCAGTTCATTTCAAATAATCAAAATTATTTATAGAGATTGCTTGCAACTCCTTTACAACACTTTAGTTTGACATTCGAGTAATATCTGTGTACAATTTGTTTTGTTTATGTCAGCTGGCTCGTTAATAAGGATTGCTTGTTGTTTTGCAAAAATGACTGCAAAACAGCATTGTCTTTATTTTGACAGAGTTAACTGTAAAAGACGAATATATTCTACATAATATTCTTGGTACTAATAGTTGGTACCGTCCTGAGTATTGGCAACTTAAGCTTGAGTTTTTTTGAAATAGAAAGTGCTTTAAAATACCTTAAATCCAACTTTAAGGAACGATGGTACCGCACAAATTGTCTTGAAAAACTGTGCAGAGTCAGTAGCGTTCCTCCTTTCACATATTTTTAATAAATCAATATCTACAGGAGTCTTTTTGGACGATTGGAAAGTATCGCTCATTGATCCAATTTATAAATCTGGTCCTAAGCAAGATATTTGTAACTACAGGCCTATCAGTAAACTCCTTTGTATACATAAAGTTTTTGAAAAAGTTGTTATAATAAACTTGTCTTTCTCGTAAAAAATGAAATATCCCTGTACCAACATGGATTTATGTCGGGTAGATCAACCGTAACTAACCTTACCTTACGATCTTCTGTAAACATGTTATTGAAAACTTTACCAAAGGACTGCAAACTGATGTAATTTTCACCGATTTTGCTAAAGCTTTTGATAAGGTAGACCATGATATTTTAATTCTAAAAGTATCTTCTTTCGGGTTTCACTCCAATGGTTTCACTCCAATTTATTAGATTGGATTAGTTCATATCTAAAAAACCGTATTCAGAGAGTAAAACTAGAAAATTGTCTATCGGACCCTGTACTTGTTACCTCTGGTGTACCACAGGGTAGTCATCTTGGTCCATTATTATTTTTCATTTTCATCAATGATTTTCCTACAATTTTTAAAAACTCGCGATCTAAAAATTTATCGCTCTATTGAAGGTGTAAATGACTGTGTATTATTGCAGAACGACATTGACTCGGTAATAACTTGGTGTGAGATTAGTAATCTTCCGTTGAACATTTCTAAATGTGAGTGCTTTACTTTTTATAGGTCTACGTCTTCAACTTTCTGGAATTATACCATTAAAGCTTATTCTCTACGTAGAATT
Source organism: Tetanocera ferruginea (assembly GCA_958299015.1). Taxonomy (NCBI): domain Eukaryota; kingdom Metazoa; phylum Arthropoda; class Insecta; order Diptera; family Sciomyzidae; genus Tetanocera; species Tetanocera ferruginea. Next base: position 84,238,665 of record OY282641.1, on the reverse strand, counting down.
GTGGTCAAGAAAGACTTGGTATTCTTCTGGATAGTCGTCTTAATTTCAATGACCATATGGATTACATTATTAGTAAGGCTAATTCGATGTTGGGTTTTCTGAAAAGGAACTCAAAAGATTTTTCTGATCCTTACACTTTAAAAACACTGTACTCTTCGCTGGTTAGACCTCACTTGGAATACTGTTCCATTGTTTGGTATCCCTATTTTCAAGTGCATTCAAATAGAATTGAAGCAGTACATAAAAGATTTACTAGATTTGTAATGCACAAACTCAATTGGAATTTGCCTGCCATACCCTCTTACCGTACTCGTTGTGCGCTAATCGATACACCTCCCCTTGAAATAAGACGAAGGTTTTTTCTATTTTATTCCTATGGGACCTTATAAACCATAAAATGAAATGTGATGAGCTTTTACCTCTTTTGAATTTTTACTCTGAATCTCGCCACCTTCACAGTCAATTCTACTTTCAGGAAATTATTCATAGGTCTTCGTTTGCTTCAAACATGCCCTTGGCACGCTGTACCAGGGAAACTAATTCAGCTCTAGCAATAATATACATATTTAACTCCTCAAGATGTCAAGTTAAAAATGAGTAATTTCTGCACTTGCTGGCACGTGATGTTATTAATCATTTATAAAATAAGTGTGCCTTAATGTCTTGATGTCCTTAATGTCTAGTGTTTGATAGTTTAAGAATAAATATTTGAATATTTTATTTTAGTAGTCTGTAAGAGTTGCACTCTGTTAGATGAAATAAATAAATAAATAAATAAATAATAAGTCTCTTTTACACAAAAAATTAGTTTTTTTCTGTTTTCAAATCCCGGGATTCTTAATTATAAATTCCGAAATTTTTATTTAGTACCGGGACTAGTAGCCCTTCTTTGGGGCACACCTGATTTCTAAAGTATACTTCTGCCGTTGTATTTTCACCTTGAACGCAGTATTTTATTGTTTAGTGCAATATTTTGGTTGGAAGTGTGCAGTTCATAGGACGCAATAATTTGCATTGTTCTTATTTTTTTAACCATTGAATAAGGTATGGTTGTATGAAGTCCTTGGCTTGCAAAGTTTTAATATGAAATATTTTTGTAAGATACATATATGTGTATTTTCGTTATACACTTATTTTTTCATGTATTACTCTTGCTTCTTTTTTCATTTGTTTTTTTTTTAATAAAAATTAATTGGTCTTGTTTAATATAATTGTATGTTCCTTGAAATCATCCCTTTTTGGCACGGTTTTGTAAACAATTTATTAGTTTTTCAACTTACACGATTTTTCGAAGTTTTGGAACACATCCCTAAATTTACTATATGGGTAAACCGGGAACAAATAATTTTTGTATTATTATTATTTAAGAAAAAAATACTTGAATTTTTAGAATATAGTGCATTTACAACATATTTCAGTTATTATTCTGAGAAAATAACCTGAAAACTGAAATATTTTGCATATTTGTATAGCTTGGCTATTTGAGAATATCGTCCTAAAAGGATTTTTTAAAAATTCAAAATTCTTTAGGAGATATGGCCTTTTTTGCCCAGCATGTTTTCGCCAAAATGCGATTTACTTAATTTGGCTACTTTTTGAATGCAACGCGTTATATAATTTTGGTTGGCAAATCATATTTGATGAACCAGCGCTTGATTTTTGCCGTGAGGCTTTTAGGCATTGGGCCAAAAGGCATTAACACGTTTTGTGGCCTCTTGGATATCGGCAGAGGTGTGGGCAACTCGTTATACTAAATAACAATAGAGTTCAGCTTCTACAGCTTTTTCGCACTTTCTCAGCATTAACTCATTTGAAGTCACAATCCATATCATCAAAAAATTTAATTATAAGGATTCCAGTGGCTCAAAACAAAGTTAATGTGGAAAAAATTTACCCACCAAAGTTTGGGTTGGGCTAAGGGACAACACAGGACGTAACTACTAACCATGCACGTACTAACCAAGGTCTTTGACTGCCTCTACACGACTTAAAGCAGTATCTTTTATAGTGTAATCAAATATTAAATTATTCCTTTTTCGCGAAAAGGTCATAGTTTGTCATTTACTAGGATTGAGAAACATATTATTTTTGGTTACAAGAAGGAGAAGGTTAGAATCATCTTTAGTATTTATTTTTCTGTATATTTTTATATCGTCTGCATAAATCAGCAGGCGAGAGTGTTCAATGACGTGTGAGACGTCATTAATTGCTAAAATAAACAGAAGTGGACCAAAGTGGCTAAGTACTTTGAGGAACACCTGATTCAGCAATAAATTCAGAAGACAACACCCCTCGGAATCGTATATGATAAGATCGCTCAGTCAAATACGATTTTATGCAGCATACAAAATAATGTGGAAAATTCCTTAACTTTACTTTGAATAAGATCATGATTTTATCAAATGCTTTACTAAGGTCAGGGTAAATGCAGTCGACTTGGTTACCACATTCCATTGACTTAAAGCAGAATGTTGTAAAATCAAGAAGATTAGACACAGTAGATCTTCCATTAATAAAACCATGCTGACGAGTTTTTAATGTCTCTACAATGAATTTTAACACGATCGTATACAATTCGCTCAAAAATTTTGGGAATCGACTAAAGCTTAGCGACGGGCCTATAATTATTAACATCATTCCTGCAACCTTATTTATATATAGGACTTATAAATGATTTATTCCAAAAAACTGGAAAATAACTTTCCGTAATTGCTTTATTAAATAATAAAGAAAATGGTTGACACAAAACGGATCCACATTGAATAAACACTGCGGCAGGAATTCCATCAGGTCCAGCGCCAAAATCCTCATTGATTGTCCCAATATACTTTAAAACATCCTCAGAGGTAAAGGATAAAGATTCCAAAGAGACCCTGGGTGAAGAGTTCATGTAGTCAAAGTAACCTTCATCATGGTTAAATAAATCTTTAACTCTCATAACATCTCATTCGAATACTTTAATAAGCTATTGTCAAACAATTCCAAGTCAGTAATGCTTTCATTCAACCAGGTTTCAGTGAAAGCGATAATGTCCTCAGAACAATTCTGAGTAGAAAAAAATAAGTCTCGCGTTTTGTAGCGCAATTCCCTTACAATTTGATAGTAAAGGGATAGCCTATTTATTTTTTTTGGTTCCGACGGGCTATATAATTTGAGCCCCTAGCCTTGTTTTTAGTTTTTAAGTTTAAATTCTGAAACGAGAATATTATCGGCCCACATATTCGAATTGAGAACAACTGTAAAACTTCGGCTATAATTGTGAGAATAAATGAGGTGTGGTTAGAAATATTGCCAATTTTCTTACATGAACGGAAAGCATTTTGGGAAATTAAGTTACATTGTTCGACAAACGTCAGAATATTATTAGTTGATGTGTCGGGTTGCCATCTCGAAATGAAAATGTTCTAAGTCTTCGAAACTGCTCTTAAAGTAGTTGGCTCAGTTGGAGGTTGAAGTGTCAAGGATGGCGCAGCAACCAAATTATTTGATAGGAATATCTGAAATTTCAGATACAGCATTTTCATTAGTCACAGAAATAACACTTCAGATAAAGTTGCAATCAACTGAGGTACTACAGTAATATTATTATTACTAACATTATTATTATTGTTATTTTCGTTATTATGATTTTTATTATTATTATTATCATTATCATTATCATTATCATTATCATTATCATTATTATTATTATTATTATTATTATTATTATCATTATTATTATCATTATTATTATTATTATTATTATTATTATTATTATTATTATTATTATTATTATTATTATTATTATTATTATTATTATTATTATTATTATTATTATTATTATTATTATTATCATTATTATTATCATTATTATTATCATTATTATTATCATTATTATTATTATCATTATTATTATCATTATTATTATTATCATTATTATTATTATTATTATTATTATTATTATTATTATTATTATTATTATTATTATTATTATTATTATTATTATTATTATTATTATTATTATTATTATTATTATTATTATTATTATTATTATTATTATTATTATTATTATTATTATTATTATTATTATTATTATCATTATTATTATCATTATTATTATCATTATTATTATCATTATTATTATCATTATTATTATCATTATTATTATCATTATTATTATCATTATTATTATCATTATTATTATTATTATTATTATTATTATTATTATTATTATTATTATTATTATTATTATTATTATTATTATTATTATTATTATTATTATTATTATTATTATTATTATTATTATTATTATTATTATTATTATTATTATTATTATTATTATTATTATTATTATTATTATCATTATTATTATCATTATTATTATCATTATTATTATCATTATTATTATCATTATTATTATCATTATTATTATCATTATTATTATCATTATTATTATCATTATTATTATCATTATTATTATCATTATTATTATCATTATTATTATCATTATTATTATCATTATTATTATCATTATTATTATCATTATTATTATCATTATTATTATCATTATTATTATCATTATTATTATCATTATTATTATCATTATTATTATCATTATTATTATCATTATTATTATTATCATTATTATTATTATTATTATTATTATTATTATTATTATTATTATTATTATTATTATCATTATTATTATTATTATTATTATTATTATTATTATTATTATTATTATTATTATTATTATTATTATTATTATTATTATTATTATTATTATTATTATTATTATTATTATTATTATTATTATTATTATTATTATTATTATTATTATTATTATTATTATTATTATTATTATTATTATTATTATTATTATTATTATTATTATTATTATTATTATTATTATTATTATTATTATTATTATTATTATTATTATTATTATTATTATTATTATTATTATTATTATTATTATTATTATTATTATTATTATTATTATTATTATTATTATTATTATTATTATTATTATTATTATTATTATTATTATTATTATTATTATTATTATTATTATTATTATTATTATTATTATTATTATTATTATTATTATTATTATTATTATTATTATCATTATTATTATCATTATTATTATTATTATTATTATTATTATTATTATTATTATTATTATTATTATTATTATTATTATTATTATTATTATTATTATTATTATTATTATTATTATTATTATTATTATTATTATTATTATTATTATTATTATTATTATTATTATTATTATTATTATTATTATTATTATTATTATTATTATTATTATTATTATTATTATTATTATTATTATTATTATTATTATTATTATTATTATTATTATTATTATTATTATTATTATTATTATTATTATTATTATTATTATTATTATTATTATTATTATTATTATTATTATTATTATTATTATTATTATTATTATTATTATTATTATTATTATTATTATTATTATTATTATTATTATTATTATTATTATTATTATTATTATTATTATTATTATTATTATTATTATTATCATTATTATTATTATTATTATTATCATTATTATTATCATTATTATTATCATTATTATTATCATTATTATTATCATTATTATTATCATTATTATTATTATCATTATTATTATCATTATTATTATCATTATTATTATTATTATTATTATTATTATTATTATTATTATTATTATTATTATTATTATTATTATTATTATTATTATTATTATTATTATTATTATTATTATTATTATTATTATTATTATTATTATTATTATTATTATTATTATTATTATTATTATTATTATTATTATTATTATTATTATTATTATTATTATTATTATTATTATTATTATTATTATTATTATTATTATTATTATCATTATTATTATCATTATTATTATTATTATTATTATTATTATTATTATTATTATTATTATTATTATTATTATTATTATTATTATTATTATTATTATTATTATTATTATTATTATTATCATTATTATTATTATTATCATTATTATTATTATTATTATTATTATTATTATTATTATTATTATTATTATTATTATTATTATTATTATTATTATTATTATTATTATTATTATTATTATTATTATTATTATTATTATTATTATTATTATTATTATTATTATTATTATTATTATTATTATTATTATTATTATTATTATTATTATTATTATTATTATTATTATTATTATTATTATTATTATTATTATTATTATTATTATTATTATTATTATTATTATTATTATTATTATTATTATTATTATTATTATTATTATTATTATTATTATTATTATTATTATTATTATTATTATTATTATTATTATTATTATTATTATTATTATTATTATTATTATTATTATTATTATTATTATTATTATTATTATTATTATTATTATTATTATTATTATTATTATTATTATTATTATTATTATTATTATTATTATTATTATTATTATTATTATTATTATTATTATTATTATTATTATTATTATTATTATTATTATTATTATTATTATTATTATTATTATTATTATTATTATTATTATTATTATTATTATTATTATTATTATTATTATTATTATTATTATTATTATTATTATTATTATTATTATTATTATTATTATTATTATTATTATTATTATTATTATTATTATTATTATTATTATCATTATTATTATCATTATTATTATCATTATTATTATCATTATTATTATCATTATTATTATCATTATTATTATCATTATTATTATCATTATTATTATCATTATTATTATCATTATTATTATCATTATTATTATCATTATTATTATCATTATTATTATCATTATTATTATCATTATTATTATCATTATTATTATCATTATTATTATCATTATTATTATCATTATTATTATCATTATTATTATCATTATTATTATCATTATTATTATCATTATTATTATCATTATTATTATCATTATTATTATCATTATTATTATCATTATTATTATCATTATTATTATCATTATTATTATCATTATTATTATCATTATTATTATCATTATTATTATCATTATTATTATCATTATTATTATCATTATTATTATTATTATTATTATTATTATTATTATTATTATTATTATTATTATTATTATTATTATTATTATTATTATTATTATTATTATTATTATTATTATTATTATTATTATTATTATTATTATTATTATTATTATTATTATTATTATTATTATTATTATCATTATTATTATCATTATTATTATCATTATTATTATCATTATTATTATCATTATTATTATCATTATTATTATCATTATTATTATCATTATTATTATCATTATTATTATCATTATTATTATCATTATTATTATCATTATTATTATCATTATTATTATCATTATTATTATCATTATTATTATCATTATTATTATTATTATTATTATTATTATTATTATTATTATTATTATTATTATTATTATTATTATTTATCATTATTATTATTATTATTATTATTATTATTATTATTATTATTATTATTATTATTATTATTATTATTATTATTATTATTATTATTATTATTATTATTATTATTATTATTATTATTATTATTATTATTATTATTATTATTATTATTATTATTATTATTATTATTATTATTATTATTATTATTATTATTATTATTATTATTATTATTATTATTATTATTATTATTATTATTATTATTATTATTATTATTATTATTATTATTATTATTATTATTATTATTATTATTATTATTATTATTATTATTATTATTATTATTATTATTATTATTATTATTATTATTATTATTATTATTATTATTATTATTATTATTATTATTATTATTATTATTATTATTATTATTATTATTATTATTATTATTATTATTATTATTATTATTATTATTATTATTATTATTATTATTATTATTATTATTATTATTATTATTATTATTATTATTATTATTATTATTATTATTATTATTATTATTATTATTATTATTATTATTATTATTATTATTATTATTATTATTATTATTATTATTATTATTATTATTATTATTATTATTATTATTATTATTATTATTATTATTATTATTATTATTATTATTATTATTATTATTATTATTATTATTATTATTATTATTATTATTATTATTATTATTATTATTATTATTATTATTATTATTATTATTATTATTATTATTATTATTATTATTATTATTATTATTATTATTATTATTATTATTATTATTATTATTATTATTATTATTATTATTATTATTATTATTATTATTATTATTATTATTATTATTATTATTATTATTATTATTATTATTATTATTATTATTATTATTATTATTATTATTATTATTATTATTATTATTATTATTATTATTATTATTATTATTATTATTATTATTATTATTATTATTATTATTATTATTATTATTATTATTATTATTATTATTATTATTATTATTATTATTATTATTATTATTATCATCATTACACAGTGTGGCCGCTAAATTATTACAAGAACCGTTTGTAAAAACTCTCAAAGATTAACCTTTTGCGAGTTAAACGCACCTAGCGTGACCTCTCAATGTCGTCACAATTTTTTTTAATTGATTTTTAAAAATTATGACTTTGAATTTTGCTGCACTAAATGCAGCAATGACGTTTTCCAGTTATTCGCCTTATCGGAAATGGAAAATAAAATTCACTTTTATTTAGTTGAATTTGTCGTAGAACAAGACTGCGCAAAAAAAACTGCGAAAAAAATCCAAACGAAGCGTGGAGCGAAACCAGTTCTTGCAGTTTTTGTAAATTTCTCAAAAAAATATGTGTTTCTTTTAATTTTATTTCAATAATATGCCAAGAAGGACATTTGTTTTTTCACAAACAGCGGAAAAGGAAAACAAAATCCACTTATATTCAGTAGAATTTGTCGTAGAACAAGACTGTGCAAAAAAAACTGCGAAACAAATCCAAACGGAGCGTGGATCGAAGCCAGTTCTTGTAGTTTTTGTAAATTTCTCAAAAAAATATGTGTTTCTTTTAATTTCATTTCATTAATATGCCAAGAAGGACATTTGTTTTTTCACAAAACTAACCTGCACTATAAAAGATCTTCGATTGAATCAAATAACATAGGTATCGCTTGAGAATTCGCCAAATGCCAGCAATTTTAACTTTCTGCATTCGTAAATGCATTCCAATATTCTTTATTTGAAATAGTCATACTGTTCCAGTGTGCACTGTGCGCAAAAATAAACTACTGCAAATCGTACCAAAGTAACTATTTTATTTTTCAAATTTCTATTTTGCTACATATTGTCTTTCCAACAAGATAAAGATGACCAAAATCGGTTAATTTTTGAGTAAATGGGACCACTTTGTTTGGAAGTAGATTTATATGGGAATCAGTATTTTATGGTGAAAAAAAAAGCATTAAAATTGCTGGCCTTTAGCGAATTCTCAACCAATATCTATTTTAGTGGATTCAATCGAAATGTCTTTTATAGTGCAGGTTAGTTTTGTGAAAAAACAAATGTCCTTCTTGGCATATTAATGAAATAAAATTAAAAGAAACACATATTTTTTTGGGAAATTTACAAAAACTACAAGAACTGGCTACGATCCACGCTCCGTTTGGATTTGTTTCGCAGTTTTTTTTTGCACAGTCTTGTTCTACGACAAATTCTACTGAATATAAGTGGATTTTGTTTTCCTTTTCCGCTAAAGCAAATGACTGCAAAACGTCATTGAATGTCGGTGCAGCAAAATTCGAAGACATAATTTTTTAACATCAATTAAAAAAAATTGTGACGACATTGAGAGGTCACACCAAATGCGTTGCACTCGCAAAAGGTTAATCTTTGAGAATATCTACAAATGGTTCTTGTTATCAAAATTTTTGAATTTTTCGTCACACTGTGTTATTATTATTATCATTATCATTATCATTATCGTTATTATCATTATCACTATCGTTATTATCCTTATCATTATCGTTATTATCATTATCATTATCGTTATTATCATTATTATCATTATCATTATCATTATCATTATCATAATCATTATCATAATCATAATCATTATCATTATCATTATCATAATCATAATCATAATCATAATCATAATCATTATCATTGTCATTATCATTATCATTATTATCATTATCATTATCGTTATCGTTATTATCATTATCAGTATCGTTATTATCATTATCATTATCGTTATTATCATTATTATCATTATCATTATCATTATCATTATCATTACCATTATCATTATCATTATCATTATCATTATCGTTATTATCATTATCATTATCGTTATTATCCTTATCATTATCGTTATTATCATTATCATTATCGTTATTATCATTATCATTATCATTATCATTATCATTATCATAATCATAATCATAATCATAATCATTATCATTATCATTATCATAATCATAATCATAATCATAATCATAATCATAATCATAATCATAATCATAATCATAATCATAATCATAATCATAATCATTATCATTATCATAATCATAATCATAATCA